>OZ007554.1:73241780-73841780 GCA_963931855.1 Philhelius festivus | reverse complement strand
GGGAATTTAATGATCTATTTATTAGTATAGGTTGTATCTGTCGGAGATGATGCCTGTTCCTAACCCAGCTTCCATTTTGTAACCGTCTGAAAAGACCGAGCAATGGTTTAGGACCCGATTTTCGATCCATATTTCCTTTGTTGAAATATTTGTTAGCGTGACTGCGTTAAATATAGTCTGCGTGAAATGTAGTCTGTTTGAACATCTATGTCATTGAAGTTTACAATGGTTATGTGACCAAAGTGCCCCCTTATCCAATGTTTACACCTTTACATTGCAGAGCACTTTTAGCCCGCCAACTCCTTCGTGAATAGATCGATGGGAGTAATTTCACAAGCAAATGCCAAACAAAGGTCACACAAATGAAGTCGATTTTATAACTAAAGTTTTGACTTCAGTATATATATTCATGCTATTTTCTAAAATGATTGGTATTACGAATTTTATAAATTATTCAGGTTCCATTTAATTAATTCATTAAGAATATTGTGTGAATTACTTATGAAATCATTATTGTCAATGTCACACCCGTAAAATAAGAAATACCCTTATGAACATGCTGCCAGTAAGACTTGAGTTTATTTCTGATTTATTACATGGCCATGTTGACACAGTAATGGATTGGCGGTAAATTTCTTTATCTTATCAAATCCAACTAGACTCTCAATTGAATCGGAAGCTACATACAGCTACATCTTCTAAGATGGAGCTCCAACACACAACGCATATTATTTACTGTTAACAGAAGCAAACTATTTTTTTTATATTAAAGCAGAAAATCGACCTTTTGAAACTAAATGGTGACCAGCAATGCAATGATAGTTTTACCAATTGTTATGTTTCAGAAGCTGCCAAAGTTACAGATTACATGTTGCCATTTCATCTAAACTCTACCATAGACTATGCCGCGTCCCACCGCAATTTCGGTAATTGGGCGCTGAAAATGTTAATCGCAGATCCGGATTTTTTGCAAAAAATCAACTACTTCTCTGACAAGGTCCATTTTTGACTCAGCGATTATGTCAACAAGTAAAATTATCATTGTTGGAGAGATCGCAATCCACAAGTGTTCGACAAAGCATTAATGCATTCACAAAGATTGACTATCTCTTTGGTGCGGGTTCATCGTTCCTTATTTCATTCGAAATTAGGAAGCAAACACCATTACCGTCACTGATCTCGAGTATAGAAGGATTTTAACCGACTTTCTGTGTCCAAAGATCGACATCATCAATATATCCGAGCTCTGTTTTCAACATGAAGGCGTTACATGCCATACAGGTGCCGGGCAAAGCTCGTAGTTGTGAAGGAGAAACTGGACGACTGGGTCATTTGCCTCTTATGTTGAGCACTCATCAATTTGCTGTCGGGATCAGCTGACTATTTTCTCTGGAGATATGTTAATTCCTAAGTGAATGCAAACAAGCAATTCTACATTCGAGACGCTTTTGCTGTAATAACGCCGAGAGTCATTAAAAATTGGGCCAACGGCTTGAAGCACTGCCAGTAAAACGTATTTGAACGATATCCTATTGCATACATTGTGGCATGTGAAAGTAGTCAGAATCAATGTTATATCTTACATCGTTGTTGATGTATTTGAATTGCTTTTTCCGCCGTTCTTATTTTCTATAAATATATCGAAGAGTGAAGTTTGGACGAAATCGAAAACTCGCGACCAAAAATTGATCTGAAAACATTATATTAAGTCCGTGGAATCTTGAAGACAACAAAGGCAACTCCAGTAATATATTTGGGCTAGGAAATAAAATTGAAATAAATTTCCATACAAATTTCGGCGAAAAAATTATAATCACCGAACTTAAAACTTCAAGCGACAGATATCAACATTTTCCACAAGACAATTTACAATGTACAATCAACACACAATATTTTAATAAACGCTTCACGATATAACAACAACAACCAGCTTCAAAAACGACTGCAAAACTAACTTTCAAACATGGATCTGATCCCAAATGCACAGGATCATTGGCAAAAAAAAAAAATAATATCAGACAAAATAAGTAGTTACGACTATTTTGAATAATTTGGAAGCATACATCCAATATTTCGAGGAAAATTTCATGACAAACTCAGTCAACGAACCGAAATTACTTGAAGATGTCGAGTCAACAATAGAACAGTTCCAGCAGACAAACACTATTACTGTTATATCTACATTAGATGATGATACTCGTAATTATGCTTGTGATCTCAGTCCGACTCAAGCTAGTCTTGAATAATTAGTTAAGCTTATCAATAATTGACAATCTCACCCGTACCAGACATGATGAGCAACTTCATTTTAAAGAAGATTCCCCAAGTCATTAAGTTACGATACTGCTCAACAACTGTGTCAGAAATTATCAATTGTTATTTCCCGAAAAGATGGAATGCGAGTACAGCTAAGATTGATGGAAGTATGATATCTGGATATCGCACTATCTCATTTTTAAGGAACACAAGTAAGGCCCTTTAAGGATTTATTCTCTGGAAACTCAACGCTTCTTATTTCGGGCTAACCATTATACGCTTCCTCTGCTTCTAGTGTTAGCTTCAGTTAGGGAGAAGTGGGTGTGAGTCATTAAGACAGACACACTTAGACCACATTTGGTGCGTTGAGTTACCACAATAATCTGGGAAACTCCTTCCTTACCACTTGGACCTTTTGACGAAGAGTACGATACAATTAATGTGAGCGTTTGCCAGATCACTAGAATCGTTGGATTAGTTGTCTCCTAAGTGGAGCCTTCGTCTGTGGGAAAGAACGGGACATGTACAGAGATGGTGAGAAATTGGTTCGTCCTCCTCCACGTCTATACATACGAGTAATATCTTCCGCAAAATCATTGAAAATACGCCAAGCCGCGTTGTGTAACAGTGTCCTGTTATGACATCTACAACGGGCCTGATGTGTAATCTACTTAAAGGTATCAAGCACTTGGAGTCCTTTGGGGCTAAGTTTGACCAGGTTTGTTTTGTCGCGAAACAAGAGTTGCTGTTGTAATACCTAAGTTTTGTTGATTCTAAGGCATCTTGCTTAAGCAAAAGCTTACACCCACCGGTGAGTATATGTACCATTATTAAGCTTTTTAGATAAAAAATGTAGTATTGATCCACTTCTAGCTAGTTCATCAGCCTTATGATTTCCTGGGAATGTTCCTTTGGCCGAAACTCAACAAAAGTGAATGTTACATTGTCGCCCATCTCCAACAGTGATCATCGACAATTAAAAGGATGTTCTCTAGTTTATAGAGAGAGAGAGAGAGAGAGAGAGAGAGAGAGAGAGAGAGAGAGAGAGAGAGAGAGAGAGAGAGAGAGAGAGTTTAGAAACTTAATAGCGACTTAAATGCCGGTATTCGAAGTTAATATCACATTTTATGGGAACCAAGATAGGGCTTCTTTTAGCACTAAAAGTTCCATCTAGAATACCCCACTAATCATCAAATCACATTTAGTCTATCAGAGTACCTGCACACAGTGGCGTAGCGTAAGGGGGGGGGGGGGGGCGGAGGTTGCGGCCCGCCCCGGGCGGCAGAAGGCCGGGGGCGGCAAAATGTCGCCGGTGAAGCGGCTAGAGTAGAGATCATTTATGTTTCATGACAGAACGTTTGACAAGTCAACAAACAACAATGACGTACATATGAAATTTGCCACCCTGCCTGTGATTCGTGAATTCGTAAACAGTGAGTACCTAAGCCGTAAGAGTGCATTTCGCTGCCACAATGTCAGGGATCCACAATGGAGTTCAAGCCCGGATTAAAGTACTGAATCCGAAAGCTACATTCGTTGCATGCACAAACCACTCACTCAACTTGGCTGGGGTATACGCTGCTTCTGAATCAGTGAACTCCGTGACATTTTTTGGAACTTTGGAGAAGCTATTTGCCTTCTTTTCTGCATCAACTGCTCTGTGGAACGCTTTGGTTGCCATCCCATGTCAAGCAGTGAAACGAGTCACTGAAACGCGCTGGAGCGCTAGAAATGATACTGTCAAGACGCTTAAAAATAAGTTTGAGGAAGTTCTTGAGATACTGGAAGAATTGACTGATTCATCTCAAACTTCCGACACAAGATCGAGAGCCATGCAATCATTCAACTTTCTCACTTTTCTTGGCTTTTGGGCTGCAGTGCTACCTGAAGTAGATGACGCACAGATTTACCTGTAGCAACGAGGACTGAGTGTGGATAAATGTTTTCAGACACTCTGCGCTTTAAAAATTCTACTAGTGGATAGCAGAGATCGTTTCGTCCAAGCCGCAATCCACTTTCCTAAGACTCTCAGCGAAAAACTCAGAATCGAACTCAAAACGAGAAGAATGCATGCATGGTGAAGAACCCACAGATGCAGCTTTGTCTCACGAGCATGAACTCCGTCGAGAGGTGTTCGCATCATTTGAGAAGATCATTCAAGAAATGACGACTCGATTCCAGCAAGTTCAAGAAATAGCGGACAAGTTCGGATTTTTGCCGCCAGCGAACCTTTTGGACAGCAAGTATTAGAAGAGTGGAAGCGCCTCCAGCAGTTTGTCGCCAGTTCTGAATCAGAGGAAGATATAAGGGTCAAAGAACCACTGGAGCTCGTCCAGTTCATTCAAAAACTGAAACTGGAAATTTCGGTTCCAAATATAGTCACCTTGATTCGTATATATTTGACTTCGGCAATTAGTTTCACTAGTTGTGAGAGAAGTTTTTCGAAGTTAAAGCTAATCAAAAATTATCTCCGATCCACTATGAGCTTCACTAAACTATCAAACTTGGCTATATTGTCGATTGAACAAGAATTGGCTGCAAATATTGATTTTGGCATAGTTATTTCTGACTTCGCTGCTCGTAAGGCCCGTAGAATCCGTTAGTGAAACGGCTGATCCTATTTTACCTTCAATATAAGATACCTCATTGCCTGTAAAATGATGTCTCGAAATTTAATTTTAATTAAGTATTGAATGGGGCGGCAAAATAAGTCTCGTGCCCCGGGCGCCGAGATGGCACGCTACGCCACTGCCTGCACATCTCCACCAACGGATTCTGGATTCTTTCTCAATTAAGAAAGATGAAGAAAGGATTTAAGTTATCTATTAATATTATTTTCATTTTTATTTCAATTCCAGATCGTTCTTCGTCCATATTGAAAACAGCTTCCCTATCAGCCACTTCTAAGGCCCATCACAACATACTGTTTTCCTATTTAGTTTACCATTTCCAAAACCAAGATAAAAATGTTTGGAATTTTGAAGAGGGCTCTACTACGACCGACAACAAGAGAAGTCCCTCAGCAACTTCGGGAACTAATCCCTTGATAGACAAATTAATAAACAAACGTCCGACGAGAGCACACAATTTATCATCGTAGCCGGCTTGATTTTCTTCAAATTTGGTACAGGTTTCGATACCCAAAATAACCGTTTCTATCGCAAAAATTGCTATTTTTCTTCAGAACGCTTCCACACATTTTTATGAAAAAAATAAAAAGGAGACCATTATGGCTCGCCGAGAGCCTAAGCCTAGTGACTAACAACTCTAAACCATTCCTGTGTTCCTGCTACGAGAAATGAAGGGGACCAGAGAGAGGATTTGTCAACTTCTAGTAAGAGGTAGCATATCCCGCAGCTGCTGAGAATCAAACTAAAGACCCTCCAATGCACTAACCATTATGCAAAGGGGTGCTACAGATTCTTTTACAAAATTAAAATACCTGCTATAGGGCTACCATTTGGTATTTTTTTTTTCCAGAATGTTGAGATAATAATTGCACTACCCATAGAACGATTTTTTACACTACACTTTCTAGAAAACCGTGTAAATGATTGTGATCAAGTGTTTTATGCATTGTATAATTAGAAAATCAAAATTGTATTGTATGTCATAATTTTGATCGGTTTCTTAAAATGTATTAAATAAAAGCTTGAAAACTCATATTTCGAAAACAACTAAGTCAATTTTTTAACTTTTGAACTTAAGGGTCCTTTAATGTTTAGAATATTTAGAAATAAATTATTCCTTGATCCAAAAATCATTTATGAAAGTTTTATCGATCTCGAAAATAGCACTTTAAATTTTGTCTGTGTATTTGAATTGAAGAATTCGATATACCATTGCAACAATTTTACAATTTTTTTTTTTATTTTTCGACTTTCTCATCATTGGCTAAACTGATTTAAAATAAATCTGTTAGGTATTCTTAAAAATTTAAAGAATATTTAATATTTTATTTTATTTCATTTAGTTTTTGGAAAATTCAGTAGCATTTATTTATATATTATTTTTTGTTTAAACTGAGGAATATGGTCACCCTAAAGTAAGAATTCTGATAGATTTATTCCTAGATTCAAGTAACGTAAAAGTAAACTTATAAAAGGATATCAGACAGACGACATCTACACAGAGCTAGTGGGTAAATTTGTTGTATGTATTTTTAAAAATATTCAAAAATGCTTCCGGGGGTGTGTCTGGGTTTTGCAGACGAACGAACGATCTGACGAAATGCTCGCCTGTTTCCGGTAGCCATTTCTATGCCATTTTTTCCGCTATCCACAGACACATAAAATATATCGAACGTTCTGCTTTTTCTACATAATGTATCTAATATACCTCTTTAATCGTTTGCTGTGATTTGTTTGGTTCGCAAAAGATTAAGGGTGCGATTTTTTTTTTTTGTAGATGTTGAATTTACTGTGCAATCTGATTGGCTTGTATGTGTGGAATATAGGGTGTGATTTGTCATTTTTTTTTTTTTTGAATTTATTCAGTTTAACGTAAGGGCTCTTTCGGAAAGTGCTCGTTGTCGCAGTGAAATTTAATTACGTGTAAAAAGGTTTAGGGCTGGCTAGGCCGATGTGAAGGAGTATACTCGTCTATATGTACTATCTGACTGCCAATATGATGTTATGTTGTAGCAAAATATGTGTCTATAGATTTTTGGGAGCAAAGTGTAAAGTGATGGTACTTTTACTTTGCTACCCCATTAGTTGGAAGTGTCAGAAAGGGCGAATATAAAAATGGTCTCCTTCCTACTTTGCAATTTTTAAATCGATAGTTGCCGAGGGATATTCAGGGCCGTAGAGTAATACAATTGAGGAAAATTTTACAGATTTAAAATCTATATTACTTAAATGTATATATCAACACGATATTTGTTAATATTTGAAATGTATCAAACAAATTAATAAATTAGCATTATGGTGGTGATTGCTAACCATTTTTAGATCTATTGTGAATAATTCTAAACTTGGTATTACTTTTGTCAAAAAATATGGATATCGATCTAGTGAACACTCCGCCAACCCATACATGTCAACGAAACTCTAGATCTGCCGAATCTATCGCCGCTGCCTTTGAGTGTGCATGTAAATCTAAGGTTGTCAATTTCGCGCCACTTACAAGAACTCGGCCTTGCACAGACCACAATTTGGCGATTTTTGCGTTATGACTCAGGCCTGCACCCGTATAAACTTCAACTGACGCAAGAGCTCAGAGTTAAGGGCCATATACAACGACGACATCTGTTCGCTAACTGGGCTCTTGAGCAGTTGTTTCTTTCGGTCAAAAATAAATATTAAGCCTCGACACCCATTTCTGGATGAATGGCCTCGTCAATAAATAACATTTTAGAATTTGGAAAGATCACAATCTACACAAGGTCTACTTAATTGCAAGGCATCCAGAAAAAGTTACAGTTGGGTTGGTCTGTACTTCTTTGAGAACGACGTAGTCCAGGCCATCATCGTCAACGGCCAGCGCTATCGGTCGATGATAACTAACTTCTTGTGGCCATAATTCGATGATATGAGCATGTGGTTTCAACAAGACTGCGACGTGTATGATACCTCATCCAAAACATTACAGGTATATAGATTATTGAAAATAAATATTTAATACTGACATGAAGCCCACTTAAGGATATATTACAAGAAACATTCGCATATCAAAGAAATTAGTCCGTTATTTCATATAAATAAGGATTTGGAGACCTTTTACAGAGAGTTTGTAAATTTTATTGTAATTCCCATTAAACGCAATATAAATGATAAGTCCTGCAACACTTTTAAACAAATACAATTTTTCCCCTGATTTTTTATTTGACTTTTAAACTCTTAAAACTATTAAAAAATATTTGTATCTTTGTAAAAATTTCTACACATAAAACAGCCCCAGTCCTCTTAACCCACTTGGTAATCTTACCCCCAAATGCCCCTACAAAAATCAGTTATATCTTGCTTAGGAGCATAAATGTAAGTATGTTTGATCAAGTGCATTGACTCATATTATTAGTTAGTGGGTTCTTAAACAAGATACAAAAAGTAACAACAAACCTTAGGCATAGTAATGCAATCAGAATTCTTCTTTTGCTTACCTGAAAAAAAAAAAATAGATTATTATGAATTGCTATAAAATATATCCAAAAATATTATTTTGTAATTAAAAGACAACATTACAAAGAAAGAATTTATATGTCTGTCGGATTATATGTATATGTAACGGGTGATTTTTTAAGAGCTTGAGAACTTTAAAAAAAAAAAAACGCATAAAATTTGCAAAATCTCATCGATTCTTTATTTGAAACGTTAGATTGGTCCATGACATTTACTTTTTGAAGATAATTTCATTTAAATGTTGACCGCGGCTGCGTCTTAGGTGGTCCATTCGGAAAGTCCAATTTTGGGTAACTTTTTCGAGCATTTCGGCCGGAATAGCCCGAATTTCTTCGGAAATGTTGTCTTCCAAAGCTGGAATAGTTGCTGGCTTATTTGTGTAGACTTTAGACTTGACGTAGCCCCACAAAAAATAGTCTAAAGGCGTCAAATCGCATGATCTTGGTGGCCAACTTACCGGTCCATTCCTTGAGATGAATTGTTCTCCGAAGTTTTCCCTCAAAATGGCCATAGAATCGCGAGCTGTGTGGCATGTAGCGCCATCTTGTTGAAACCACATGTCAACCAAGTTCAGTTCTTCCATTTTTGGCAACAAAAAGTTTGTTAGCATTGAACGATAGCGATCGCCATTCACCGTAACGTTGCGTCCAACAGCATCTTTGAAAAAATACGGTCCAATGATTCCACCAGCGTACAAACCACACCAAACAGTGCATTTTTCGGGATGCATGGGCAGTTCTTGAACGGCTTCTGGTTGCTCTTCACTCCAAATGCGGCAATTTTGCTTATTTACGTAGCCATTCAACCAGAAATGAGCCTCATCGCTGAACAAAATTTGTCGATAAAAAAGCGGATTTTCTGCCAACTTTTCTAGGGCCCATTCACTGAAAATTCGACGTTGTGGCAGATCGTTCGGCTTCAGTTCTTGCACGAGCTGTATTTTATACGGTTTTACACCAAGATCTTTGCGTAAAATCTTCCATGTGGTCGAATAACACAAACCCAATTGCTGCGAACGGCGACGAATCGACATTTCACGGTCTTCAGCAACACTCTCAGAAACAGACGCAATATTCTCTTCTGTACGCACTGTACGCATTCGTGTGGTTGGTTTAATGTCCAATAAAGTAAACTGAGTGCGAAACTTGGTCACAATCGCATTAATTGTTTGCTCACTTGGTCGATTATGTAGACCATAAATCGGACGTAAAGCGCGAAACACATTTCGAACCGAACACTGATTTTGGTAATAAAATTCAATGATTTGCAAGCGTTGCTCGTTAGTAAGTCTATTCATGATGAAATGTCAAAGCATACTGAGCATCTTTCTCTTTGACACCATGTCTGAAATCCCGCGTGATCTGTCAAATACTAATGCATGAAAATCCTAACCTCAAAAAAATCACCCGTTATATTATAAAAATATTGGTAACTTCAAAACAAAGCGACTTCTTTGAAAAATAAATTGGAATAACAAAAGAACTTGAAACCTTAAACTTGCACACGTCAGTATTATTTTATAATATGTCATGGTTTGCTTTATACATTCAATCGGCCTTAAAACTATTATCTCACCAAAACTAAATTCGACGATAAGCGAAGGAGAATATTATATCTTTTTCTTGATGTATCTATATATGTGCATAGGTAGGTGTCTTACAAAATGTTAAACATTTAAAACAGTTTCTAATACATTTTTAATTGCGACTTCTGGGTACTATAAGGCAAGTTATGTATTCGTACAAAAATCGAGATTTTGATCAAAGTTAACATTACGATGATAGCGAAGTGGGTCTTACAATTCTGTGCGTCTGTCTGTCTGTCTGCCTGTTCACCTAAAGCCTAAACGACTGTGACGATTTTCTTCGAACTTGGAAGATATAGATAGCTTTAATTTTTTAGCCCATACGTTTCTTCTTTTTTTAAGACTAAAAATAACGGTATTTGCCATACGATTTTTTTCAAAATTTTAAAAATATTTTTTTTCTCAAAACACAGATAAAAAAAATCATTTAGTTAAAGCGAGGTAATGGTTGAAAATTTTTTTCCAAAAATTGATTATTTTTGGTACCCCCCTTGGAACCATTTTTTGGTTTTTGATTTCCTCAAAAACGGTACGACCGATTTTGATAATTTTTTTTTAATTAAGGCTCCCCAGCACTCCAGCAGTTTCAATATTATTGTGTATTCAAATTTTCAAACAAAATTTTTTTTTTATTTTTTAAAAGTTGAGAAATAAAAGTTTCTTATAATCTTCAAGATATGAAAAAAAAATTATTTTACCTAAAAATAACGGTTCCCTCTATACTATTGTTAAAAACTTGTTTTCGAAAATCGTATTTTTCTCAAAAATGGTTCTGAGAATTTTGCTAAAACTTGTTTTTTTTTCGATTAATTCTTACGATCTATAATTTAATAAAAAAATTTTTTGGAAACAAGATATTATACTGACTGAACCTACCATAGAACGATTTTTTCGAATTTTGAGTTTCTCATTATCGGCGTAATGGATTTTAATGAAGTTTTTTTTATAGAGAAAATTCTAAAAAGTTTAAAAAACATCACATTTTTTTGAATTTAAAAAAAATCATCGTTTTTTTTTTTGGACAATTCAATATCTCAAAAACTAAAAAAAGCTAAATATTTTTTATTTCTTAAATGCACTTTTTATTCGAACAATAATAAGAACTTCAAATTGGTATACCAACATTTTTTCTTAAAAATGTTTTAAGAATTTTTATAAGAAAGCTTATTTTTTGAAGAAACCACTACAACCACTTATAATTTTTATTCTCTCATAAATTCGTATTTGCATAGCATTCTGTTTTTATCTCTTACTACTAACAGATTTTAAAAAATAACTTTCATCTTTATGAACAGTTTTTTTCTAATAAAATGTATTTATTTCCTAGTCTATTACATAGGAACAAGTTCGTGCGACCCGGTCGTGCATTGTATTTTAATGGTAGCCGACTTTTGATATTAGCTTCAAAGTTGGAATGGATTCTATATGTAATTTAAAAAACTTTACACGTACCCTCGAAGTTAAATGCAAAGTAAATTATATAAACACACCTATTCCGCATTTTTTCCAATAAGGAAGAAAATGTTCATTCACGTAAATATAAAACACATTTAATTAATAGAGGAGAATCGTTTTGAATTTTCGATTTGGATTAGATTTTCGATCCATGAGTTGAAAGATCGGTTTAGTGTTGAATTAAAATATTAAAATATTAAAACGCGAGTACTATGTCTATCCATCAAAACGAAGGGTAATTCAAGGTTATCATAGAGTTGAGTCCAGGACTGAAAATGTTACTTTTTATGACAAAAATATTGGAAGATTTTAGAATATAGATTTTTAGAATATAGCACGATATTAAAAAAAAATAAAATAGGTATTCGATGATTTTAACTTTAATAAAAGGGTAGAGAAAGTATGATGCTCTATTTGATTAAAATTTGCAAAATCGTTGTTTTAACCTAGTTTCATACTAAAACAGCTTTAACATCGTACTAAATGAATTAAAATTTTGCGCCAGCCTATCTACTCGTATCACAAAATACATATTTTTTCTTGATTAATAGGAAAATATTTATGGAAACTGGCACATCAGTAGATATTGGGTGGGTAGAATCTTTTTAAAGGATAAACATAAAAGCTAACTGTCGCACGCGTAAAATGAATACTAAAACAGATACTAACTAACATATTATTCACTCGAGACATCCAGATTAAAACTTAAATCCGGATGTATTAACATTGAATTATTATCTGAATTCAAGTTTTAATCTGGATGAATCGAATGAATAGGTAATAAGCATGTTAGACTCTGATTCAATAGTATACGAAGCTCCTTATGGATCTCATCGACAAAAACATTGTGATGGATGGTGTAATGAAAAGTTTCAATCTAACAAAATCTACACAGGGAGTTATTAACACGAAAGCTGCATCTAAGTGGGTGGTAAATATAAAAATTGGCGCTGTTATCGTAAAGATGACAGTTAATAATAAGAATATTAGAGAAACGTCAAAACACATTAAATAAAATGCACGACTGGATCGCACGAACTTGCTCTTATGTAAAAGTACTTTGGAATTTAAGATACATTTTATAAATACAAAACATGAATTTAAAATAAAATTGCCGTCTGATTTCTAGAAAAGTATGAATTTATGCAAACAAACTTTAAAAAATCGTTTTGTTATTAAATAAATACATTTTTTATATAAGAAATTTCTTTAAAATTTTTAAAAAATAAAAATTTGGGATGCGAATTTTAAGTATTTAATAATATTGATTTTATAGGAAATAATTTCAAAAAATAATCGTTCATAGGTTTTGAAGATATTGATTTTTCAAAAAAAATATTTTTCAAAAAACCCAACAAATAATTTTTCGAATATTTTTATATTCAATATTATTTTAAACTTAGTGGGGCTCCTGCTGAAAATTTTTGGTTAAAATCGTTAGAGCCGTTAATGAGAAAGTCGAAAATCAAAAAAACGGTTCTATGACAGGTACCGTTAATAACATTTTGCCCCAAATTTTTTTTTTACCAAAACGTAGTCCATGCCCATAATATCACACCTAATTTTTTTTATCAAAATCGTTAGAGCCGTTTTCGAGATAAATAAGATTTTGCATTACGGGTGTATGGGGGGTACCGTTAGTTTTAGAGCTAAAAAAAAAATTTCAATTTCCCCTCTAGGGAATCACCGAAGACCCATAACTACCGAGTTTGAAGAAAATAGGTCCAGTGGCTTAGGCTCTAGATCGAGGTACAGACATACAGACAGACAGACAGACAGACAGACAGACAGACAGACAGACAGACAGACGGAATTGCCGGACCCACTTTATTCGTCTTCGCTATCATCGTAATGTCAACTTTGATCAAAATCTCGAGTTCGATTTTTTTTCCAAATGCAGAACTTGCCCTATAGTACCTATATCGCAAGTAAAAATGGAATTCCTCAAATTGGTTCCACAAGATTTTTTGTATGCTCTGTTTTTAATTTTATAAGTATACAGTCGTTGGCAAAATTATTTGCACAACGCTAAATTTAGACAACATATCTTCATTGAAGCCCTATAACTTTTAAAATAAAAAAGATATTGTTAATATTAATTTTTATTAATAATAATGAATACATATTCTCAAAACGGTACACAAAAAAACAAAATCGAATTTCTAACGGTTCGTTTTAAAAACATAAAAACAAAAGTGGAAAAATTATTTGCACATCATAATAAACCGGCAAAATTATTTGCACATGTGTGAATTACTGAATTTAACACCACTGGAAGCCAAAAAGTAATTTTTTTTTTAAATAAAACGAAACGTTGTTAGAAAATAGCATTACCAAGTAAGTTGTGCTTCTTCCTTTTGCCGCAATAACAGCAGCGAGGCGCCTTGGCATTGAGTATATCAAATTTTGAATCTGTTCTGACGGAACTGTACTCCAAGCTTTTATAAACTCTTTCCAGGTTTCATTTGAAGATCTTCCAATGTCTTGAGGAATTTTTGATTTAACAAGATGCCAAACATTCTCAATGGCGGTGGCCGTGGCGCGATGGTTGTGTGCTCGCCTGTCAACTTCATCATCACAGGTTCGATCCCTGCCGTCGTCTATGTCGTCTTTAATTCCATTAAAACCTTCTATAAATTGTCATCAATGGGTTGCTGGTTTACTCATTACATGTTGTTCAGGCATAACACTAACAACATGTGATTGAGTTAAACTAGTATGCCCAACAAGGATGAAAAACGAATAAAATAATGCGAATTATAAGGGACATAGAAATAAGACACGGCAATTCTCCGCTTTAGTTCAGCCGCCATCCCTGGAGATAAAAAATCTGAGACAACCACCTTCAGTCTCAGAACATCGTGCCACACATCTTTCCTATCCTTCTTTCTCTTCCGTAACTTCACGCCCACGCTGTGTTGAAAACATTTAAAGGGTAACTATAATCCCTTGAGCGTGAGTAGATTATAAAAAAAAAAAAAAAAAAAAAAATGACATTTAGATCAGGGCTCTGTGGGGGCATTTTAAAACTTCTTGGTTTACCCCAGATAAAAAAGTTTTTATTGTCCGGGCCGTATGTATAGGAGCATTACCTATCTTTTTGCAAGATAAAATTACTCCCGATGAATATTAACCCTGCCACTAGTGCAACATCATTCAGTATCTATTTCCAAATAATGCGACTTTGTCATAGGGTTGGAGTACCAAAAAATTGGTCCTACTCCACAATATGATATGCATCCCCGTATCATTATTTTACCTCCTTTGGAATGCCTTGAGTTGTGTAACGGGTCGTTTGTTTTTTGATTTGCGATCGGAGTAATAAAATTTTCGGCCATTGTTACCATCCAACGAAGAAATAGTCTCATCAGTCCAAAGTACACTTCTCCAAAAAGCCGGCGGTTTATTGATATGGTCCCTAGTGAATTCTAGTCTGAGGATTTTATTTTTTCATGATAGGTATATGGGGCTTATTTTGAACGGCGTAGGCGTTTATTTTATTTTCTTTTTACCGCCGTCGTATCGTCCTTTCACTAACAGCATTTTCACTATCTTTGTTCAAATTATTTAGGACATTTCTAACCTGTGCACAGCGGTTACTTTTAAAGGAACGGATAATTTTTGTGTCTTTCCTTTTGGTTGTGGCCCTTTTTCTTCGTCTAGCAGCAATATTTTTTACGCTTCCATGAGTTTTTTTTTGTTTTTCTATAAGGTAATAAAATGTCCTCCGGGCACAGCTATATTTAGCTGAAATTATTGCTGCTGAAACACCCGATCGGAACCCAGAAACAATAGCCGCGCGCTTTTCTGTTGAAAGTTCATTCGTTTTAGCCATTTGAAAAACTTGTCCGACGACAACATCACAACAAACTAAAAAAAATATCTAATTGCACCGTTTAATATTGATTAGTCGGATAAATTAACTAAAGTTAGACAGTCTAAGCAGTTCATTGCACTTGTTCAAATAATTTTGCCGATTTAATATGACGTGCAAATAATTTTGCCACTTTTGTTCTTATGTTTTAAAGATGAACCGTTAGAAGTTAGATTTTGTTATTTTATGTACCGTATTGAAAATATGTATTTATTATTAATAAAAATAAATATTAACAATATTTTTTTTATTTTAAGAGGTATAAAGCTTCAGTTGTGTAAATTTAACGTTGTGCAAATAATTTTGCCAACGACTGTACATACATAGTTTATTTAGCGATAATCACTTTCAGATGAGGCTTATATAAAGGGTGGTTAAATTTTAAGGGCCGATGTTGATTTTGAATAAAACACAAATTATTCAGAAAATTATTGTCATTTCTTTGTATTATGATAATTATTTATGGTATGGTCCAATTATGTATGGAACAAAATATCGGCCAAATGGCCGCCACGACCTCATAGGCACACCTCCATCCGATGGTCCAAATTTTCGAGCACGCTGAGTCATAATTGAGGTTCTATGTCGTTAATGTGCCGAAATATCTCATCCTTTAGCTCTTCAATTGTGCTGGCTTATCGCACCAAACAGTCACTCTTTGTGGGTGCATTTCTTTTTCGATAATCACTCTTGGATTATCATTCGCCCAAATGCGGAAATTCTGCTTATTGACGAATCCACTGAGGTGAAAATGTGCCTCATGAAGATGATTTTCTTCGAAAATTGATCATCCACTGTTGCCATTTCTTGGCACCATTCTGACCATTGACGACGCTTGAAATGGTCAAGAGGCTTTAGTTCTTGAGTCAATTGCACCTTGTAAGCGTGTAAATGCAAGTCTTTATGCATTATGTTCATCAACGACGAGCGTGAGAGGTGCAATTGTTGGGCACGACGACGAGTTGAGGTAGACGGCTCTTCAGCCACACTATCGCGAACAGCAGCAATATTTTCTGCAGTACGAGCTGTACGAGCATGCACTGGTGTTTTCACATCTTCTACAGACGCGGTTTGCTCAAATTTTTGAACGATTTTTCCGATTGTACGCACATTTGGACGATTAAATTGACCGAAAAAATCACGAAATGCACGATATGCATTTTGATTTGAACGCCGATTTTCATAATAAGCCTAAATAACTTTAACGCGTTGCTCGATTGTGTATCTTTCCATGGTTCAAATTGAATTAGTCTGAAATTGAGAAATGTCAAATGAAATGCAGAAAAAAACTTGACGTTTAGGTGTGGTTCACATTCAACATCGGCCAGTAAAATTAAATCACACTTTACATAACATAACAGATGTAATTTTTTTTTAATTTATGCATTATTTTGAGTGGTTTTTTTTTCTGTTTTTTTTTTTATATTAGTTTTGCTGCCATTTATAGCCAAGCTAACAAACAAACAAACGCTGAAAGGATGAAGGTCTTAAGTGACATTTTCTTAAATTTGGTTTTTTTTTTAATACAGATGAAAGTTTTATATGGAAACTTAAATTTCTGACTCATCTGTACTCTTCTATCGCCTACAGGTTCATATTTAGCCAAAGATGAAGGTGTTTTATGCAACCACTTTGGTAATAAACTTTGTGGATGAATGTGTTTAATGCTTGTAAAATGTTTTAAAATGGCGCTTAACACCTTCATCCTTTCAGCGCTTCAAATGTCAAATTTTGACATTTGCTTTAACGCTAATACTTTTCTCTTTTAATTGGAATGCTTATTAATCACAATAAGCCAGGTCTTTAATAAATGTCCCGCATCCGAGAGAACAAAGTTGATTGAATGTCCGCTTATATTATTCTGAATTTGAGCGGAAATACAGGTTACAAACCTTTTAGTAAATACAAAATATTGAAAAGGTGTCATTTAACCCCACAGTTGGCTTTGCAAAAACGTTTTTAAAACCCTCATTTATAAGGAATATTTGAAAACAAATTTAAATTAATAATGAATTGTTAAATCACAATGGACCACTTAAATAACAATGAAATAATCCGAATGAACTTGTACTGTTTTGTGTTCTTTTAAATTATAACATCTTTTAATCTTATTATTTTGTGACATTTATATCATTGAGGTAGGTATACTAACATATTGTGATTGCTAAAATTGATGACCTTATTTGTGTGATAATAATATTTTGATGTTCAACTGAAATTGAATTTCATGTAAAAAAAAACATATAGTACATCCAAATGGGAATTAAATGTTGTGTTTTTATTTTTTATTTTTACAAGCAATTCATTTTATTGCTACAGCACTCTCCCTGCAACTGATAGTACCCGCAATATAATTAACTGCTCGGTACAATCAAACCATGACAAGAGCCACAAACATACAACAAAAAATTTTATACAAAAAAGTAAATAAAAATAAATTGCTCGTGTTTTTAACCACACCATTTCCCACATACCAACATGATGTCCAGTTTTGACGACGAACCACTCAGTATTTTTTTTTTTTGTTATTTGTATGTCTTAATTACTATCATTGATAACGAATGTGTGAATTTCATTATAAAATTAATTCGTTTCAGTTATTTTATATTGTGTTGTAGTTTTTTGTAATTATAAAACACAAAACATCAATCAAAACCTTTAAACACGACAAGAAATTTTTTTTTTTTTTTTGAAAACATATTTTGAAAAACGAAGCCTTAAAATTTCAATTAAGTTCATGCACTTGTAGTTGAGAGTCAATCAAAACATGAATTCTGTTTCAACAAAAAAATTAACGGGCCGGACTTAAGTTCGGACTTCATACCGGGCCAATCGCGCTAAAGAATTTTCTTTTCTATTCCTATCTAAGCTTGCTTGTGTTATTTTTTTTTTTTTTGGTCTTATGTTTTATAGACTTCGAAAGTATTTTTTAAAGACTTATACAACTGGTTTTGAAGTTGGATTTAAAAACAGAAAGCAAATATGAATTTATTAGATAACAAGTTGTATTTGCAGAATCTATCAAGTTTAAAGAAAATCGGTCGATACATTTAGGCTGTAGTCGAACAAACAGACAGAATTTCGAGACCCTAATATCTCGACAATGACAATGGACTTCGAGTCTTAGAATTGGCAGAATCGAAAAACATGGTCGTTGCGAGTACCAGGTTCCCGCGTAAAGATATCTACAAAGCCACCTGGGTATCACCTGATGGAGTCACTCGTAACCAAATAGACCACGTGTTGATAGACCGTCGTCGCCACTACTCGAACTTGATGACGGTACGAACGTACCGAGGTGCCAATATCGACTCGGATCACTATCTTGTGATGCGCAGACACATTGCATCCGCCCATCAGGTTCGAATCAACACGGCTGCCCTGCGCAATGAAAACACCAGTAACACCTTTGGTAATGCGTTAGGACTCGGCCTAGAAACACTTGATTTAGGGAGAGTAAGTCCTGGAACCAGTATGCTGGGCGTAAATGAGAAGTGGACACGTCTTGAAAATACTGTCATTATACTGCCAACTCCATCTTAGGCAGCAGTCGTAAAAATCGGAACGACGGGTTTGATGATAAATGCAAGCTAGCGACCGAGCAATGCAACAATCTCATAGAACGCGGGCACGCGAAGAGGATTATAAAGAGCTTAGAAGAACAGAAAAACGGCTTCACAGACAAAAAAAATCATCCTGGAAGAAGAACCTAATCTGTGAAATAGAAAACAGCCGAGAGCGAGGTCCGCACCAGGCGCGGAAATTCTACCAATCCGTCCGAAACATGACGCAGTACACACCACGCTGCACATACTGCAAGGACGGAGAGGGAAATCTGAACACCGATCCTGAAAGCATACTGGAGCGATGGGAAGTGTACTTTAATGAATTGCTAAATAATCAGCTCACTGCAGAAGTGGAGGCTCCACTACTTCAAGAAGAATACCCTATGTTGCCGCCACCAAGCATAGAAGAGGTTGAGAGGACTATAGGCCGGCTTAAACAGAACAAAGCCCCGGGAGCCGATAGCATACCAGCCGAATTATTTCATCACGGAGGGCCAGCCTTACGTCAAGCAATTCATGATATTATAGTGCACGTATGGGAGCAGGAAGAAATGCCAGAAGACTGGCGAAAAGGCATAATATGCCCCATATATAAGAAGGGAGATGTCACAACGTGCAGCAATTATAGAGGTATCACGTTGTTGAGTACCGCCTATAAGATACTCTCCTCCATCCTACAAGACCGGATAACCCCATACGCTAAAACCGTTATCGGACAATATCAGTGTGGTTTCATTCCAGGCAAATCAACAACTGGTCCGATATTTACTCTTAGGCAGGCGATGGAAAAATGTCTAGAATTTAACATCCCAACATACCATCTGTTTATAGACTTTAAGGCCGCCTATGATAGCATAGCCAGGGTAGAACTTTACAAAGCCATGAGAGAATTCGGCATCCCAAATAAATTGACACGACTATGTAGGTTGACCATGACCGACGTAACAAGCCAAGTAAAAATAGCCGGATTGCTATCCAGACCAATCAACATCTTTAATGGACTCCGACAAGGGGACGGTTTGGCCTGCCTCCTCTTCAACCTGGCGTTGGAGAAAGCAATCCGTGACTCTGGCACGGCAACAAGAGGGACTATCGTCAACAGGTCCAGCCAGTTACTAGCTTACGCAGACGACATTGACATCATCGGAAGAACCGAACAAGCTGTACACGATTCCTTCATCCAGATCGAGCAGGCGGCACAAAATCTGGGGCTGCACATTAGTGAAGGTAAAACAAAGTACATGGTGGAGTCGAATGCGAGAGGAACAGTGGGTCAAACAATCAAGGTAGCGGAGCACGAATTTGAAGTGGTTCAATCCTTTAAATACCTTGGGTCAATAGAAGCAGCCGATAACAATATAGAAGAAGAAATACGCGGGCGGCTTCTCAAATCCAACAGAGCCTACTATAGTCTGTCAAAGCTCTTCAAATCCAGAAATCTCACCATAACTTCAAAACTGCTGCTGTACAGGACCATGGTCCTGCCAGTACTCACATATGGATCCGAGACTTGGGTGCTGAGCAAAAGGCACTCCGACCTCTTAGCTGCGCTCGAGAGAAAAGTCTTAAGGAGAATTGTTGGCCCCATATGTGAGGAAGGACGATTCCGGAGACGGTACAATCATGAACTGTACGCAATCTACCTAGAAGCAGATATCGTGACAAAAATTAAGCTCGGTAGACTCCGGTGGGCAGGGCAACTAGCTCGCATGAGCAAAGAGGATCCTGCTCGGAAAGTTCTTTGTGGTACTTTCTATGGTAGACGACAGCGAGGTAGACCATGCTTGCGCTGGAGAGATGGCGTAGACCAGGACGCCCGAAGTCTTGTGTCAAAAATCCACGATCTCGTATTGGAAGACCACCGACTGAAGGTGCACGAGATAGCTAAAACAATAGGCATCTCAAATGATCACGTGGGTCATATGCTCCATGAAATTTTGGGAATGAGAAAGATCTCTTTTGTAGGCTAAGTACTTATCAGACCATCCTCGTGCATGCAACTTTATTTTAAGTAAACATTTTTTAAATTTCCAACGACATTGAACTAGAAATTACTTTTCCTTATAAATGTATTTTTGATTGTTTATTCAAATTAAATTCTTTATCTGATATGGTTTTAAAGAGAATACAAGGTCCTTTAAAAATTTAAACATAATTTTTGAACTTCAAAGAATCATTATTGCCTCGATATTATTGATTTAAATGCGTAAGTGTTTTTTTTGTAATCTATCTCTTCTTGATAAGAATTAATAAATGTACAGACAAACATTACATGTAGGTACTGGTATATCTTTGATATGAAGATACAGAAAATGATGTCCTTGATGGATTTATTGACATAACCCTGAATAGAGCGTCGGACGAGAATAAATATTTATTTACGATGAAAAATAAACAAAAACCTCCTGTGTCCTTAGGGCGCAATAATATAATTTGATGGAATAAAATACTATCTCTTAGAATTTAGATTTGAACTTAAGAAGGCATCGTTTCGATTAATATTTGTCAGTCGTGTTCAGAGAGTGTAAGACAAATAATTTGAATATTATTATTAAATCATATTTTAACGTATACCCTGTATACCAGTATTGAACAAAATATCTCTGTACATTTGAATAATTTATTATATTTCAAAATATCTTTTAGACAAACAAATTGATGTTGATGTTTCGTTGTTGACTTAACTGACTGTCTAGCCGAAATTTAATTCAAAATAAGAGATGTAAATAACGAATTAGATATTCGGCAGAAAATAGTTATTACTGTCAAGGTCACATTCTTCAACTATTTAACCAAAGGAAATTATTGAATTGGTTGATCAAAATTAAAAGATGTGTAAGCCATGATTTGTTTGAGGGTAATAGACTAAGAGCACACAGCAATTTTTGGGTGTGATTGATAACAAAAAATAATTAGTATAATTATATAGCCCTTAGGTTGTTATTTACAAATGTGTGCGTCTTGCATGCTCTAGTGGGAGCAATAGTGAGTAAAACTGCATCAAATTTGCAGTTTTTTCCAAAGTCTAAATTATTGTGATAACATAACTTTACCATAACTTCAAAATGTAGAGCTAAGCGCCCTGATTGCGGCCTTTTTCGTGCAAGACGTACCCTATTCTTATCGTCCTCTCCGAACAACTAAATTGTCACTCTCTAAAACTCTTATTATACCGTGATAATGAACTGTACGAAGTGTACAGAGAAACCGAGATAGTGAAACCAATTAAAGTCTAACGGCTGAGATGGCTTAAAGTCTTCGTATAAAACAATGAGGGACGGCGCAGTAGAGGAAGACCGCGGCTCAGGTAGCGCACACAAGCGGAAGAGCCCGAGAAAGCTGGAGAAGCTTGTTAGTTAAGGCCCTTTTCCCGGACTGTAGCCCAACCTTTATTTTTAGAAGAAATACCAGCGTTTGTAATTGCGTCTAAGCCAATTTGATATCCTATCTAGATCTTGAGATTTCAATTTTTTAACATGTTTCGTTTTTTCCTGCCCATGTTAATTTTTTGACGCAAGTTTTATGATACTTGGGAAAACCTGAGACATGTAACTATATATATATTCTGTTGAAAATATAATGAAGTTAGTTGCATAAGTCGAATGTCCTCCAATAGTTCTGGTAATTCATATCTCAAAAACTTCAGATTAAGGAGAGTATGAAGGTCCAATTAATATGTTTCCAATTACGCCTGCCGCGTTACACTGAAAATAAAATCTAGGTATATATGATAAAAATCTAGGTTGATTTGACAAAAATTTTGTCAATATACGTCCAACAAAAAGTTTTATTAAACTGACAAAAATTATAGAATTTTGTTGAGGTAACAAAAAATATTTTGTTGTATCCACAAAATTATTTTGTTATGCTAGCAGATAAATTTGTTGAAATAACAAAAATATTTTGTCAATATGACAAAATTCCGTAGAATTTACAAAATTAATTTGTCATATTAACAATTCTTTTGTTGTATTAACAATTTTTTTGTTAGTGTTATTGTTTTTTTTATTATTATCGGATTAACAAAATTTTTTTGTTAAATTTACAAAATTGTTTTGTTCTTCTTCTTCCTTGTTTCGGCGCTGTTATGATCTCGATGTCGAGGGGATCATAACTCTCCCACGTATCTGCTTCACACTAGTGATCCGCCTGTGGGGTTCGCCGGGTTGACCTCAGAAATCGGCGGCAAGCCTCCCGGTTTTGTATTGTTCCATTTCTGAGGCCAACTGAATGCTGGTGTTTTTGCATTTGTTTGTACCAGGAGTGTTTAGGCCTACCTTTCTTTTTATTCCGAATTGGAACGCTGTATGATATTGCTCTTTTGACGGGGTTCTCAGGATCTCTCCTTTGAACATGGCAATACCAACTGAGTCGGTCGTGTTCAATTTTTTGGGAAATGGTATTCTTAACATGAAGGCTTCCTCGGATCTTCGTACTTCGAATTCGATCAAGCTTTGTAACTCCTGCTGTCATACGAAGCATCTTCATCTCAGCTGCCGTTAGCTTACTCTCATACTTTTTGTACATTGTCCAACATTGTGAACCGTATGTGAGTGCTGGACGCACAACTGAAGTGTAGAGCTTTCCTTTCAGCTTAGGGGGCATTTTTCGGTCACAGAAGATAGCAGAATTTTCCCGCCACTTCATCCACCCTACGCTTACGCGATGATTGATATCGTCATCACAAGTAGCTTCGTTATTTATCATAGACCCCAGATATTTAAACTTTTCACACTTGGGAAGCACTACTCCATTCAAATAAATGTCTGGAATAGGCCTGTGTGGATCAGAAAATGGGCAGCATAGGTATTCTGTCTTTTTCGCGCTAATGCGGTACCCACTTCCTTCTAGAACATCCACCCATACGTCAAGTGCTCGTTGTAGGGATATCGGGTCTTCACTTATGATGGCTCCATCGTCAGCAAAGAATAACTGATGCACTTTTGGATCCGTCACTTTGCCTTCAAGAACTGTAATAAAGAGCAGGGGACTCAAGACACTTCCCTGGTGTACACCTACTGTGATTTCGAATTCTTCGGTGACTCCAGCTGCGCATCTTACTTTAGTAACTGCTCCATCATACATGTCCATAATTATCCGCACATAGGTTTCTGGAACTCCTCGTTGCCTGAGGGCCACCCATATTAGATCTCGTGGTTGCCGATCGAATGCTTTTTCAAAATCAACCAATACGACATGCAAATCCTCCAAAGAATCCCGATGTTTTTCCATAATTATTCTTATACTCTGGATTGCATCCGTTGTTGACTTACCCCCGACAAACCCGCACTGGTCATCAGATAGCCTAATTATTTTTCGCAGTCGGCTACCCAAGACTCGCTCAACGATCTTCATGGTGTGTGACATCAGCTTAATCGAACGGTAATTATCACAGCTTCGAGTATCACCCTTTCCTTTATAAATTGGAAGAAGGTAACTTTCCCTCCATTGATTAGGCATGCGATCACCTCGTATAAGTTTGGAGACAAGAATCATGAGCCATCTAAACCCGATGTCTCCCATCTTTTTCCAAAACTCTGAGGGTATTTCGTCTGGGCCAACAGCTTTTCCCTTTTTGGAGTATTTTACCGCCTCACTAACTTCTTCGACTGTGACGTCGGATACTTCGCTTAAGTTAGGTGAAGCTATTGGAAAGTATAGCCTTGGAAATTGTTCGTTTAGAAGTCCGTCACAATACTGTCGCCACCTGTGAAGAATTTCGTTGTCTTCCACAAGTAGTTGGCCTTGAGCATTGTTAATGAACTTTGGCGAACAAATCTCCTGGGCATTTCTTCTTCTTTGAGCGGCTATTTTGAAGATAGTTGCGCCCTTATTCGTGTTTTGCCGTAGCTCTTGAATAGCACCAGCTGTCGGGGTAGAAATTTCATCCAGCTCCCGATACAGGTTTTCTGTATTCTTTGCTTGAATTTGGGCGCACTTCTTCTTCGCTTCTTTCTTGCAGTTTCTATATTCCACTTCGAGGCGTGACTTTTGCTCTGTATCATTAGAGGGGCACTTCGACCAAGCCTTGAAAGCCATTTTCTTTTTACTTATAACTGATTTAGCTTCATCATTCCACCACCATGTTTCTTTGCCTTGTTGGTTGTGTCCTTTTGAAACCCCTAACAGTGTTTTGGCGTTTTCTTTGCAAGTTCTCTGTAGGAGATCCCACATACTTTGTGCTGTACTCTCTTCATTTCGAACTATATCGGTGTTGTTATACAGAACGTTTTGCATATTCGAAATGAAAGCTTCGCCTTTTTCCTTATCCAGATTATACCATTTGATCTTCCCAAAAGTTTTTGTATGTTTGTTGTCGTTGACTGTCTCCATAAAAAATTCTGTCAGTAGGAGACGGTGTTGGTGGGCGATCGCTTCTCCTAGTATCACTTTGCAATCTTTTACCCGGGGTTTCATGAAACTAGATACCAAATGGTAATCAATCTGGGTTTCATTTCCACCACTGCTGTAAGTGACCAGGTGTCGGCTTTGTTTGACGAACATGGTATTTAGTACGATAAGACCGTATGTTTTGCACATGCTCAGGATGTCTTCACCAGGAGGGTTCCTGGTGCCGTATCCGAGGCCTTCATGGCAATCTTCATAGTCTTCGTTTGTCTTGCCGACATGTCCGTTCAAATCTCCGCCCATGAACAAAAACTCTTCCTTTGGGATGTCCTTAAGTAGATTGTGAAAGTCTAGCCAAAATGCATCTTTTTCCACCTGCTCACATCCAATTTAGGGAGCATATGCAGTGACAATATTCCACAACTTTCCTTTAATCACCAATTTAAGGGACATCAAACGGTCGCTGGGTTTCGAAATGGTCAATACGCTGCCTAATAGATGTTTTGCAAGGATGATTCCGATTCCGTTTTTACCCTTTTCCGTTCCATAGTAGAACATCTTATAGTTTTTTGTCCTCGTATCCAAGAAACGGGCCCTGTTTCCCGTGTTTCGCCATTTTGTTTCTTGAACACATAAGATGTCCACTCGCCTTCTTTTCATCATCTCTTCCAGCTCGAAGCTTCGACCTGTCATACTGCCAACGTTCCAACTCGCAACTCTCAGATTTTGTATAATCTGCGGCATTACTTTGCTAGCCCCCGGAATCCGTCTAGCTCTGACCCGAGCATTGCTGCTCGGTCCAGGATCAGTACCATGTGTAACAATGGTAGTGCCTGGCGGGGTAGTGTCATTTCTAACGAGTACTTCCATAATGCTTGAATTCACAAAATTATCGAGTATCGACGTGTGCATGCTCCAGTTTTGTATTTGATCTCTCTTTTACGGCACCGGTGATCTCCAGTCGTGCCAACCCAGGGACTGGCATGCACACTTTTGGGAAAGTTTATAGGTGTTACGTGTCGCTAGGTTCACCTTGCTGTTTGTGGCCTAGATGTATTTACTCCTTTAGTCGCCTTTTACGACAAGCGGGGAGGCGCTGCAGGAATATTCTAACCCGTCCCTGCACAGGGTACAAATTGTTTTGTTAAATTAACAAAATTGTTTTGTTACATTAACAAAATATTTTGTTAAATTAACAAAAATTTCTTGTTATATTTTGGTAAATTAACAAAATATTTTGTCAATTCAACAAAATATTTTGTCAATTCATAAAATATTTTGTCAATTCAACAAAATATTTTGTCAATTTTACAAATTTCTTTTGTTCAATCCAAAAAATTAATTTTGTCAAAATATTTTTTTTTTTGGGATTTAAGTCCACAAAAATTGGCGTTTCGTCCCTACGATCTCACATGCAACCATCTGTGAGGGCGTATGGACAATACGAAATTTTTGTTAAGTTCAGTTAATCTTACATCGATTTTTTGACAAAAACCAAATGTGAACTACAAAATAGTTTTATCTATCTGATAATATTATTTTATCAATATTACAAAATAATTCAACCCCAAAACAAAATATTTGTCATTTTAACAAAAATGTTTTCATTTTTTGTTAAATTGACAAATAAAAATTAACAAAAGCTTTGTGATTTGACAAACATTTACAAAACAGATTTTTTGTAGATATAACAAACATTTTGTTAGCATCACAAAAAAGTTTGTCGGTGTGACAAAAATCTCTTATTTTGTTATATTAACAAAACTTGGTTTGTTAAACTGACAATATTATTTGTAGTGCATATTTCGTTAAACTGACAAAAAATAATGCTATCAAAACGATAAAATTGTTTTGTTCAAGCTTCAAGGTCAACAAAACGTCGTTGTCAATATTACCTAGGAATTTATTTTCAGTGTAAATAGTGTATTTGAAACTGCTCCCGTTTCTCGAAGCCTTCGACATGTAGTTCCAAATACTCTTAAGCTAGGAAGTCGTAAAACGGTATAGAAGTTCGCCAATTTCACAATTATTTCTTACTGATTGACATTTTACTCTGTTTAAAAGAAAATTTAAAAATGTCACTAATTTATTTAATATTGTTATCATATATTGCTAACTGTAACTTAATTATTAAGCAAAGATTATATGTATGTACGAATACAATACAAATATTCGGTTTTTGAAGCTAAATTTTGTTTGAATGTAAACTTTGACGTGTCTACATCGAGAAAATAGCTATCTCAGACCGGAGGACAGTGGAGCTTTTTTAAACGACTACAACTTTCGGTTAATGTGGTACCGTAATTCACTAAAAAAAATTTTTTGTTGAGCTTGACCACTGTATTGTATTATTAAGCATCCTAAATAAGCAAAAAAAAACAATCACATTTTTAAGTTCACCCCGAACTGACGTAACACCCTAGGAAAGTTAAACTAAATTCCCATACAATTTCAAATATTTTGACTTTGAGCTTCTATTTAGGTGTTAAGACTTTTAAGTTTTGGCCAAAATCATTAGTGTACCCAGATTCTCTGGCTAATTTACTGGGACAACCATAAATCAGCTAATCGAAATCAGCATTTTCGGAAAATAGAAATTTTTCCGCCTTGGCCCCACTGTGCCAATGTTGAATTTAGAGTTGTGTTTTGGGTGTTTGTGATTTTGAACATGGTAAGTGATTTTTTTGTTGTGTTTACCAATATTCGTGGGCTAAGAAGGAATTTCTTTGACGTGTACGCCCATTCTGTTAACTACAGACCAGCTGTTTTGGCACTAGGTGAAACACAGGTTGGTGCAAATACCGATCTTTCAGAATTTCGCCTTCCTGGCTATAACCTAATGCCTTTACTATTTCGCCATCACGTCCTTTTAGTCTACGTTAGACATGATGTTGCTTGCCAGAGTCTTCCTCAATACGGACATTGTTCTAATAAGAACTTTAATTTCATGTGGCTCAAATTTACTGTCCGCAAGCACATCATCCATTATTGTTTTATTTATAGGAGTTCGAATTTGGACAGCAATTCAACTCTTAATGAGTTTGATGCGTTGTCTGATTCCATTTCCCGAATTGTTTCCCTGTACCCTCACACTGAAGTCGTTATTGCGGGCGACTTCAATGTACACAATTCAAATTGGCTCCGCCATTCAGGACAGACAACACCCGATGTTGAGATCTTTGCTGAGATGCACCAACTTACTCAGCTGGTAGATGAGCCCACCCGTATACCAGATGTTGCTGGGCAAAACGCTCACACTCTTGATTTGTTTCTTACTTCTAACCCTGATAAGTATACCATAACGGTAAAATCTCCATTTGGCACTTCGTACCATTGTGTAATATCAGCTAATTTCTCGTGTCCCATTCATCCAGTTAAAGAGAAGCAATACGAGAAAGCCAACTGGGACGGTCTGAATAACTTTTTTAGAATTTTTAACTGGTCACTATGTTTCCTCGATAGTGACGTTGATGCCAGTGCTGATATGATCACAGAAGTGGTTTTTTGTTGGGATGCGTACGTTTATTCCTTACAGAATTAAGAGTATAAAGTAGAAAGAAAAGTCTTGGTTCGATACAAGCTGTAAGGAAGCTATCAGGTCGAGAGAAGTAAGTTTCCGCTCTTATAAAGCCAACCCAATCGAGGAAAATCGGAAAAAGTTTAAACAAGTCAGAAACCAATGCAGCGCAAGCAGCAAGAGAACCAAATTCTTACATGAACAGAAATTAAGGCAAAAAATCCTGAAATGTCCCAAAGGCAGTAGAAATTTCTGGTCATTTGTCAAGAACATACAAAATTCAATTTCATCTTCGGTTCCAACTCTCATCTACAAAGAAAAACCGATAACCAGCTCTTTACAGAAGGCAAATGTACTTGCAGCTCATTTTGCTGCTAACTCCACGTTGCCTGTTAGCAACATTGACCCTCCTGTACTTGAGAACGTAAATTATTCAATGGGACAAGTATATTTCCGCACTCGTACAGTTGCAAGAGCCCTTCGAGATCTTGATATAAACAAATCCGCTGGTCCTGATGGTATACCCCCCATTCTTCTGAAGAGGTGTGCTTCATCGCTGGCAAAACCATTGCGTAAGCTTTTCCATCGCTCCTACTGTTCTGGAATCTTCCCTAGAAGATGGAAAACAGCATTTGTCCAGCCTGTTCCCAAAAAAGGTGACCCTTCCTCCCCCTCGTCCTATCGACCAATCGCACTTACGTCCCTCAAGAAATATTTCGAAGATCGAAAGCTTCTTAATGACCGGCAATACGGCTTTCGCAGCAATCGTTCCACTGGTGATCTGATGGCATAACTCACCGAAGAGTGGAACAGATCTTTACATTGTTTTGGAGAAAGTAAGATTATTGCGCTTGATATTTCAAAAGCATTTGATAGAGTTTGGCACCAGGCTCTCTTATCGAAAATGCTTGCGTTTGGCATCAACGAAGCCCTTATTCTTTGGATTAGAAATTACCTTCTAGATCGTTCAATACATGTTGTTTTGGACGGTTTTAAGTCTGATCTTCAAAAAATAAATGCTGGTGTTCCCTAGGACTCCGTTTTGTCTCCGACTCTCTTCCTCATTTTTATAAATGATCTCTTGTCTGAAACTTCTAATCCATTTCATTGTTTTGCCGACGACTCTACTCTCAGCTTTTCATACTTGTTCCCAAATTCACGTCCATCTCCTTCGGAAGTGGAATTGCAACGGTATCGTATGATAAGCTCATTAAACTTCGATCTTTACAGCATTGTTAATGGGGTAAAAAAAAACGTGTAGATTTTAATGCTTCGAAAACTCAATGCTTTCTATTGTCGTTGAAGCAAAATGTTCCCCTTATGCCATTGTCGCTGAATGGCACGTGCATCGAAGAAACCGAAAAGCTCTCAGTACTCGGTATGTGTGTTAACGACGATCTAAATGCTTAGGATTTCTATATCGATGTAAAAAAATTTTCAGCCCTTCTGATCTGGCTACTATTCATATCATAAGGCGTATATACGTCCAAAACTCGAGTATAACTCACACCTTTGGGCAGGCGCTGCTCAATCTTCTCTCCATTTATTGGATAGAATTCAAAACAGAGCGTTAAAACTGATTGGAAACAGAGCTATCATGGATTCATTCCCATCTCTTGAACACCGTCGGAATGTTTCATGTGTTTGACTGTTTTATCGCTTCTTTCACAAGCAATGCTCACTCGAAGTAGCCAGTTGCATACCTCTCCTTTATCAATTCACCCGTGATACCCGCTTCGCTAGGAATGCTCATCAGTTCACCCTTGAGCCTAACTTTGGTCGTACCGTCAAATATAGAGATTCGTTTTTTAGTCGCACAACACGATTATTGAATAACTTACCCGTCACAGTTTTCCCTTGCCATTTCAATTTGCAAACATTCAAAACCAATGTTCATAGACAACTCCTTTCTCTACTCTCCTAATTTCTCCCTCGCCCGTGCTGTGTTTAAAACATTATAAGGGTCTCGTAACATACCCTTGAGCGCGAGTGAATTATAATATAAAAAAAAAAAACTGTGCGGCGTGATCGATAGTGAAGTATCAGATGAAATCATCCTGGAATTTGCACGCTATCCAAACTTTAAGACAACTTATTAGCAAAGCTGTAAAAATTGTGTACGATGCGATATACCTCTGTAATTGACGGGCTCTGCAGTACAAGTTTTTCTTTATAAAAAAGAAATTTCATAACTTCATTTAAGTGCTCTAATATGTGATCCACTTTTCAAAAATGTTGAGTATTTTACCCAAATTTGTACAGCTCTTCATAAAAACCGATTTAAATTCCATCGAGAAATCAATGATTCAAAACATGTTTTAAGCCACACACACCTTAAACTAACTTCTGTACCTCGTAACTCTATAGAATTTTTGATGAATTAAGTTACTTTTATAATTTTCTGAACAAAGATCCGACAAAGGGAATAACCTCGAAACGCTGAAAATTGAATAACGTCATAAAATTGAATTAAATTTCATTGAATGGTGAACAGAAAATGTCAGAAAAGTACCTTTTGCTCTGTACTGCAAAAGGTTGAGGAAAATTCAAAGAAAATCCAAATGATGGCAGCTAAATTACGTCTTCGAAAACACAGAATACATTTCTTTAGCTCCAACCCAATAAAATCAAAAAAAAAGCAAAAGATTCAACCATAAGAACCTACGCTCAAAACAAATTCAGTTGTAATTTAAATGTTGGACTATCGTTTGCAGACTTCAAACACAATTCATCATTATTTGCAATTTATCACCGAGAATCAACAAAAAAATAAACTGTCAACATCACATTTCGATTTAACCCAAATTAACAAATAACTCGCGCAATAGCCAATCCATTTATCCCTTCGCCATCCTTCTCAGTAATCCTGCACGTTCGGTTTGGCTATCCCGATGGGAATGTTTATTTAATTAAAGCAGACAAATTTACATTTTAATACAATTTGCGATTCTTCGCCTCAATATTGCCCTCTGCGCTCCCCATATCGTCGTCGACGGTTGCAGGGATCGCACGTTTTATTCCACTCAATCCGTTCGAGGCTTACCGCAAAAATGCAGCATGAACACAAAAAAGAAAATAAATGTCCCTTTAACCTAGGTAGGTAATCAACAAAAAAAAAACCGAATTAAAATAAAATATAAAATCAACAAACAAAAAATAAAAAAACAAAATTCAAAATTAATGAATTAAATAAATATCTCACCACCATTCACCCAGAATGCAATTAATCAGTACCTACTCTTCGTGCAGTGAACTGCAGTAACAATCAATTATTAAATTTTATCACCAACGCATGGTGGCGCTGCATTTATCACTTAACTGATGTGAACTCGGATGCATCCTCTCGACTTTAACCTACATACTCCTCGCGTAGACCAACAGTTCAAGCATAATAGCGGAGGGCTTTAGTGGAGAGTGGCTTTGCTCTTAACCAAAGTACCACGTGATCTACAGCTGCAGCTTGAAGTGTTAAGCGCATTTCCGATTACCTTAACGTTACTGCAACCACATTTAATTATTTTTCTCTCACTTTTATTTTTATTTTTTTGTAACTTTAATTCAAATGGCTGCTTTGCACTTCCGGTGAGTTTTATTTTTTTTTTCCCTAGTACATCCTGTATGAAGTTGGATGTTGAAGGGGGTACTTATGGCTGTGAGAGGATGGCTGATTCTAATGCTGAACGAGTACGAATTTGTATCCTGATGGTAAATGTATTTTTGGCCAAATGTTTTACAGGCAAACATACTAAAATCCACCGAAATCAGTGATGCGATAGTTTAGCTAAACCGTAAACGTGGGTGTTTTATGGTTGAATGGGTATTTAATTGAATGTCGGAGGATGAGTCGCGTTCCGGGCGGGAGGATATTCCCAACAGTGGACGCCCGCCCTAAGCTTGGGGACATATTTTACGATAAAATGTATTTGATGCAGTTCGAATTTTGGTATTTCCAGAGAGCATGTAAATTGTTAGACCACAACATAACAGAGTTGATTTTTGGTGAAAATTTGGCTGGCTATAAGGTTTTTTTTTTTTTTTTTCAATTTGTCGTTAAGGACTGGATGTATGTACATTCACATTCATTCACTTTCGTAGAGAGAATTATTTTATAACGTGCATTTGGTAGAAACTAGGATGTGGACTCTATCAAACGTGATGACGCTAACACCAGTTCGGGGTCATTTAGACCTGTTTGAACTGAAAATTTCCAACCGCAGAAATACAAACAAAATTCAATATCATCTAAAAACATCATAATTGTCCCTTGTTTTAAATTCTATTCTCACGCTGGACGTTTTTTTATCGTTAACGTGAGTTTCAGCAGGCTTCCCTTTTTCAATTTGGTAGTTTAAGGTTTTTGGGTATAATTAGTATTAGCTAGTATTATTTTTTTGGAAACTTCAAACTTTGCTAAGAGGACGCCAAATATTTGTATCCGCAATTTGAAGGCCATGGAATTATGGATAATCAGTTATCGTGAATATGGTTAGGTTAGGTTGATGAGACTATCAGCAGGAAAGCCGACACACTTAGAACAGGAGTCAGTTTATTTCAATTTATTTAATTCATAGTGGCCGTACAACTCTTGCCTACTTGGGATGACTCCTCCTCGACTGTCCTTATACATGAGCTTCTCGGTCGTCCAGCTCTTCGTCCTTCTTAAGTGAGCGCATTCCACTTCATTGCATGTGCCGCAATACAGTTGTCACCTTTTCGAAGCGTGTGTCCACTGCCACTTTCGACGTCATGGTATAATAGAGTCAATAGGTTCCTGACACGTTTTCCTGAGAAGCTCTTCGTTTGATATACGATTGGGCCAGAAAATCGTAAGGATGTTTCGTAGACATCTATTAATTAACGTTTGCACCTTCTTAGTAATACCTACTGTTACCTTCCAAGTGCTGCAACCGTAAAGTAAAACGGATTCGACGTTGGATCGAAACAGCCATAGTTTGGTTCTTAAGCTTAGAGAGTTATTCCTCCATATATTTCAAAAGCAGCCTTTACCTTCCCGAATCGACTGCTGATGTCCTGTTCGGAGCCACCCTCGATATAGATGATACTTCTAAGGTATTGGAAGCTCTGTACTTTCTCTATCGGTTGTTGAGAAAAAATTATCAGAGAAGATGGCTGGGTTCCTAGGCTGATCATCTTGGTTTTGCCGGATTTGGTTTTCAGCCCCACGATTTCTGCTTCTCTCTCCACCCCTGTTGTCATTTGGTGAAGAACCATTTTCCTATGAGAGAGCAAGCATACGTCGTCCGCATAGTCAAGATGTTTCAGGTGAGACATCAGAGTCCATCGAATTCCTAAGTTATGCTCAATTATAACAAAAAACATATTTGCAATCTTTTCATGCTTAAAGAAATTTAGAGTTTTAAGACCAAAAATAACGGTACCTACGATTTGTTTTTCGAAATTTTATAAATATTTTTTTTCTCAAAAACTGTTCTACAGATTTAAATAAAATGCACGACTGGGTCGCACGAACTTGCTCCTATGTAAAAGACTAAGAATTTCAAAAATGAATGTTATTAGAGAAACTGTTCATAAGCATAAAATTAATTTTTTAAATGACTAATAAAACTTCTTTAGTAGTTAAAGGTAAGAATAGTGGTTTCTTAAAAAATAAGGTTTTATATAAGAAAATTTTAAAACATTTTTAAGAAAAAATGTTGGTACGCCAATTTGAAGTTTTTATTACTGTATGAAAAAAAATTTAATTTACAATAAAAAGTATTGAGCCGTTTTCGAGATATTGAATTTTCAAAAAACAAAAAATTGATTTTTTTTTTCAAAAGTCAAAAAAATATTTTTCTTAAAGTTTTGAAATAAGTACATACAATGTTTTTATACTTTTTAGAAGCTTCTCTCTAAAAATTTCATTAAAATCCGTTATGCCGATAGTGAGAAATTCAAAATTTTAAAAAATCGTTCTATGGTAGGTACAGTCAGTAATATTTTGTTTTCAAAATATATTAAATAAATTAAATTGTTTTTATTAAATTACAGATTTTAAAAAATAATAGAAAGAAAAAAAAATTAAGCAAAATTCTCGGAACCGTTTTCGAGAAAAATAAGATTTTCGAAAACCATTTTTTAACATTTGTATGGAGGGTACCGTTATTTTTGGGTAAAGTGAATTTATTTTTCTCATATCTTGTAGATTATTTTTCCAAACTTTTATTTATCAAGTTTTGAAAAACTCGAGCATGCAGTTTTCGAAATATTGTGTTTTGAAAAAAAAAATTTTGAGTTTTTTTAAAAATCCAAAAAAAAAATTGAATACACAATAATATTCAAACTGCTGGGAAGCTTTAGCATAAAAAAATGATCAAAATCGGTGGTACCGTTTTTGAGAAAATCAATCGAACAGACAGAATTGCCAGACCCACTTTTTTCGTCTTCGCTATCATCGTAATGTCAACTTTGATCAAAATCTCGAGTTCGATTTTTTTTACGAATGCATAACTTGCCTATAAGTCGTAAGTAAAAATAGAAACACAAAAAAATTTCATTTAGTTAAAGCTAGGTAAAGGTTGAAAAAAATTTTCCGAAAAATGGTTATTGAGGGACCCCCCAAAGTACCGTTTTTTTTGTTTTTGATTTTCTCAAAAACAGTGAAACGCTGCTAAAGCACCCCAAAAACTTGAATAGAATTGTGTATTCAAATTTTCAAAACAAAAAAAATTTTTGGATTAAAAAAAAAAAAACGTTCAAAATTTTTTTTTTTCAAAACTCAATATTTCGAAAACCCCATGCTAGATATTTTTTAAACTTAATAAATAAAAGATTCTTAATATAACCTACAAGATGAGAGAAAAAAATTCGATAAAACTTTTTTTCTTTCAATTAGTTTTTACGATCTTCAATTTAATAAAACAAATTTTGAAATTAAGATGTTACAGCTTGCACTTACCATAGAATCATTTTGAAATACTCATTACCGACATAACGGATTTAATGAAATTTCTTATAGAGATGCTTCTAAAAAGTTTACAAAACAATGCATTTCAAAACTTAAAAAAAAAAATATTTTTTGAATTTTTGAAAAAAATAAACATTTTTTTTTTTGGAAATTTCAATATTTCAAAAGCGGCTTGATATTTTTTTTTTTGGAAATTTAATTTTGATTCGTACAATAATAAAGACTTTAAGTTTTTACCAAATTTTTTTCTTAAAAATCTTTCAAAAATTTGGCATATAAAAGCTTTTTTTTAAGAAACCACTATAACGACTTATAAAATTTGTTCTTGCATAAATTTATATTTGCATAGCATTCTGTTTTTGTCTCTTACTACTAAAAGAATTTCAAAAAATAGTTTTTTTATGAACAGTTTTCTCTAATAACATTCGTTTTTAAAATTCCTAGTCTATTACATAGGAGCAAGTTCGTGCGACCTAGTCATGCCTTTTATTTTTAATATTGTAACGAAGTTACACCTTTTAACCTAATTACACCGTTTACCACCCAAGGAAGACAGAACGCCTAAATTCAAACTTTAATTACAATTCCGGATGAAATTACCAGAAAGTATTGCAGACCTCAAGGCGCCCACGCAAATATGCAAAAGAGGACACACACAGATGGTTGGCAACGTCAGCAAATAAATTTCGTTCGTCAGTTTTACAATCCACATTTGGTTTTGGCCGCCAGGTCGACAAGTAAGAGTGAGAAATTCATCGAAAATCCTCCTCCGCTCTCCTCCTCAGACTAGGGACTCTATCCCAATATTCGCTGTCTGAATCTCCCCGCCGCCGCCGCCGTAGTTAAGACTAGGGACTCTATCCCAATCTTCGCTGTCTGAGTCTCCTCTCCGATACCGCCGGCCGTTAGTGTATATAAAATACTTTGTTATCTTATTGTAAGGCCGTGAATATTGTTAAAATATATGAAATACTTTGCTAGCTTATTGTAAAATCGTAAATATTGTAAAGTTATATGAAATATTTTGTTAACCTACTTATACACATTGAATAAATACAAATTGGAACTGGAGCTTTGAACTCTCTATTGGCCGAGTTTTACTGCTTTCTTCGGTTGACCCTGGACCCCGCTTACCTACCTCAGCTGGAAACAAAAAAACATCACAATATTTACGTCAAAAAACAACAATAGTTGGCCGCATAACACGACAACTTGAGAAAGCAAAAAAGGCGGTGATAACTTCAGGCTTTGAAAAATTAGTTTTTCGAACCCACAAATTTAAAATAGCGAGGCTTTGTTTGGCTATGCGACACATAACAACACTAATTGACCATAATATTTCATAACTTTGTTTATTTTGAAGAAAAGATATAAAAAAGGTTCGCAGAATTTAAAAAAAAAAACTGCGATTTGTTTAAATATTTATAGCACAAATTAAGCGAAATCTTTTAGTGAATAAAATTATCTAAAAGATGATCTATTCACGAGCTTTGAAAAATGATTCGTCTTTAGGTTTTAACTGAAAAGTTACTCATTCAACGCAAGTTCAGCACATACGCTGCACAATTTTTTTTTTAGAAAATTGAAAAAATCAGTGCAAAATTCCCGCTGAAATTATGGCTACCTTATATAAAGCAAACTTCTAGCACGATTGTGTTTTTTTTTTTTAAACTCGGCAGACGATAGCACAAGTCCGATATATTGCATTGATGTCGTCAATTCACCCACATCAATTCAAAATAAGTTTAAATAAGTTCAAACCCTTCAATGTTCCCAATGACCACTATTAACTAACCTTACTTACCTAAGGTAGATACTTTCCTTTTAATTACGCTTACAGTCCATCGTGAACCAGGACCTTAACGAAAGAGACCCTCCAAACAGTCCGGTCCCTATAACTAGCTTTCTCCAGTTAAACGAATATAAAGTTCTCCAAATTCAAACTAATTAGGATAATTACTCATCATCAAGACGAATCGTCTAATTTAACTGTCTTTTTTTCTAGCAATAAAATCATCTTCTTTTTTTTTTTTTGAAAAAGGTTTGCCGCTTATTTAATTTTTATTTTGATCTAATTGTTAGGGTTGCTCAATGAAGTACAATGGCACATTGATTGCAATCAAGAATCCCATAAAATCTATATCTGCGAGTAGTACCGTTAAGCTCAAGCAGAGCGAGTTATTAAAATTCATAGCTTCGTCTATTACTCACAAATTTATTGCCCTTTACAAAATGAGAAAAAAAGCTTCCTTGCTTTGTTGCTTGAGGATTATAAAAATGAAGATGTCCTTAAATTCTTTTTTATCTTCATTTGTGAACTATTTTATTCATGCAAAGACTCTAAAGAGTGAAAGAGTATCTTTGACCTTTTTGCTCATGTTTAATTGACAGAAGAGTTTTGGTTGCAGGATCATTAAAGGATTTTAATTTAAGAAAAAAAAGGAGGAGGATTATTTTTTTTTTTACAAAAAAGTTAAGATTAACCAACAATTTTGTTGTCTTAAATACAAACAAAAAAATCAAAAAATTCCAGAGAAAATCATTATGCAGCAGAAGAGTGTTCAAGGAAAAGAAACAAGAGTGTTCTAAAAAAAGGAAAAATATAAAACACGGATATTACGGAATCCTAGACAGCGAACATAAGCAAATTATAAAAAAAAAGTAAACTCATCAGCTGATTTCAAAATTGTAGAAAGGTTAGGTACTGATTTAGCCTGCGGAGATGAATGTTTGTATTTTTTGTAATGTTGGTTTTTCTTTAGTAATAGCGTTGCTGACTGTAGTTTTTAATATAGTTTGATGTTTTTAAGTAAACATTTTAACTATTTTTCATTTTCCATAGAAGCACACCTAAGGATATTTTAACATAATTGGATTCCTCCAACAAAAAAAATTGCTTTTCCCTGGGACTGATTGAAAATTAAAAACAAAATGTTATAGAAAACAGTGCGAGCTTAAGGGAAGGACGAGAGGAGGTACCGATGTACGTTGGTTTTCAATTTTTGCATATCATATTGAGAGGGTGAAACAAAGCAGGGTAAAGCCTTCTACATTCTTTTAGTGCGATTAAAGAAATAATCTCCGTACTTAACAGTACGTCAAAAAATGGACTCAAGGGTAAATTGATGAGCATTCCTTAAAGCGCAAGGGTTTGACGTTGAAATGTTTTAGGGAAGACATGCAACTAGTTATTTCACTGGAGTATTAACCATTAGCAAAACGATAAAATAAGGAGAGACACGAAGTATTACGGCGGTGTTCATGAGACCTAAATGCTTCAATAATGTTAATGACTCCAGTCATTTTAAAGGATGTTCTTTGCATACTCTCCAAAAGTTATACTTCAACTTTGAATGCATATAAGTATTGTATAATAATAGGCAGATTAGAAGGGAGACATATTTGTTAGCACCGGCCAACGAAACCTAGACACTTTGCGGCCATCTTACCGATATCACGACGTATGAGGTCATTCCACAGAAGGTGGTTGGAAACACACATATTGAGGATTGAAAGTTTGACTGTTCCCTCCATGCAAAAACCACTCATAGACAGTGGCAAGGTGGGTGGGTTAACGACAAGAGGCAGAATTGCCTCTTCAATTCAATTCAATTTTGTTTTATTGAACATACTATTTACAATTTGGCTTACAACAAAGATACTACATATGTATGAAAATATACGTTTGTTGACTCTTTCAAGCATACAATTATACCCAGTTTTTTTAATCATTGGACAAGGCTATTTAAATCAGAATTCAATGAGCTTATCATGCTCTGCTATTAAAGATCCACAGCCAAACAGTAGGGTGGTGAAACTTTTAAAGAAAATGAAAAATGGAGAGGGGAGAGTACTATCCTCAGCAATACAATTTAATGGATTAGAAGTTTTATATAGAAGATCATTCATGTAAATGAGAAAAAGGCCAGGAGACAAAACCGAGCCCTGGGGCACACCAGCTAACATTTTGTGGGTATTAGAATTTAATCCGTTTATGACGTTTTCGCTCGGCTCAGAAAATTTCAAGATTGAAATTAATAAAATAAATTCTGTTTTGCCCCCATTACTTGCGACTTATAGGTACTATAAGGCAAATTATGCATTCGTAAAAATATCGAACTTGAGATTTTGTTCAAGGTCAACAAAACGATTAAAGCGAAGACGAAAAAAGTGGGTCTCCCAATTCTGCCTGTCTGTCTGTCTGTTCGACTCGACTCGTCCGGTTTTCATTAAACTTGGTATATATCATTTTTCAATTTTTTCCCACACACGTTTTTTTCTTTTTTTTAAGACCAAAAATAACGGTGACTGCCATACGATTTTTTTTCGAAAATTAATGAATTTTTTTCTCAAAATCTATCCGACAGATTTCTTAAAGTACTAATACGGTCTAGCATGCCAAAAAAACGCATGATTTTTGGGAATTTTTTTCTCGGAAACCTTATTAGGTAATAACATAATTTTTTTTAAATAATGAATGCATGTGTCGAGAGCACAAAAAAAATGTTTTGTTTAATTTTTGAATTTTTGCCGAATTGTAGAGGGCGCAAACGTCGACTCATCAAAAAAGACATGGTCCCATGGCGGACAGTTAATCTCAGAATTGGCTGGACTGAAACAAAAAAAAAACAAAGTGGGTTATTTAAAAGAATTTTTCTTACGAGACAATTTACCACAATTTGACCAAAAAATTATGAACAAAAAAAATGTCGACCCAAAAATGGCCCAAAAAATTTCCAAACAAAAATTTTTTTTTTCAAAACTCGATATTTTTTTTGTTTTGACTTTTTAAACAAATTGTGGTAAATTGTCTCGTACTTTTTTGTACTCTTGACGCATGTATTCATTATTTAAAAAAAAATATGTTATTACCTAATAAGGTTTCCGAGAAAAAAATTCCCCAAAATCGTGCGTTTTTTTGGCATTCTAGACCGTACTAGTACCTTGAAAAAAATTTACAAAAATTTATTTAGTTAAGGCTAGGTAATGCTTGAAAAAAATGTCAAAAAAATGGATATTTTTGGTAGCTCATTTGAAACCATTTTTACTTGCGACTTATAGGTAGTTTAAGGCAAGTTATGCATTCGGAAAAAAAATCGGACTCGAGATTTTGATCAAAGTTGACATTACGATGATAGCGAAGACTAAAAAAGTGTGTCTCGAAATTCTGTCTGTCTTTTGATTACCTACAGCCTAAACAGCTTGGCCGATTTTCTTTAAACTTGGTAGATAGTATTTTTAATTTTTACCCCGCATAGGATGTTTTTTCGAAATTTTATAAATATTTTTTTTTTCTCAAAAACTGTCACAGATTTAAAAAAAAATTCAAAAAATTTAATTTAGTTAAAGCTAGGAAATGGTTGAAAACAAAAAAATTTTGGGATTCAAATTTTCAAAGAAAATTTTTTTGGATTTTAAAAAAAAATTTCAATTTCTTTTTTTCAAAACTCAATATTTTTCGATTTTTTTAAAACTTGAAAAGTAAAAGTTTCTTAATATAATTACAAGATGTAAGAAAACAAAATTTATTTTACCTAAATATAACGGTACTCTCCAACAAAAGTTCGGGTCCGAGAATTTTCCTTAATTTTTTTTCTTTTGATTAATTTTTACGATCTATAATCTAACAAAAAAATTTAAATCAAGATAGTACCGACTGTACCTATCATAGAACCATTTTTACAAATTTAGAATTTGTCATTATCGACTTAACGGATTGTAATGAAATTTTTTTAGAGAAGCTTGTAAAAAGTTTGAAGAACATTGCATTTCAAAACGTTAAAAACCAAAATATTTTTTGAATTTAAAAAAAAAAAAAAAATCTAGTTTTTTTTTTGGAAAAGTCGATATCTCAGAAACGGCTCCATAATTTTTTTTTTGTAAATTTAATTTTTATTCTAACAATAATAAAAACTTTAAATTGGCGTACTAAAATTTTTTCTTAAAAATATTTTATAAATTTATTTATTTTATTTTTTTAAGAAACCAGTACAGACTTATAATTTTTGTTCTTGCACAAACTAATATATGCTTGAATCACATGGCATCCTGTTTTAAGCTCCAACTACTACTATTTTAGTCTATTACAAAAATAATTTTAATCTTATGAACAGTTTTTCTCTAATAACATTCATTTTTGAAATTTTTAGTCTCTTACATAAGAGCAGGTTCGTGCGACCCAGTCGTGCATTTCATTTCATATTCGTTTTTAGACTCACATTCTTGTTCTTCGTATCCTGATAATCAACGGAAGAATGTGATAAACATACGAGTATTACATTTTAAATTCTGATCTCGACAGGATTGTTTAACTAAACCAAATACGATGTTGAATTTAATCCTCCAAGAATTCAATTCAAGAGGTTAGGAAACACCGTTTCTTCTCGGAATAGTTTTGAGCTAGAATCAGACTTCTATCGTTTTCTCTCTGCTCACTCCTTGTTGTTGTGAAATATACTATAGTTTCCATCTTGCTTACTTCTTTGGAGTGAGTGATTGGACTAAGTATTTTCCCCGTGAATTAGTTTTATCCTAGAATAAGATTCCCACAATTTTCTATCTGATAACTCCTTCATAGTGAGAGACTGGACCAAATATTTACTCCTTGCATTAACTATGGTCTGGAATCTGATTCTTCTGAGTAATAGATTGGGTTGCATTGCTAACGGTTACCCGTTTTCTCCTTACTCGCTATTTCTGATTGTGAGTTTGGGCTTAGTATTTTTCTCTCAGAGAAGCCTGGATTTGGAATAGAATTCTAACCGTTTTTTTTCTGCTAACTTACTTTGTGATAACAATTTTCCCCTAGAGTAGTTCTTGTTCTAGAATAACTCATTCTGAGAGGACAATATTTTTGGTACGAAATACCATTGGGCTGAAATCTTATCGTTGTTTCCCTCCTCGATATCAGATTATAGCTATTGGGCTGGAATCAGATTAGTACCATTTTATCCCTGATGACATTTCTAACCCATTTTGTTTGCTTTAAAATACAAACTTATAAAAAAGCAAAAGTTTGCGAGGAATCTGACTGAGTATTTTAAGCAATCAACCCTTTTCCAAACCAAGCTTGGTTTTCAATTTAAAAAACAAACAAAATACTTAGACCCGTTTGCTGATGCAAATCTACAATATTTAAGGTCACTTCTTTACAACTTACTACTTTTCCTTAGCATAAACTGTTAAACATAAAGTGCTTAAGTTCTACATAAAAATGTGCAGCAAGGTTCGTTGTGCCTTAATTTATCACATAAATAAATGTCAATGTGAAATTATTTTTGTCAAAGTGAACTTGGCCCGTTTCACAAATATGTTTTTTCCTGATTAACTTAATCTCCACATTAAGCTGTATCCTCAAATTGCTTCAGCTAATTCAAAAATTAATTTCACACAAGTTAAAATGTTGCATGACATTCTAGGTAAAAACTAAAATCACCAACCACACACAACAAACACACTACAGCCCTGTTCCTGTTCTCACCGCTACACTCTGTAAAATCACTTGAACCGTTAAATATACCAGCTGAAATTATGTGTAAATGTGTTTTAGTTCACAGTAAATGGGCTTTCGAAGTCTCGCAGTCTATTTTTCGAAAACATAATATTCCGTGACATTTTACATTTGGAAGTTTCGTGTGGAGATATTTTGTCGAGCATGGGGATGTGTTCATAGCCAAAATGATAAAATATTCGTATTTGTGCTGGAAGCTACACGAAGACCGACGCTGGAGACTATATACCCATGTATACTTACAACTCAGCAAAATGCAATTTTCATATGTCACTGTAGAATGTGCGGTATGTGTTAGTCAGGGCGAGTTAGTTAAAACCCAATTACACTGCACCTCATTAAACTTTCCATCGAGTGGAATCAAGTTTTGGCATAGCTGTCAAATGACATCAACCAGTTTCTATATAATAATGGAAGGGTCTATAATATTTTATGAAGATAAATATAAGGGCGCAAAATATGAACTCGTTCAATAAGGAAAAATGGAACTTAAGGTTTGGTAGGATTTTTACTTGTGATATTAAGGTTCTATATGGCAAGTTATATACATTCCCAAAAAAAATCGAACTCGAGATTGTAATCAGACTTGACATTATTATGATGTGGAAAGTCGAAAAAATGGGATTCGCAGTTCTCTGTCAGTCTTTAAACTTTACCATTAAACCATTTTACCAACGGTTTAGTCCTGCATTGTATAAGGTTAAGCGTTTTTTCCTTGCTCGCTACTTCTGAACGTGAGATTGGGCTTCGAATTTCTCAAATAAATGATGCGGCAAGCCGTTTAACCTTACTCGGATCTCATTGGATCCATGGTGCTCCTCAGGGTGTAGGTATGATGAAAATGGGAAGGGTAAGAGAAATGATTTGGTGCAAGTCTTAGGTATAGATTGTCTCCTTGAACCATCCTGATTTCTGAATGAAGTTGAGGATGAACTTTAGTGGCAAAGATGAGACGTTGCCCAGTCGGTGGAAAAAGGATTCTTCGAGGGCATCTTTTCTAGTTCTGGCTAGACTGGAGCACTCATAAAGGAAGTGAGATGAGCCCCCTTCCACCTCTTCGTCTTGACAACCTCTGCATAAGTCAGATGTGCCCATTGTATGTAAGTTCCAATTGAATTGTGACCCGTAAGAATTCCAACCAATAGAGCCAATTGAGGTCTGCTAAGCTTCAGCAGATACTCTGTTATTTTTCTTTGAAATCTCTAGCCAAAGATTCCTTGAAACCCAACAGGTGTCAATTTATTGTTGACCATCTGTCATTTTCAGTTTTGAGGAAACTTTGGTGAATTCTATACTTTAATGCTCAAGTGGCATAAGTATGCAAAGTAGAATTTGGCTCGGTTCAAGTGATGAATCGGTTTTGGCCAATTCATCAGCCATTTTAATTCCATAAATTTCACGGTGTCCCGGGACTCATCGAAGGGTGACTGCATTTGTTTTGAGGAGCAATTTTAATTCACTACGGAATCGTATTTTTCAGTCATCAGCAAACAACAATTTTTTCAGAAAAATTCGGATATGAAGTTGAATATCATTGATTAAAATTAAAAACAAAAGCGGTCCCAGGTGGCTTTCTTGAGGAACACCGGAGGTAACATGAATTTGAATTATTTACATAAATAAGACTTAAACCAATTTAAGAGATTAGAACGACAACCTAAATTTAACAACTTTTGCTCTCAATTTTATGATTTACTCGAGATCAAAGGATTTGGCGAAATCGTTGTAAATCACATCACATTGGGATCCACTTTCGAAACAACTAACAAGATAATTTCTGAAAATCATAAGATTTGTCGAGTTTGGTTCTTCACTGACAAATCCATGTTGGTGTGATGAATTATTTTTTTGAAAAGAAAGGACGGTTTGTTGGAAATGATTTTTTTCAAATAATTTGGGGATAACCGAGAATTATCGAATCGGATGGTAATTTGAGACATCCTGCTTACGACCTTCTTCATGAATAGGAATTATCAAAGAAATTTTCAATTTCTTAAAAAATTACTCTTATTTAGTGAAGCGTTCGAGGACAGTCACCATGACGTGGTGCGACGGCTTAATTACCAAAGACAAACCCGATCTGTCATTTTGGGATAACCCAAAATCTGTAGAGAAGCTGATAAGCGAAAACCAGGAACTGCTCGTGTCCATTGGCCGGTTTGCAGCCAGGGAATATACAGGCTGTATTAAACGGAACCTCTTTGAAACCAGGTCGAATGGTGGGCTCCATTATTTCTCTAGCTACTCGTGGGAACAAAATGTCAAAAAAAAAACTAACAAAAAAAATAACAAAAGTTTTTAAAAGTTCAACACTCCGGGGGATGTTATCGCAAGTGCTTCCGAAAATGAGCAGTCCAGGAGGCCTGGACGACCCATTTCGGAAAGGATTAAGTGGAGCAGGCATAAAATAGTACTTCCAGTTCCTTGCAGAGGGGATGCCCCCTCAGGAAGCTAGGAAGAAGGCGTACCAAAGAAAGGACGACACGAAGTGTCAACAAAAGCCTATAGGACAGGGTAAGAGGAAATGCCACCAATTAACACCTTCCCTAAGCTAAGACCGACGGCGACATCATCTACGGGACTAAGTCCCGATAAGGTTAAACCCGTCGAACAAAGACTCTCCTATGCGAGTGCGGCCTTGTGCGTCAGAATTGCTGTTCTGCCGAAGGGATATCCACAGGTCGCCTTGACTGCCGAGGATTTATCGGCACTCGACGAGGCAATCATTGAGTACGTCTCTTTAGGCACATAAGCTGAAGTTCAATGGACTGCACTTCAGAACTGATCTGCTATTGGTCGATTGCGCTGGACCCGAAACGGCAGATTGGCTAATAGAGAGTGTATCCAGATCAAGCACTTGGAAGGGCATCGAACTTTATACATGCATGAGTGATGATATTCTGAAAATGCACAACATCACGATGTTCTTACCAAGAAGTGTAGGGCAAGAAGACAAAAGCACCCAACTTGACAGACCTATCCCACCTCCCACACCTTCAACCACACCAACCCCACCGCGCACTACTTCCACAGAACATACACTTCCGAAAACAGGGATAAATACAATCACCCAGCAAGAAGAGGATAACACCGGTCCATGAGATCTCTCCAAGTCCAATGGACCAAACAGAACCGCTTCGCACCAAAGAGGAGGAAGACTACCTGCAAGCAGATGATGGGACATTAACCCACCAATAAAAGACGATGCCGGCACACGGGGTCAGAACCAAGCTAGCCCAAGTGACCATCCACCACGCAAGCACAGCATCAACTGTCCTGGCGAGTAAGTTCACTGCGGTCAACTTAGGGTTAGTACTGATCCAGGAACACTGGACATATAAGGGTCAGGTAAGAGCGTTGACAAGTAACATAAATTTCATATGTCTTTCAGAATTTATGACAAAGTATCTGATTCCGATACAGGCCCAAATAAACATCGAGGGAGGTATCCGGACAATGGTTGTGGCAGCAGCCTACTTTGCTGGTGATGAAATCAACATTCCACCGACAGAAGTATAGAGGCTGGTGGATTACTGCAACCAAAAAAAGCTACCAGTATTGATAGGATGTGACGCTAATGCTCACCATTCAGTATGGGGTAGCACCCACATAAACCGAAAGGGGTGAATAGCTTTTAGACTTTATGCTGGGAATAATGTAGGGGATACCCACACTTTTGGTACTAGAACTAGAAAAGAAGTCTTAGATATAAATTTCGGTAGTAAAGGATTGGACAGTATCGAATGAACCATCAATGTCTGATCACAGAATAATAGTGTTTACTTTAGAAGGTCTTCTTACAGACAAAAATAAACTGGTACCTATACCAAAATTTTCTAAAAACAAATCTGGAACAATGAGGTCCAGCAGGTACGACAAAAAGTCACCTTGAATCAGAATTCGTAGTTAATGAGCTTAGTAGAGCTATACACGAGGCATTATGAGTTCAGTTGCCCTCTTAAACCAATAACTAGGCAAAAGAAAAAACAATAACATCACTAGCACTTTGGTATAATTTAAATTTAAATCACTAAAAATTTGGGTGCAGTGTGCTTTACCGAACTTTCCCAAACATTTAATTAAGCAATTGAAAAAGTGATGAGTCTTGACATTAAAATTCTTTGATCATTTTCCAGATTTGCCCTAGGGTACAAATTTGACAGCGCCGAAAACCACATTTTCCTATTTTTATGTTACACCATTTGTTAAGCCGAACGGATTTTGGCACAGCACGCTGGATAGTATCTCAAACACATGCACAGAGATATATTCCGAAAGTTCTTGCTGGATTGCAGGAAAGGGTATATGGAGTTGATGGTTCGGTCATTGGGCATGCTTATTTCTACCCATACTTGGTTGATCACTAGCATATTTGAAGAGCTCTTCTGGCAAACCTGCGGCCTTGTTGTTCTAACTTTTTAATAATAAAACCACCTCTTTGTAACGCGGTCGGATTCTTCTTTGACTGGAACTAGGTTATCTTTTTGCTCTTCCACTAGCTCTACATTATACGTGTTTAGGAGTTGTCAAAACCACTGTTCGGTAAACCTTTACCTTCGCTGTTTCGAAGAGTCTTGGTTCTGCTGTGAAACCTGTGGATTGGCTTTTTATAAAAACTCCAATATTTGACCAAGAGACTCTTCAATGTCTTTGAGCTGGTTAGCGGTCTTCCCTTCATTTTTGTACGTAGGATTTTCTTCTCCTCTCTTTTCCTTGCTCGGTAGTCTTCCCTCACTGCTCTAGTCGTCCTGTGCAGCATATTTTCATGTTACATCTTCTGAATTCATTTGGATGACTCTGAGACCACCGATTATTGTCATTTGTGTTAAAAGAATGAGCTTCTGGGTCAGGCGCTCTCTGTAGGCTCTGGCTACTCGAGGTATGCTAAGCTACGGCGTTTAACGTCAACATTCTTCTTCTGGCGATTTCTTTTCATTGGATAGCACAGTCAAGCTCTGAGTTTGGTCGAAAATAGTCAAACTCGACGACAGGTTCCATGAGTCGATTATTTTTTGGTCGATTTGATTAATGGTTCGAACCTGCAAAGACTTCACCTTAAAGTAATCTGCATTATTGCTTCAAACATTTTGGAAGGTGTGGCAAGATGAACAAGCCAGAGCACAATAAATTCTTCATAAGAACCAGTCTTCCTCGTCGACCGCTTAAGCTTATTTTTAACAAATTTAACCCTAGGAGTCCCTTTAAGAGCAACTACTTCCAACGTAGTGGTGTATTATGATTTAATTTTGAGCAGAAAATGAAAAACACTTTCAATATTTTCTTTAAGAATTATGAAAGAAAAGCGGAAAGACCATTGAATCAAATAGTCGATGATTGAAATTTGTAAAAACAAAATTGAAATCTCACCATCGTCTGTTTGCTTTTATGTTAAAACTTTTTATCTGCGTTTTGTTTTTTTTTTTATAAAAAAAATCAAGTTTGGAGTAACAGAAAATTGAAATCATAAATAAATCACAAAAAAAAAAAACATTAACATGAAAATCTTTTACATTATTTCATATCTACACAATCATGAGATGAACAAAACAAAAAAGGATTCATTTTTCACATCCTTGCGGTGGCAAGAAACAATTTGAAAATTTTTATTTATTTTCAAAGGTATTTCCTTTGCGGCTTTATCTGCTCGAAAAACAAAATAAACTTTGGTGAAAATAAAGAGAAAAACAAAATAATGAAGAAATAGAAGTCGGTGAAGTTGAAGAAGTTCCTCAAGACTATATGGAGTTTTTGGAAAAAATAAAAGAGACTTTTGCGCAGGATAATGCACTTATATTTGGAATTCTCAAGTTGAAAGTTTTGGTTGTCTTTCTATGTGGAACACAGAGCAGGTTGCTAACCGAAAAAAATGTTTGTGTTTTATGTGGATACAAAGTTTTCAGGAAGTTGTTTTGTTTTTTTTTTTTTTTTATTTTTAATAAGGAGTTTTGGTGAAAATTGAAAAATATGCTGAATACACAAAAGTCCTTTCGGGGATATGTATGTATGTGAAAGTTTGTTTTAAAGTTTAATTTTTCAATGGTTTAGAGACAATATTAATTCATAAAGAAGCATGCACACAAAACTTGGCTTATTTAGGTACTAGGGTGGCCCTTATTTTTGGAATGTCTAAATTTAATTAAATTTTGTCCTCCACTCATCAAGGATAGGACCTCTTGGCAATTATGGTTAGTGTGTTGGACTATGATGCTGAGGGTCTTGGGCTTTTCACGGGTATATCACCAAATCGTCCCAAAGTATCTCTTGTCATGAAAAGCACTATTCATTTGCCGTTCGGAATCGACAGAAAATTGTAGGTCCCCTCTATTTATCCAAACAAGCACACATAAATGGTGGAGAGTTGTAGGTGCTCTATGAGCTGTCACGGCCTCTAATTTTATTTATTATAATCTCATCAAGGTTATTTAAACCTTATCAAGGTTATTCAAAAAAAATTGCACAATTTCACTGAAATCGGTTAACATTAGAACCTCCCCCATGCAACTAACATGTCGCAATCAAAATGATCGTAGTTTTCAAAGCCTTCTGCTCATAATTTCCGACAAAATAAAAATGCTGATGAAAAATCTTTAAACTTGGCACATACATTACAATCGATACAAGGCACTTGTGTGTATAGTATTAGGGATGGCCTAACGTTCCAAGGGGCTTACATTGACTAGAACTCTTACGTCGATATACCCAAGGAAGTGCCAACACAACACAACTGAGACGAAATTCGAAGTCTTCGGCCGGCTACGATCACAAGAGGTCGCCAGGTCATTGCCAGATCAAGTTCCTAAAAACATCTTTAGAAGCCATACGCCACAGCCATCAACTATTGAGAACCAGTGGAAACATTATCAAGAAGTCCTCAGAAATGCCTTCTATAACTTACAGGTACATCAAAACAAGAAGCATACAAAGTGAACCTGTATAAAAGGACAAAAGCTTTTCATAGGCTCTAAGACCAGAAGAGCAACACTAAGTTCTCAGAACAATAAGAAGTACCATGAGAAGAACAAACGGATTCGCGGAATAAGAACCATTCTGGAATGGAATTCATGAATGAATATCAAGGAAATATAGCAGTTGAATCGCAGCCGGTGCTGGAAACATGGACAAATCACTCATAGTATAACTGCGATGATAAATCGATTTCCGCTGATTGTTCCATTGAACCTAGTCGACGCAGATCAACAATTCAGTCAAACTGATCTAATCAAAATGAAGATAGCTGCGTATATATATACTAAGAGCCTTGATGACGAGCTGTTCCAAACGGAAGGCAAAGATTAGGATTGATAGGAAGAATGTCCTATTAATGGATCTCCAAGAGATCAGACAAACAAGATCCTCAAGAGAGGAGACAATCTGAATTGTACCAACTGCAGAAATGTTCGTCGTATTAATATCGTCAACAAGATCTCTTCCGCCCTATGTTAAGTGAAGCGCTGAAGCCATTCTTCAAGAACTCGATATGTTAAAAAAAAACGATCTTTGAAAAAAACAACAACAGGAACTTTCAATCAATGACTTAAAGGCTGGTAATGGTAGCATCTTCAGAGACCACAAATTCAGCAACACAAATCGAGACTGAAGTGGAAAAGAACCTCAATCAACTTGGTTAGTAAAGCTAAAAACATCTAGTAAATTGGCTGGATGGAAGAAGCAAGTTGATTGAGACCCTGATCCTGATACTCGTATGGGTACTATTAGAGATCCGATGTGAAGATTATTGTAAGCAAGCCGTCCATCCAATTCCCATCTATGGGATTCCAGTGTGGTGAAAAATCAACCAATATTATATGGAAAAGTTTCGAGTTTTCGAATGCAAATTAATGTCTAAGAGGATGTACCTATATGCAGATGTATAATAGTATACACATTACACACTGCCAATTCAAGACTTAACTGCTTCATTTGTGGATTATGATTCCACACATGAATCATTTTTTCCAAGAACTGTTTGTGGGTGTGATCAACTCTTGACTAACTTCCCTCTTCATCAGTTACCACACATTTTAAGAAGGGTTTATATCAGTGCTGTTACCCGGCCAAGCCAACATGGATATATTTGCTTCTTGTAAATACAGCAAATTACCGTGGCTGTGAGGTCGCTAAAGAAATTCTAAAGAGGCGCCAAGAATTTAACAAGAAAACTAAAAAAAATGCCTCAAAGATAAACGAAGATCCAAAAATAAAAACGAATACTAATACTCAAGCGACGAGTAAAACTGACAGGAAAGATAGTAAAGTTACTATACCCTCAGAAAACATAAAAATAACAAAGACGAACATAAAACCGAAAAAGACGTACGCTCAAGTCACAGCGCCTGAGAAACTTAAAATTAATAAACCTGACTCCGTTCAAAATGTGTTGTCCCTTATAATTGAACGGTTAGAAGAACAAGGGAGAATTAATACAATTATTTTTGAGAAACTGGACAAATTTGAGTCGGCGGCTCTTAAAACACCAAATTTATTGTAAACATGGATCAGTCGTCAGAAAAACTCAAAATAATAACATGGAACGCGAACGGACTTACTCCAAAAATTGAAGAACTAGAAACAGTTCTTCTTAATGAAAAAATAGATATTTGTTTGATCTCTGAAACTAATTTGAAAAAAGACTCGAATTTAAGTATCAAAGGTTATTCGGCTTACCACGCATGTCATCCATCCGAAAGAGCAAGAGGTGGTTCTTCCGTATTTATCAGAGAAAATATCAATCATTCGTTTGAGATGAATATCGAGCTCGATGCAATGCAAGTAATTTCTATTATTTTAAAAGTTAGACACGTTCTTTTTAACATTGCGTCTATTTACTGTCCTCCTCGGTCCAAGATAGACAAACAGGAGTTTAAAGAACTCTTCAATGCATTAGGTCCAACATTTATTATTGGCGGCGACTTCAATTCAAAACATACATTTTGGGGATCACGATGCATCTCGACGAAGGGTAGACAACTCTACAAAGCGGGTACTGAATGTAACGTCGAATTTTTCTCTTCAGGAAAACCAACGTATTGGCCAACCGATTCAGCAAAAACTCCCGACCTTGTCGACTTTTTCATTGCAAGAGGAATTAACAGAAAATATGTGAAAGTAGATGATAACGTCGATTTTTCTACGGATCACTCGGCCGTAATCCTAACAATAAGCAGTAACGTAATCGAAAAAGAAAAGCCCCTGTCTTTAACAAATAATAACACAAATTGGGACAAATTCAAAGAAGATTGCGAAAACAGTATTATACTGAACGTCTCCCTGCAAACTCCGTTTGAGTTAGAAGATGAAACCGACAAATTTATAAATATTATCCAAAAAGCAGCTTGGGATAATACACCGGTCTGTAGTAAAAAGTCAAGGCAATACGAAGAAAAAATTCCAGCAGATATAAAAGAATTGATTCGCGAAAAACGAAAAGCTCGAAAAACATGGCAGCACTCACGTGCTCCTCAGCATAAATGTGTAGTCAACTTTTTAACAAACAAAATCAAAAACTTGTTACGAGATTTTAAAAACAGAAAGAATTCTTCCTATCTTGAAAGCCTCACAGCAGACAAAAAAACGAATTATTCTCTTTGGAAGACGTTAAAAGGTATTAAAAAGCCTCAAAAAATGTCGGCACCGATTCGAAAAAATAATTCTGAATGGGCAAAAACTGATCAGGAAAAGGCGGATTTATTTGCTGAGTACCTCGAGGAAACGTTCAAACCATTCGATGGTCAAGAGTTTCCGACAAATGAAGGAGAGTTTCAACCAAGGTCGGACAGTTTATCTATAAGAAACATCACTTTGACTGAACTTGTCCAGGAAATAAAACGGCAGAAAAATAATAAAGCTCCTGGTTACGACCTTATTAACAGTCGTGTCCTCAAAGAGTTGCCTAAAAAAGCAATGGTTAAGCTTTTACAGCTCATTAACGCTGCTTTAAGACTTGCGTACGTACCTTCGCAGTGGAAAGTCGCCGAAGTTATAATGATCCCCAAACCGGGTAAGCCACCGAATGAGAAAAAATCGTACAGACCAATTTCTCTCTTGCCTACAACATCTAAAATATTTGAAAAATTGCTTCTTAAACGACTGTTACCATTCATTGCAGATAAACGTTTAATTCCCGAACACCAATTCGGTTTCCGGAAAAAACACTCGACAATCGATCAGGTTTTTCGGATAACTTGTGAAATTGAAAAAGCATTTGAAGAAAAGAAGATTTGCTCAACTGCATTTCTTGATGTTTCCCAAGCTTTCGACAAAGTCTGGCATGACGGGCTTAGATATAAATTAAAAGTCTTTCCAGAGCAAATATATAACCTTCTTGAATCGTACCTAGAAAATAGAATCTTTCGAGTTAAGCAAGGAACGGAGTATTCTGAGTTTAAGGAAATTAACGCTGGCGTGCACCAGGGTAGCGTCCTTGGACCGATTCTATTTGTTCTCTATACTCGCGATATACCCCAAACAGAAGGTACAACTTTAGCCACTTTTGCAGATGATACAGCCGTACTCGCAATATCAGATTCAATAGAAACGGCGACCTCTAAGCTTCAAATGGCATTAAATAGCATTTCAGATTGGACAAGGAAATGGCGAATTGAACTTAACGAAGCGAAATCCACGCACATAAATTTTACGTATAAAAACGTAAACACCTTACCCATCTATATTAATTCCATGCAAATTCCATATACAAATGAAGCAAAGTATCTAGGTATGACTCTAGACGCGAAACTTAAATGGAAGGCTCATGTTAAAAAGAAACGCGATGAACTCGAAAATAAACTCCGCGAATTGACATGGCTTATTGGAAGATATTCCAATCTAAGCGTGTATAACAAGCTGCTTATTTATAAGCAAGTACTGAAACCAGTTTGGACGTACGGTATACAACTTTGGGGTTGTACCAACGAAAGAAATATACAAATTTTACAAACATACCAAAACAAAGTACTTAAGACAATAGTTAATGCTCCATGGTATGTAAGAAATAGCAACTTACATAGAGACTTAAATATAGAAAGTGTAGAAAACGAAATTAAAAAATTTGCCACAGAACTAAGATCACGACTTAGAGATCATAGAAACAACGAAATCCGACAACCGCTTAGCGAGACGAACGTTTTTCGGCGATTGCACCGAACAAGACCTCTTGATCTAGCGCAACAAAATTAATTTCTCCACTCGAATCATGTGGAACTTTCAGGTCCTCCCGTTGGGGAGCTTCCTGACAAAATGCGAACGAAACTGCTGCCAAAACTACTTGTTAAGCTCGACTTAGTTGTAGTATCTCTATAGAAGATAAGGGAGGTGTTTTTTTAGTCAGTAAAAATCTGACACTACTATAAGCATCGGGCTTATAGTGTCTTCCTGAAGATTTCTCACCTTCCTACGCAAAAAAAAAAAAAAAAAAAAAAAAAAAAAAAAAATACATTATTACAGACCGGGCTCTATGACGGATGCATAAAAACAAAAGGTTCACCCTTTGGAATTCTGACATTGGTCAACATTTTTTATGACTTCTTTTTACTGGTCCTGTTTCATTATGCCTTAAACCATCTTTAGACGTGCGTCGGTTAAAAGTAAAAACTTTTTGCCTATAACCAATCCCTGAATTTCTAAAAAATGCAGAGTGCGTCTAATAATATGGCCAGAGACTGTAGATATGAGATTCTTATCAATACTTGAACGCAAACAAATATCAATCAGACGTTCTTAAGTTTCTAGAAGGAATGATGATAGGTTAATAGGTCTAAGATTCGGGTTGACATTGATGCATTTACCAGCACTTGGTCGGGAATATGGGCTAGAGTTGAAGAACGCCTAAAAAAATAGAAGTTCGGCGGGAATTATGCCGTCGAGTCCTATGGAATTGTATTTTTTGAAGCTATTGGTTGCCCATTGTTGTGGTTGCCCATTGTTGTTTTGAGCTTTTAGCAGAAGAGGAAGTTGTGAGAAAGTTTTGATTTCTTGCATTCTTTATGGTTTTGCGGGTGATGAGTCCAAAAACTAGGTATTTCGACATAAGGTAATTTTGTTTTGTCGGATCTAAGCTTAGATATAACTCATAAACTACTAACTTTTCCTGTAGAGAATGAAAGTGCATACCTTATATTTTCTAAAAATTTCTGTTTAATAGTTTTATATTTTCTAACCATGCTTCCGGTCCCCTGCGTCATTTCAAAACTGAGGTATTTCTTCTTTCTCCGAAAAAAATTTACTTCTTTCACTACGAAACTCTGATTGGTCTTAAAAGCTGTTTTCTATCACTCCATACCTCCATACCATACAATTTCTTAAATCACTGAAACTGGTAGGAATTCGCTTAAAAATAGGAGTGAAAGAAGTCCGTCTTTTTTTGGGGGAGATTGGTAAAATACATCATTTTTCAAATGAGGCATTGAGAGCAGAAGTGGCGTAACCCTCATTTTTTTTCAATTTTGACTTTATAATCCACAATGGTCAAAAATAAATTCTCTCATAAATCAATGCAAAAATGTTGAAACATTGTTTCTGCACGGAACTTTTCCTACAGCAGAAATGGTGTAACGTGTAACCCACTTACGCCCCTTCTGCGCTAGTACAATTTGAAATGAGTAGATTTCAAACACATTTACGTCAATCATAGTAAGCCTTGCATTGATGAAAATATTTTTTCATGCAAAAACAAATGCGCTCAACAAATTTCGGTTGATCAACGCATTATAAGCTTCAAAAATTTTTATGAATTATCTTCTTTTGGTCTTCAGAATTCATTTTCATTATCATTGATTGACATTGTTTCCAAGGCAAGGGCTTATACAAATGCTGAAAATTCTAGAAGGAAAAGAAGCTGCTAATATTATATGCCTGATAACGAAGGCCAGAAGTTAAGGGTTTGTAAAACTTTTTTCTTGAAAACATTCCAAGTATCTAATGCAATTGGAATATCAAGACTTATAAAAAGCAAAGCTTCAACACAAACTCTACCTTTAGACCAAGGCGTCAAGGCAGAGTCTGGGAAATAAGACCAATTTACTAAAATTGCAAGAACTTAGAAAGTTCATAAGCAAATTTCCTTCTTACGAATCGCATTACACCCGTCATAAGTAGGAGAGATAATTCTTAACCCCTTACTTTAATACATACATATATCTAAAATTTTCAATTTGTATAAAAATTCTCACAACAGTCCTGTATCAGAGCACGTATTCTGGCAGACTTTTAATCGTGATTTTAACCTTTCAATCCAAGCTCCAATAAAGAATTCTTGTAAGAAGTGTGACTTTTTGAACAATAAACTAAAGTTTGCGACTGATCGCGAGAAGCCTCAAATACAAATTGAGCATAAACTTTATCTTAGAAAAGCGGATTCGCCTAGAAATGGCGTGAGGGATAACGCAACAAGAGCAGAGGAATCTGCTGACACTTCGTCGATTTCATTTGATCTCATGAAGACCTTGCCCACTCCAGTCATGTCAACGGGTGTGTACTATTACAAGACGCAACTTTGGACATACTGTCTAGGTGTCCGCAGGAGGGAGTGTAGAGTCGGTAGTAGTTTAAGGCATGCCCGGGCTCTGAGAGACTTGACCAATGGGCTTGTGTTGCTACTGAACCATGCATCAGACCATGGCAGCGAACGTAAGTCCAAGATTATGAACGGCGTGGTGGCATGCCAGTCCGCGTACAGCATGCGTAATTCCACGATCATAATGGGTGGCAGCTAGCGTGAGGTCATGGTTGTTGGATGGTGGTGAGGTGGTAAATGCGTGGTTCATGGTCTTGACTTCCGCCGAGCTCGTCCACTTCGGTGGGCCGGTATTGCTATTATTTGACAATTCTGCACTCCAGGTTCCTATCGACCTCCTCGTGGTGCCTGTGGATAGGTTACGTTAGGGTTGCCATCCGTCCGTATTTTCCCGGACATGTACTCTTTTTTCACTGTGTGGGGGAGGTCCGGGATAGTTTTTGTTAATTGTCCGGGATTGTACTCCTTTTACCCATTGTGTATCTATTTACTTTTATGCTACTTAAAATTAAATGGTTATTCAAAAATGAACCGAGGCCCATTAAAATTAAGTGAACGAACAGATCCAATATATGAGAAAAGAAATTATAGAACAATTGCCCAACTTATTGTTAAAGCTCTTACACAAAATAACTTATTATCAAAAGTAAGTGGATTTTGCGCTGACAATTATTGCAATACTAATTTTGGTGGAAGACAAAGGAAAGGTTCTAACAATGTCTATTCAAAGTTAAAATCTTTAGTCAACCAAAACATGATAGGTGTAGGATGTCCACCACTGTCAATGCGATCTACCATGGATGTGATACTTTACCAGTTGACGCCGATATCATAATTGTGAAAATATACAACTATTTCTCTATCTACACAGTCAGAACGGAAAGACTTCGAGATTTTTCTGAATTTCTTGAAAATGAATATAAGCCTTTCTTATACCGTTCGAAAACCAGATGGCTTTCTCTCTATCTTGCTGTTGAACGTCTTTTGCTTATGTACGAGAATCCGCCTACAATATTGCAAACATTTTTTAAAGACGACTTAAGTGAGGCGTATTTATTTTTGGTTCATTCTCTCATTGTCAACATTCAACGTCAATATTCAAAAACTTGAAAAACAAGACATTCCTATTATTGAAACCGTGGAAATTTTACAAAATATTGTCAATAATATTTACGAGCGAATCGATAACGATTTTGTTCCACTTAAAATTAAATCTTATTTGAAGAAGCTTGATGATTCCAGCTGTAAAGAAAACGTTATTAAATTCACGGGACAAAAGATAGAAACAAACTGTTACCTGAGACCGTCAAAGGAATTATTTTAACAAAGGAATTAATTTAACAAAAAAGCAACAGTGATATACTTAACAGTATTAGATGTAATGAAAAATACAACAAGCACTGTAAAGGCTATTTATTAAAAAAAAAAAACAAATGAAGTTCCTTTTTTTATACATCAAAGATGTTTTGTAACTTAAAAATGTGATTTTTAAACTAAATATTTGTTTTTATTTAAATGTTAATACAATTTTTTGTTTCCTCTTACAATATAAATGTGTTTATTCTGTCCTTGTTTTGTACTCTTTTTTCAATCCTCATTTGTCCGGGAAAGTCCGGGTTTTTGAAACTCCAGTACTAGTTTCATCTAAACATATCTGGCTACCCTAGGTTACGTAAGTAACTGAACCAAATAGATGGGAACATCCTGGACGGTGTCCTTAAAGTAGGAATCCGCTAAGGAGTGTTGCAGGAACTTCATCTGCCAGCGACCTTATGGGGGCGAAGCTGGACCGGAAGCTATATTCTGGAACCACGGGAGAAAGTGCCCAGGAGTCTGAGGGCTATAACATACGTCTTCTGGCTCTCTTATTCTATCTTCGGATAGAGAGGTGCAGCTGTCGCATGCGTGCTCTCTTTCTCATACTATCTATGAGGTAGGCCCCCTAGTGGGAGTATCGTGGTGGCTTGGTTTATTCCGAATGCGGAGACACATGGTTTCCAGGCGTGCCTGGATTCAAGAGGTGTTAGATAGATCTCGCCTCCTAAGGAAGAGGTGTGTTCATGTCTGCAACATGTCACAACTTTGCGACCGAGATGGCTTCGGCTATGTCGGGGTTAATGATCAGGACCCAATCTGAATCCGATGGAGGTAGGCCTCCCGTGGGATTGAGCCATAATCGGCAGGTTCTTACGTTAAACCAAAAGACGATTCTGCCTAGGTGATCATGACTTGGTAAGAAACAAAGCTTACATGTATATTTGGAATGAGTCGGCTCGATCAAGAGGCCCCCAAGAAATTGGCAGCTGCTTATTGCATTTTATAGAAAATGTTGTGAGTACTTCAAAGTTAATTATGTACACTGACTAGTGTGGTGGGCAAAGTAGAAACATTAAGCTGTCTGTTTTGTGCCAATATATTGTTTCTCATAGTGACTATCTTGTCAATCAAATTGATCACAAATTTCTTATGAGTGGCCACTCTTACTTACCTTGTCACCAAGACTTTGGTCTTATCGAAAAGCAGGAAAATTATTTTAAAGACATTTTTTTGCCCTATGAATTGGCAGAGGGTTATAGCAGCGGCAAGAAAGAAGGATCCATTTCAAATTGTTGTTATGGATGAATCTTCGAGTATGAATCTCGAGAGATGAATCTCGTATGTTTTCGACGAAAAAATTGGAAAAGAATATAACAAATCGGAAAATTAATGTAAATTAAGGGAAGGTGGAATTGCTTAAAATTCAACGGCTACAATTTCTGAAAGAGACACCTTTCAATATTTTTTACAAGTACAGTAATAACGAAGACGTGCTTTTTGATACTGTGATTTTGAAAAAAAGAACACCTGTACTCATCACAGATCTCGAACTATTGTTTCCAAAATGGAATGCTGTAAGTGAAGCAAAAACGAAAAACTTATTAGAATTACCACGACTTTTATAAAAAATTAAAAACTGTTTCTATGGACAGAGACGTTGGGCTGATTGAGTAAGTAGATGACGAAGAAGAATCAAAGTACCTATCATAGTAGTGTAAGCTTAAACTTAACTTTCTAACTATTTTGTACTCAAAAGCGATAATAAGTTTGTTTTTTCATAACCTCTTTTTCAAATTATTGGTGTAACCAACTTCCTTTTTTAAGTTTATTCCAATATCCAAGAAGCAGCAGTGGTGTAACCCACATAAAATCCAATAATTAATAATTTAAACATTGAGGTCTTAAAAGTGAAGTTTATTAAATATTATTTTAAATAGAAAGCCAATAACAAACATTTCATTTTCGTTAACTTTTTAAACCCCGATTTTCTCAATAAGTGCTTATTGGGGTTACGCCACTTCTGCTCTTAATACCTCAAATGGAGACTGAACCCTAACGGTTTATTTTATAAAATTAACATTTCTAGGAATTTTTATTTATTTATTTTATTAATTTCTTTTTAATAGAGGGAGTTGTTTACAGAAAGTTTTCGAGTTATGTATATATGTTTCATCATGTAATTTTTAATAAAAACTCCAGAACAAAAAGAATCGAAACTATTCAACATATTTCCCGGTAAAAAAAAAATTTACCTTTTTAATTCATATTTCCAAGTAAAATAGAATGATTATTACCTGAAATTAAAAAGAAAAAAATATTATTATAATTTAAATTACACAAATATACAATCGCTAAAAAATATAAAACTCATTTCAACATAATTTTAAATATTAGTTTATGAATTATTTACATATATATAGACAATAATTCAAAAATATAAATTTCCCTTTTGAATATAATTTATTTGAACAAAAAAAAAAAAGAACACACGAAACCGCTAGGAAGAAGAGATTGTTCAATAATTCTTAATTCATTCATGCGATTATATTTTAATTCGCTAATGAAACAATAAAATCGTTTATTTCCACTTGAAAATGTGATTAAAATTTTCATTTCCAAATGATAGATTTCAGATTTATTATTTTATTAGTAATGTGTGAAGTTTTATTATGAAAATATTTTATTTACATTTTTGTTCTTTTTTTTTTTGTGTTTTAATAAATATTTTGTAATTAGCGATTTCGTATTTTGAATTTTTAAGGGTGTGTAATTAATAACATTTTAAAATGTATCTGTGTAACGTGCCAGATATTTGAGGAGTGTTAAATAGTTATGATTTTTTATTTAAAGAATGTTTGCCTTATCCAAAGCACTGCTTATTAATGGTAAAATTCAACATTACTTTTTTAAGTATTACATAAATCAGACATATCAAGTGTCACAGTTTGTTTTTGTAGTGAAAGTTAAGACAACTTCAAAAAAGCATCTTTAGTCATGCTTTATATGGGAACAAAAATAAAATTTATTTCTTCCTCAGTAGATAACAGATATTTATCTTTTCTTGCACCCTCAGCTATATTTTTTTCGTTCTAATCCGAAAGCGTCAAATCACTTAAGGATATCTCTCTTTGAAAACACATAATTCTTTTGAAATTGTTTTATCCTTGTTCGATTGGCATTTATTGCAAACAAAAAAAAAATTTATATACTTTCACTTTTAGGTGGAGAGAAAGCAGTTTTATGGACTCGGAACTGTGTAGACAGAATTCGAGGCCCTCCTGTTCGATTGCAAGCATTATCCTAGACTTTGGTTGGGGAAAATGCATAAAGGAGCTATGTATGTCCTATGACTAATGTTGCCAATAGGGACCAAATAATCAGTTGGATTCTTTGAGGTTATTCGTTAGAGAGATACTGTGCTTATGGCTTATACCCTTGGCAAATATTTTTTTCAGTTTAGGTGCCAGTGGGTGAGAATCGATCTTATACCTTGGGCGTGACATACTAACTTTCGTTCGTTAAACGAACGCAAGATCGGCCCATCAACCATCGCTACAGTCCGTGAAATTGTATATAACAGAAACCTAGGCATTCAATTTCCCGCTGGGCCTTTTGCAGAATTCAGCTTGGCGAATTTTGCGTCGGAACATCCGTATAAGATCCAACTGACCCAGGAGCTCAAAGTAAGTTCATGACCATGGACAACTCCTATCGTTCGCTGACTGGGTATCGGAGCGTTGGTACGAGGGCCCCAAATTTGGGAGAAATATCATGTTTAAGGACAAGGCGCATTTTTGGATGAACTACCGTATATGGAGCGACATCAACCCACACGAGGCTCACGAGGTGACAATGCATTTTCAAACAGTTCCAGTTTGGTACAGATTTTGGGCTAGGCTGTGACGTCTTTGGTCCGCACTTTTTCGAAAACGACGTTAGTGACGCGGTTACCGTCAATGGTGAGGGCTACAGATTGTTTGCTTTATATTATTCGCGCTCACAAGGGGTTATGAATACCCTTATAATGTTAAATACAGTGCGAGCAATTGGGATAGTATGATAGGATTAGAAAGGAGATACCAGTGGACATTGGTTTTGAATGTCGGCACATTGCAATGAGTGGGAAACATTGAGCGGCTAAAATAAGAATCTCTGTACGTAACAATACGTTTGTAATTGGGCTCAAGGGTAAACTGATGAGCATTCCTAGAAGTATAGGTATTACGGTTGAATTGTTTGAGGGGAGGAATGCAACAGGCTATTTCACTAGAGCACTGCTTATGACAATAGCGGTAAAATAATGATAGACATGAAACACTGCGGCGGTGCTCGAGAGATACAAATGTTTCAGTCAGACAACGGTCGACTTACAACTCGCAACCATTTCTGGGTGCTTGTTACCAGGAACGGAGGGGATCTACAGTTTTCTGCCGATTCCGAACGGCTAATGAGCAGCACTTTCCATGACAACAGATACTCTTGGAGAATTTGTCAATTCCTCGCAAGAGGCAGTACACCCCTGAAAAAAAAAATTTCTTGCAGCGGCTGAGAATCGAACTCGGGACCTTCCGCATGACAGTCCAACGCACTTTTTTTTTTTTTTTTTTTTTTTTAAATTCATTTTTATTTAATTCAATCTTATAACTATCTTAATGCTAGACAAAAATTCATAAAACTAGCCTACTTATCAATAACTTACAACTAACTTACTGGCCCCATGCGGACACTCTAAGTTAAACTATATCCTTATGACTAAACTGCCTTTCGGCCTAAAAGTTTTATTTTTATTCATTTTTATTTTTCATTACTTTATTTTATTAGAAAATTAAGAAAAAACTAATAATCTGGACTTTTTTTTTATTTTTCCTTACATACTACTTAAAACTAGGTCCTTAAAATAAAACTTAAAACTAATTAAAACTACCTAATCTACCTAAAATCTACTTAAGACTAGAACAACCACAGCAGCAAATCTATGTTTATATATATTTTTTTTTTTTTATCCTTATTTTTTTTTTTTTTTTTTTTTTTTTTTTTTTTTCTTTCTTATTATTCCAGATCTTTATATTGGTGCCACTGTGCCTATTCTACTTAAAACTAAACCTGAGAATAAAAAACAGGTATGCAAGCCGGCCACGGCTCTAAAACCCTACCCGACTAACCATTATCGAAAGTTGATTGAAGCCACTAAAACTGGTTCTCCTGCTTCACCCTATCAGTTTTGTCCCGTTCGGACACAGCCCTACTGAACCGTAGGAGCTCTTCTCCGTCTTGTGCCAGGACGTCCCGAGTGTATAGGAGCCGCCGGTCCACGGTTCTTCGTCTGACGTGGTAGATTAGTGGTACTGCCAATCTATCCTGTATCAGACCGCATCTATCTAAATAGAGGAATGCCTCTGGTGGAATAAAGCCGCTCAAGCGTGAATTTTCAAAATATTCGTCGTTTGGGTAGAACGCCCCGAAAATCAAATTATTGGTCGAAGTCATAGCCCTCGCAATGTGACCCCGAATCAGTTTTATCACGAAATTGTCAACTCTGTTGATCCGAGCCCCGTTGTATAGAGCCTCGTTCGGATAATAGTGAACATAAGAAGATTCGGGTGTCCGATGCAAACCAGTACAGCGTCGAAGACACTGCCGCTCGAACACCCGAATTCTCTCCATCTGAGATGGAGCAACGTTGAACCACACTGGACAACCATAAACGATCATCGGCCGTATGAGGGCCATGTAGCAAATGACCTTCACTCTGGGGTCAAGCCGACTGCTGTAAAACAGTCGTTTCGTCAGACCGAAGGCTCCTCTGGCCCTGGCCAGCGCAGCATCTATATGTCTGTCGAAATACAGATACTGATCCAACCAGATACCGAGGTACTTCACTACACTTTTGCTCGTTAATCGCTGCCCGTGAGGATCAACGATGACCATCTTGCGCCAATTCTTGCGCGTATCCCGCGGGGCTCTAGCCAACGGAGTCCGGAACAAAATTGTTTCCGATTTCTGGACATTTATTTTCAGTTTCCAGTCATCGCAATATCGCTGAATCTTCTCAAAGTCACGCTGCAAGAGAATTCTAATAACCTCAACCTTTCGGGCCGTTCTGTATGCAATTAGATCGTCGGCATACGCTATTGATTGCGGAAGACTACCTATCAGATCGCTGGTGTAAATGCTGAAGAGAATTGGCGAATTAACCGCTCCCTGTTGTAGACCATTTTTAATTTCGAAGGTTGTGGTAGACGTTATATTGCCACTTTTGACAACAAACTTTCTACCGTTAAGCATATCATAAAGCATGTACATCAATGGTTTACTAATGCCAAGTCTGTTCAGTTTCAGATAAAGACCCTCTAACCATACGGTGTCGAAGGCCTTTTCTAAATCCACCAAAACAGCACCCGTGCATTGTTGCTTTGACTTATTCCATTGGATATCAGAAACAAGCTTAGCAGCGGCATGAATTGTGTCATGTCCCGCCTTGAACCCGAACTGGTTATCCGGAATTATTGTGTTGTCCGCAGCCCACTTAATCAGAGCCCAATTGATGATCTTTTCGAAAACCTTGCTGATGCTCGGAAGAAGACTTATCGACCGAAGATTGGACGGATTGGAGTTGTCCTTTCCCTTTTTCGGGAGAGGATGTACCACAGCTGTCTTCCAATGCACTGGATAATATGCATTATTCAGCGCATTGTTAAAGAGTGTGGTGTAAATGTCAATTGCCTCATTCGGTAAATGTCTTAGTACAACGTTAGATATACCATCGACACCCGCTGACTTCTTATTCTTAATAGAACTGAAGATGAGCTGGAGATCCATCTTCGTCACTAACAAGGGACTTGTCCCTATTCGCTCGGCGATTGTGGCATTTGCCAAAAGATCGTCATTGAACCTCAGGAAACCGCGGTTCTCAGATCGCCATTGCGTTATTTCATTTCGAAGATAGAAGTGATGCAGTAGAGCTCTGTTTTCCAGGTCGTGGTTCGGGCGAATGCAAGCATTCACCTTGTACACTTGCTGAAACGCAGCCCCCACCGCCTCCACCTTCTCCCTCTGATCCTCAATTATATAGAAGTCATCGTCCAAGACGGCTTCCTCTGGATCTATTTGCGCTGTCAGGAGTACGTCTGTGTTCTCTACTGTTCTCTGGAGTTTAAGACACGGAAGGTCATTTTGATTGCTTTTCCTAAATATCTTATTGATTTCAGGAAACATACTAGGGTCGCTGGAATTTACAGAACGAATTCTGTTGTCCCAGAACCTGTTAATAGATAACCTGTAGTTATCCTTAATCAATTGGTTGACATTCTTTATTGACGACTTCAGTGTCCCAACCTCCAGGTCGTGCGGGTCTGTGAATCGTCTGTATAAGTTTTTAAGTCTTGTCAGTAAGCCACTCTTATGTCTGTGTAGTGCGTCTATGGTCGCGTTTCTGTAGACGTCCATTTGGTCGCGTTCTTTGTACTTGGGTATTGTCCGTTCCATTGTTCGTTTAATCGTTTCGTCCATCTGTTGTAGATGTTGGTCGATTTCTGTATTTGTAAGGTTTCTGTTATTTGGTGGGGCTATGTCACTCGAACGAATTTCTCTCGCTAAGGCGTTGGTGAAACGAGGCCAGCGCATCTTACTGTAATTGTAAGAATGCTTTGCAACGTATTCCTCCAACTCCACGCGTTCGTTCGGAATCTGAATTACAGCAGCCAGTCCGCAGTGATCACTGTCGTACTCGATTGTCTGTAAGCAGTTTCGAGGGTGATTACCCACTTTGTCTGTAATTGTCAGTCTGGTATCGTACAGCAAAAGGTCCAGAAAGGAACCGCTTCTTGGATACGACGGCCTTTCAGTAGCCAGCAGGTCAATACCATATTCAACGCTGTAAAGATTCATCAAATTAAAAAGATGATTACCTCTGAGATTATTTGTTTGATTTCCCCAATCTTCATGTTTTGCGTTCAAATCACCGGCCATAATATAGTAGTTTTCTTCCAAGCTCAGTTTAAGTGTTCTAAAAAGAATCTCGAGCTCTGAGTCAAAAGTAATAGCCTGCGGAGCTTCAGCCGCATAGGCCGCAATCACATACATCCGCTTCCCTTGAGTGAGAGAGATGCATATGATGATGCAAACCTCTAGCGTCTGGAGCTTTCGAAGATCATTGTTGTATATGACTTTATAATTAATGCCTTTTCGTATGAAGATGGCGACACCGCCTCCTTGAGTAGAGTCGGGTCGATCTCTTCTTACGATATTGTAATTTTTATGAGTCAGTTTATGTTTCAGGTTTAGCTTGGTTTCGCTAGCCAAAAACACATCTGGACTGAGATCTTTCAACAATTGGAACAAATTAGCTCTACGTTCAATCCTAATCAGTGAATTTACATTCACAGCCAGGATTTTTAAGCGCGTCTCCGGTAGCGCGCCCATTATGGTCTATGTTGCACTAGGGTTGCTCAAAAAACATCGATATATCGAAAACATCGATGTTTACTATTCGATGTATCGAATAAATCCGATGTTTCGCACCCTTTCGATGTTTACCGATACATCGATGTTTTTTTATTCGATGCATCGAATGAAGCAAGCATTGAAAAAACTCACTCAAAGTGCCAAATCTACAGTTAAATTTATTTCACATGCTCTCTTCTCTTTCAATTTATGATCAGTGTGATGGTGTATTTCATTCGATCCATATTGAAAGCAACATCGTACAATACACACACTACTCCCAGTCACAGTACCTAACCGAATCGCTTGTGATCGATGAACCGTTAGCACTGCATGTGCATAAGCTTATTCTGACAGAAATTAACAAACGGATGGGCCTCATAGAACAAGTTTCATCATTAGCTATCGCCACCTTGCTGGATCCGCGGTTCAAGAAACTTCATTTTGAAGACACGCTTGCTGTGCTCATGCTATTCAAAAAATTAAAGAATTAATGAAGAAAGATCTACTAAATAAAGATCAAATGGAATCTGACTGATAGTTCGGACAAAATATCCGAAGATTTCAGCCTTTGGAGTGACCATCACCAACTAGTTCACAAAAACTGGAAAACCATCAAAAATGAAGAAGTGTTTGTGATGAGCTTTCCGTGTACTTGAAGGCACCTGTTGGTTGTTTCAGTGAAAACCCTTTGGAAACATGGTCCGATTACAAACAACAATTCCCAAAGTTTTACAAAATTGCGTACAAATACTTGACTTTGGTAGCAAGCTCAGTGCCATCAGAAAGAGTTTTTTTCAAAAGCTTCACAAGTTTTAAACCAGCAACGTAATAGGATTCAAGGAAAGCGCGTAAATAAAATTTTATTTATGCAAAGCTTAAAACAAAAAAGGATTTTTAATTTCAAAATAATAACGCCCATATTATAATTAAATTAAGCCGAAATTTAATTTAAGATTGTGTCTTCTAGATGTCAAATCTCTCAATAATAGTGCCAAGTTTGGGAAAATATGCAACTTCAAGCATTCACAAGAATCTTATTTTGAATAAAACTCATTAAAAAAAAAATATTTTATTTTTTCATTCGATACATCGAAAACATCGATGTTTTTATGCGATGCATCGACAAACATCGATGTAAGGTTACGATGTATCACATCGAATAAAACATCGATGTTTTTTTTCCATGAGCATCCCTATGTTGCACTAGGCCAGGCAACAAAGAGTAGAGATGGTCTACCCTTTTGCCTTGCTCCTTTAACTGACTTTGCAGTCCTGCTAGCTGGCCTTGAATGCTCAGTAACAAGGCTACAATGTCGGCATGCACCTTTGGCGCCTTAGGCACGGGGGCCTGTGGAGCAACCGTTGGTGGGGCCTGTCTCGTAATCCTATTTCTTGACGCCATTTGGGCGTAAGAAAAGTTAGGATCCACGAATCTTGTTGTTGGAGCCTGTCGAACTTCGGCTTTTTGACTGACCTGTTGTTGTTTTATTTGCTGAACCTTAGGGCAGCCCCTATAGTTAGCGGGGTGCCCCTCGTTTCCACAGATTACACACTTAAGCTGGGTTAAATCTTCCACCCTCTCAATCCCTAACTGACATTCCCCCCTCATGTGGGTTTCTGCGCACTTGACACAGCGCATCCGCATATCGCAGTTGGCTGCGACATGGCCGAACCTCTGACACCGCATGCACTGAAGCATGTCGTTATGTCTTTTTAGTGTTTCCCAACGTACAGCCTGGAAGTCGAGGCGGGAAATACTCCTCAGACTTTCAACCTTGCTCTGGGGCGATAATGTTACGAGGAACATTGGCAACCCGTAACCTCCCCGTCTTGACTTCACCGTGGTGAATGGCTTGACCCCGATAAACCCGAGATCGTCGCTGGCTTTCTGACGGAGCTCATCTAAGAGCGCCTCCGGTTCCGTGCAGGAACTTATGCCCTTCAGCAGGACCGTTTTCAATTTTTCGCTTTTAGGCGTGAAGCTGCAGAATTCAGCTGTGACTTCCCTCAATAGCTCTTTAGTTGTTTTATATTCGGCCAGTGAGAAGCACTGAACCGAGTACCGCTTTTCTTTTTCGTTTATAATTTTAATAAGAAAGTGGCCGTTTGTGGCCCGCTTACATACCTGTTTTATGTCCTTTAGGTCGAGCTTGAATGTCCTAATTGGTGGCACCTTCTCGCTTTTCGGCTGTGGCTGCTTCTGGTGTATCTGTTGTTGCTGCATCTGTTGTTGTTCTGGCTGCTGTTGCTGCTTCTCCTGTTGCTGCTTCTGTTGTTGTCTTGCTGCTGCTGACGTTGATGGGCCCTCATTATATGGGCCTGCTGCTGCTATTACTTTATGAGTACCTTGCTCCGCTCCTGCAGTTTTCCTTGCGGGCTTTGGCTGCTGCTGTTTTTGCGCTTGTTGCTGCTGTGGTTGTTGCGCTGGTTTTTTTGCAACCTGAACCACCTGGTTGCCCGTTGCTTGTTGGGCTCGTTGCTGCTGTTGTTGTTGTTTCTGTTGCTGCCGTTCTACTGCTTTTTTTTCTTGCAGCTGTTTTTGGGCCAGCTTCTCCTCGGTCTCTTTTTGACGGAGCGCTTCCATTTTACTCCTTATCTGGCTAAGGAGGGGCTCCATCTCCTCCTTCAGCTTGTCAAGGTGCTGCTGGTACTTGTCCATTTCAGCTTTCTTTGCCTGGAGGGCCTGCTCCAGCTCGCTGACCAGTGTGTCTGCTTGGGGGTTTTGTTCCCCTTCCAGCTCCCTGTCTGTATACTGCTCTGGCTCCGACAGTAAAGCAAATTTATTGCTACCTGGAGACCTGTAGAGCCCCTCTCCTTCCTCAGACATGTATTCGGTGCCAGCCGAATCGCTATATCCGTCTGTGTCTCCAATTTGCTGCCGTACCTTGGCAGCTGCCGACGTTTTTGCTGCCCTCTCCTTGTTTCCCACCCCAGCTCGCAGCTTACCTGGGGTGGCTCTCGGTGCATCCAAATTGGGTTGCGGTCGCAAAGTCCTCCTTCGCTTTATCGTAGGCTTGTTGACTGTTGCCACGGTGCTTTGATATACCGCTGCTGATGACCCAACAGCAATCTCATCCGACTTTGCGGAGGAATCTTTCGATCCCCCCGCCCTTTTCTACTTCTCCATCTGCTTCTTTTCCCAATATATTATGTCGCTCACTTCACTATTATGAAAAAAAGCTTCTAAAAATTTTGTCTGTTCCGAGCGGGATTTGAACCCACGACCCTCAGATCCACCAGCCGACGCCACTACCACTAGGCTATCGAACACTTGATGGAATCGATGTCAAAATGAATACTTCACTACTACCTTATTATTTTAAACACTTTAAAAGTAACTCTTGGCGCACTGTAGTCTTTCCTGAGCGAAAGTCAAAGATCGACTGAGTCCAACGCACTAACCATTATGCCAAGGGTTACTACTATGTGAATCTAAAACGAATATAACAAACTGAGGGTACTGTCGTCAGCGAAACAATTAAGTGGATTAGAAGTTTCATACAAAAGATCATAAGGAAGAGTGTCGGAGACAAAACGGAGCCCTGGGGCACACCATTGTTTATTTTGTAGATATCAGATTTGAAATCGTTCAATACTACTTGTAGTGAACGATACCAAATGCACGCATTTTCGATTAGAGAGCTTGATGCTGAACTCTATCAAATGCCTTTGAAATATCAAGTGCAATAGTCTTACTTTGTATATTATGTAACCCCCAAGTCACACGACCAAGTAGTGGGATGCAAGTTGCAATATACGCACATTTCTTTTCTTATTGACACATACCTGACCTTAGCAACATGGTCGTCAACTGCAATAGAATTTCTGAAACCAACAGACAATTGAGAAGTGAAAAGCCTTACAGGACATATTAAATTATTGAAATATTTGACTTTTCGTCTGCTGTTCACATTTACAAATGTCAAATGTCTTCTTCTATGGTGCGTGCTTTCAAGCAAAATCAGTAAACAAATATATGTAAATGTCAAAGTTTAAAACTTTCAAACACGTCACAGTTCACAATTAGGAATTTGACAGGCTGTGTATGTACCTAACTTACTTACTTGCTTGATATTAGTTTTAAGAGATTTTTGACATTTGAGTTTTGATGTCATTTTGTTGGCAGCTGACTTATAAACCTGACTTAAAAAGAGCTTGACCATTTGTAAACAAATTGTTTGACTAGCTTTATGTATAGATGCTCAAAAGAGTTTTGGAACATCTGAATGGTAAGCAGTTTTCTATACACGCTAGCATGAGCCCAAATCTTCTAGAAGCTCACTTTGACAGATTGTTGAATCCTTCCCACGAGAAACAAAATTTGCATTATGCGACTCCAGGTTTAACAATGAAAGAAGTGATTTTAGCTATAGAGCAACTTAAAGAATCGAATCGAATGGTATACCAGCTGAATTTTACAGGCACAGAGTAACTGATCAACAAGCTGACACTTATATATAGCAATGCTATATAAACCGGGCTTATACCACAAGAACTCAAGGAAGCGATTATTTTCCCGATTCACAAGAAAGGTATTTGAAACGAACTGTCCAACTACAGAAATTAATCGTTTTTAAATGCTTCCTATAAAATATTTACGCTGATCTTGCAAAAACGCTTTGATAAATGGATCAATGACAACAAGCTTTGTAAGGAGTTTCAGGCAGGTTTTAAAGCAGGATATTCACTCTTAAATTTGTTGCAGAATAAACATTCCTTCATAAAGAAAAGAAACTTTATACTTTTTTCGTGGATTTTAGATCTGCATTTAATATGAAAAACAGAGACGCTCTATTTACAAGCTCTACACTAACGGCATGTCATGGAAGTTTGGTAGAGTTATACAGAATCTTTATGGGGACACAGTTGCTAAGATATGGAATGGTGAAGAGCTATCGAAAGGATTTTAAATGCAATCGGGAGTCAGGCAGGGTTGCACATTGAGCCCAAGCATGTTTGCTTTGTTCATTGATGATATTCTAGACCTTTTACCGTGCGGCATTGAATACGCCGGAAAGATAATAAAAGTATTGATGTTTGCAGACGACATTGTACTTTTGGCAGCCTCACCCGAATCATTGCAGCTAATGATAAATTGCCTCTTTCAATACTGCCAGCTCTTTGGAGCCTGATACTTTAACTGGATAAATCCAAAATTTTGATTTTCAAACATGGGACGACCGCAACTGTGTAAACGAAAAATGCCACTATAATGGTGAGGCAATCGAAGTTGTCTCGGATTTCAAATACCTAGGAGTTAACTTTACAAGAAATTTGGAAAGGCATCTAAAGGAGAAATTGATGAAGGCAAAAAGCGGAATTAGCGCAAACTGGAATAGATGTTTCTATAATAAAAGTATTGTCCATAGCAGCAAATTCAGGATTTTTGAAGCTGTATCAGAATCAGTCATTCTGTACGCAGCTCAGACTTGGGGAACGAAGCAGTATGACACAGTTGAGAAACTTCTGCGATACTTCTGCAAACGAATTTTTCAACTGCCATTTACTACACCCAAATATGTAATCATATTGGAAACGGGGTTATCGCCTTTGTTCATACGAACCTTAAAAATGCAAGTGGATTACATAATGAAAGTTTTAAAGATGGATAATAACCGACTACCAAAGATAGTAGCTCTGCAAGGCATAAGGACCAAAACAAGGTGGTGTGCTGATTGATTTACTCGTAAACCTAAATAATTTCGGTAATACAGAGCTGAAAGCTTCTCTTTACCAGTTCATTTCTGCAGCGAGAGAAATACTTGAATGACGCAAAAGAATCTGTCTACAGGCAGCTTAACAGTCACCTAAACCACAATTTGGAAGAGAGGAACTATTTCAGTGATGATAACAGCATTGCCGAAATATCAATGATGGTAAAGTTTCGGGGAGATCTTATGCAGCACATAGAGATGATTTATCGATTATATTTATGGTCTTTGTGCAACTTAGGTGAAAGGGAAGATATTCTACACAGAAGATGACCGATTCTTAAGGAAATAAGAAGGGATGCTTTTGGAAGCGACATGTTGACACAAGGCCAAATTATACTCTTGCTGAACAATATGGATGATAACAAATTATTGAAATTTTGCAGACTGGCTCTTCCCTATAGAAATAGAATTATTAATTATAATTTTGAAACTATTTTTGTATATATGGAGGGCTCACAGCTGTACCGAACCAAGTCATCTTAAAGAAATCCAAAACTAACGCCAGGATTTCCGCAAAATTGACCTCTATTTAGAGCTGTTATGAACTACATAGTTCATTTAGAGCTGCAATGAATGAACTATAATGAACTATGTATAGCTCTAAATAGAGGTCAATTTCGCGGAAATTTTGGCGTTGGTTTTGGATTTTTTTAAAATGACTTGATTCGGTACAGCTGTGAGCCTTCCATATGTACAATTATACATTTGGTAGTTGTAATTGATTGTTGTTACTCGAATCTTGAGCTTCAATCGTATGATAAAAAATATAATTTTAATGTATGTATATTATGTTTTTTTTTCAACTAGGCAGACGGCAATGCCAGGCTTTTTTGTGTGTAAACTATAATTTGGTTTGGCTAGTTGCACTTGTAACGTCATACTTAACCAGTAAATCGTTTGATTGTGAGTTCTAAAAAACAGAATTTGAGTGCAACCACTGGCGCTGATATCGATTGAGTGAGAATACAAAAAATGTATTTGAAGGAAATGTCAAAATTATCCAATCTCAAAAATAATATCATTACATTTTTTTAGAAATTTTAAAGAGATAAGTCTTAATCACCCCTATTACAGAATTCGGCGAATGAGCTAAAGTGACAGTTTCAATTAATTTCCAAACTTTTCTTATTACTGAATCCGACGAATGAAAGTTGAACGAATGTCGGTAGCATGCTCTGCACCATCGACATTCGGTTCAACTTATCTGGTATGACGGTAAGACCGGCTTAAGAGAAACGGCAAAATGTCACAGTCTTTCTTTCACTTAAGCGGATTTTTCAATTAAACGAACCCCACTTAAGTGAAAAGTAATTTCACTTAAGCGGAGTTCGGATAAGTGAAAAAAAAAATTCACCTAAGCGGATTTAAAAATTCCATTAAGCGGAGATTTAATTCTAGAAACAATAATGTTTTTATCTTTTGGACTTGCCTTGAAAGAAGTTAAATAAAACGACGATTAAATAACACAAAAATAATTTATTGAAAAACTAAAACTAGCAAATTTTTGTTCTGTTCGATTCAATTTTTATTTTTCACTTAAGAGAGTTTTTTTCAATGAAATGAAATTGGTCGGAAAATACTTGGGGATGAAAAAACTGTTTCAGGTAAGCGGGTTTTTCTTAAGCGAGTTTTACTACTAAATCTGCAATCCATCCGCACTTCATACAATTTCTATCATTTTACATTCGCACCAATTTCGAGACGAATCTGAAGTGAATTTTTGAATAAACAAAAAAAAAAAAAAACAATGGAAAGCACAAAAATGTAAGACAAAAGTTTATCGTACTGAATGTTAAAGTGTTTGTTTAACAAATTTTAATAGAAAACGGACAACTAACAACGTAACCGGAGAAAAAAAAAAAGAGGGAGCACACGGTTGGTATTGAACCTTCCACCATCTAAGTACTAACCACTCAAAACGATGCTTGATTTCGTTGATCGACAGCGATACTATTATTAAAGCCTAGGCCGGTTGACTAAATGTCTGTAGCTGACAGTGTCGATACGAAAGTTCATAAATGATAAGGTAGTTTTAATTCAGTTTTACAGCGGATGCGAAAGGTCAACGGATCGAGACAACTCACCGGGAGTAAAATTCTGCGAATTCTGTAATCGACATTTGTATATTTTATTATTGCACTGGTTGACAGACATGTGTTGCGAACTTGTTAAATAAAGTCAATAAATGAGGAGTTGAAGAGATCATGAAGTGGCATGTAGTTGCATCGAGTGGTTTGAAGAGTTCGACTTTTCATATTTAGCCAGATAATCTGCGATCGTGAGTTCTGAATAAGTTGAACAGATTTGCATGCAACTACTGGCGCTGGTATCGGTAAAGTGACAAATAAAATGTGAAAATTATCCAATATTTAATTGAATTTTTGGAGACATTTTTGAGAGATAAGTCTTATTATTTTATTATTGCACCAATTGACTGACATCGCTTGCGAATTAATAAAATAATATCATTAAATGAGGAATTGAAGAGAGCTTGAAGAGGGCTTCATTTTAATGTAAACCTCTATCGAGTGATTTGAATAGTTAAATTTTTAAACGTCACGTTCAGCCAGTTAATCGTGTCATCGCAAGTATTGAATAAGTTGAAGTTTGAAAACCGTAAGCCAGGCAAATAAATAAAGACAAAAGTAGTTGGCAACAATGTTCTTTTCCACTATTAACCAACACTATAAAACATGTGTGTAACTATAGTCTTAAGGTCTTATGTCAGACTAAGCTCGCAATTAAGGCCCATTATTTTTATTTTTATTTTTTATTTCATTTCAGAAGAGCAAACACCGAAGGACTATAATGTAAGTCACTAAATATCGATATTATTGCCACTCATTTGCACCCAAGAGTAGTGTACTATAAAGTCTTAAAAGAAGATAGTTGATAGTTTTAGACATTTTCCAGATAAATAGACGCAAATCCTCATTGTCCTTCCAGTCGACTTGACTAATTGTAAGGACGATATTATATAAGGTCTTTCGGATACTCGAGTTTTAATATTATCCAACATTGAGTCTCCTTTACAAAAAATAAATATTTGTTCACTGAGGAGAACAAAAAATGAAAAGGACTCATAATCGTTATAATAATATCCTCGGTGCCTATAAAGATAACAGGGGGAACGATATCCTTTTATCTTTTTCAAAACAAACAGGAACACAAGGCATATCAATAGTTTTATAGCTATCTATGCGAGTAACACACAATCATGCGAACCTATATGGATGGGATTTCCAATCAACGATGATGGTTACCTGCGTAACGTGTAGCCGCGGCACGAGTATATTGTATGGGATACAATATATAGGTTTATAGAGATGTTGTAGATACCTTCCTATTTGTTTTGTACACGTTTGTTCAAAATCCCCTCTTTAACGGATGCTTTTGTGTAATCCAAAGCTGGCAAAACAGTAGTAAGCCATGTGAATACCTTGCGCCTCGCCCTGGAGGAAGCATCCGAGGAAAACTTAATTTTCCAGAGTAACTGCTGCTGTTATTCTGTATTTGGGATTTGTGTATACTGTATACATCAGTATTATTCTATGCTCCTTTTTTTACGGTTAAATGCATTTGTACGCCCAACGAACAATAAACCGATGAATTTCCTTTTTTTTTTGTTGCATTTTTAATTGTTAAGGATTTGTGCATGTTGCTGTATTTTTGACCAGGAGCAGGGAGCTTGTTAAATTACTGGTATTATTTCGCATTTGATAGATATCCAATAAATTCTCGTTTTTTTTTTATTTTCGTCCTTGTAACAAGGTTTTCCTGCTCAAATAATTCACTTTCTGATTCAGAGCGGAAATCAAGTTGTAGGTATGTACTGTGTAACCCGAAATTCCATTCCATGGGCACTTTAAATGATTTGATGTATTCCTTTTGTGTGTTCATTAACAACAAGGACTACGTATTACAGGATTAATAGGGGGAGTGGGAAACTGTGCAATAAAATCCTCTCTATATTTTTTTGTTTATAGAATAAAACAACGAATTAGTGGAAATTATGATAAGCCAGGTTAAGGTTGACAGGTTTTCGAGTGGCTTATGAATAGGTGTACGACACATTTTACGCCCCGATAAGCAAGTGATTTATGTATATGAAAGGATGGAAGTTGTTAAAATTAATTGTTGGTAAGGAAATTTGTAGATTAGAAAAATGATAGCCATATAGCAAATCACAGATCCTATCTTTATACGTATTACATATTTTAAATTCGATGTATGTAAATTTGATCATGTACACGGAGAATAATAAATCGGTTAAGAATAACGTTGAACTCGTGTAAAATTAAACAAGTGAGACTACTTACATACAATCTGCAAACTTACACTTTTAAAAATACACAAGCCAACTCGGTCAATCAATCGAATGAAAATTTCAGTGAACATGAATTAGCCCTTTTAAACAAAGGATTAAAATATTCTCCTTGGCAAAAAAAGCCACAGTTAATTCCAGTAATTATGGACATTGAAACTGTCTTAAAAACTAAAATGAATTCAGTTAAACATGATATAAGAAGAACGGTTACAAAAGTGTTAGATAGGACCCCTTTAACACAAAATTCAAATCCAAATGAGTTTGAAATAATTAAAAAGCTTCGTGATCGAAATTGTGTTTATGTTAAAGCAGACAAAGGAAATAAAATAGTAATTATAAACACATGTGACTATGAAAATAGATTATTGGAATTGATATGTGAGTGTAAATACAAGCGAATTCAAAAATCACCACTTCCAAAAATGATTCGAGAAAGTGATTTATTAAGAAAAGAAATAAGTGTTGTGTTTGGTCAAAGGTTAAATCGTGTTCTTAAGGTTTCAAATCCAACTGTACCAAGATTATACGGTTTACCTAAGATTCACAAACAAGGAAACAAAATGAGACCAATTGTTTCGAATATTAACGCACCTTGTTACAAAATTGCCAAATGGTTAGTGAGTGAAATACATAAATTACCACCTATATTAAGTTTGTCTGTAAAAAATTCGCACGATTTCGCCGGGAAAATTAAAAACATTCAAATTGATGAAAATCAATGTATGGTTTCGTTCGATGTATCTTCTTTGTTTCCCAGTATACCCGTTGATATTGCGATTGAACAATTCGAAAAATACTTAGCATCTACAGATTTACCTCATACCAAAAAACTGCTTTATATTAGAGCTGCAAAAATCTGTATGAATCACAGTTTTTTCCAATTCCGGGATTCGTTTTATTTAGTAGAAAAAGGCACAAACATGGGCAATCCACTTAGCCCATTAATAAGTGAATTGTTCATGGCCCATTTTGAACTAAGTTTAAAAGAAAAACAGTTACTGCCAAAAATATGGTATCGGTATGTAGATGATGTGTTTGCAATAGTAGAAAAATCCGAAATAGAAAATGTTTTGAATGTGCTAAATAATCAATTTGTTTCGATAAAATTCACACATGAAATCGAGAAAGATGGTAAATTACCATTCCTTGATTTAGAATTGAAAAGAAAGAACAAAACAGTTGAACTAGCTATTTATCGAAAACCGACTAGCATAAATAGAACAATAACAAACGACTCAAATTGTTGCATTCAGCATAAACACGCAGCTTTTCATGCAATGGTACATCGATTATGCAGTTTAGATCTCTCGGTGATGAACTACATGAACGAATGTAAAATAATAAAACAAATCGCGCGAATAAACGGATACCACGAATCCTTAATTGATCGTCTTATCAAAAAACATACTGAAAAGCTAAAAAGATATGAACTCTCAACTTTGTTTTCACAAAATCGAAAGCTTGATGAGAAAAATATTCGTGTCGCGTTATCATATGTACCAGTTTTAACTAATAAATTAAAAACGAAATTCCGCGAATACGGTATGGAAATTGTGTACACAAATCAGTACAAACTATCGAATTTATTGGGTTCAACGAAAGACAAAATTGATAGTTTAAACAAATCGGGAATATATGCAATTCAGTGTAGTGAATGTGAAAGTGTTTATTATGGCCAAACAAAAAGAAATGTCCTAACGCGTTTCAAAGAACATCGAACGTACATTCGTAACGACCAGCCATATAGATCTGCATTAGCAGCACACGCACTGAACAATAATCATTTATGTTTGAATATTGATAATGTAAAACTTGTAAAAGAGATTATAGACGACCGAAAGCTCGACGCATACGAGAGTTTTTACATACAAAAAGACACAAACTCTATGAATCTGGACAACGGTAATATAGAATCGAACTTGTTCTCTCGATTTATATAATACCACCTGCAACAACTAGAGATCAAAATACACATCAAAGCACGCACTGCACTTTTTGATTTAGTCGTGATGCTGAAGATGGAATGAATCATTCCGAAATGCATTCAAGGTACTCCTTTTTAAAACCCTTTAATTCGTGTTCGTTACGTAAATTGTGTGTTTTTTAAAGTAAAAAAGAAATTTGTGAAATCATTTAAAGTGTACGGCTTATTTTTTATTATTTATTAATCCGATTTCACGTCGTTCAAGAACAATAGTTTTTATCTTTTTAATTGTTTTGTTCAAATTGGTGTGCAATTAACAATCTTTAGGCGGATAAAATCAGGAATTCAATGTGTTATTTAACCATCCAATTTCGGTTAAATCAAATAAGAAGATTATTTAGTTTTAAAGTTTTAACCTTTTTACTTTAAGTGTGCAATTATTTCACTTAAACAAGTTACTCGTTGAAAACAAATAATTTTGGATATTGCGAATTATAGTCTTGGTTTCTCGGTTAATATAACCAAGTTTTACGATTCAACTAACATGCTTAGTTGTTTACTTTTAACAATTCCATTTATTAGAATTAACTACGTTACTTTATAAGGAATAAACTTTTAGACAATCTTAGATATTGATCTGAAAGTGAAAGAGAAAAAGTATTGAAAATCTCTTGACCAAGGTTCGATTTTCTGTTGTATTTGCCAAAGCAGTAGAGGGTTACAAAGTACCCCAAACGTCAATTTTTTTCATGTCTGATATGAGTGACTTTTTGAATCTTTTGGAATCCTTCTCTATTTTTTTGGCAATTACTACATAGACACTTTTAATGTGACATCAAATTGTAGATTTAGGACTTTTTTTAGCGTAGTAATGAGACATTTTAAATACATATTCGAAAACTTAACGGACTTACTGCGATTATTGATTTGAATCAAAACTGTCAAAGCCACGACCACGACAAGTAAAACCCTGTCGAAACGTCGGGCAATCAGTATCAAAAATAATTCTGATTCTAATAAATAAAATCGCGGTAATTCCGTAAAGTTTTCGAATATTTAAAAAGTGACATCAAATGTTCAAAATAGCAAGACCCACTCTCAGATCAATACCTAAGATGCACTGAAGTTTGGAGTAAAGATTGGCGAAATTGGGAAGAAGCACTAGGAGGAAGGAATAAGCCAAATTTTGAGGAAAAATAATATGCTTAGCCCATGAGTGTCAAGATTTTTCTATCATCACATATAGGATGACTTTAGGGTACTTTTTTCCCTTTTGAACCCAGATGAATAATTTTATACCTGCTCCGACCGCTAGTTTGGAGATTACTTCAAAAGTATTTGAAAGATTTCGGCATCAAGCATTCTTAAATACCAAATATTTTTCTCGTTGGAAAATAAGGTAATTTTGGGGTCACTAAGTCGTATTAAATAGTTTGAAATCCACTATTTCTTGTTATTTTTTAATTCATAATGTAAATGCTGGTATACCTCAGGGTTTCGTTTTGTCTTCGCTTCCTTTTCTTACATTTATTAATGATCTCTTGCCTAAAATGTAGGTGGTGCCAACTATTCGTATTCGTTTCGAGATTTATGTCCTTCTTTTCGGATGTGGGTTTAAAATGGGATATGTTTATTAAAATCTGATCTCTACAGCATTAGATGCTCTAAGTATTCATACTGTCCCTTGTCGTTAATGTCGAACTCATGAGCACTTACAACGAGGAAAAAAACAGTTTTCATTTCTAGTTAAGTACAGACCACCATAAACTCCTCATCAGTTTATCATAGGGCCCAAATTCCGAAGAAAAGTTTAGGATAGTAAAGGGCTTTACAAAGGAACGGCTAGATTTTGACACTTCATGACGGCCATGTTGTTTTATGTTAAAAAAAAAACTCTTAAGGCCCGGTGCACACAAGCGTTCTTTTGACGCGCGGTACCGCAGCGTCACCGCCTTTGCGTCTTACAGTACTCACAAATGAATTGAGTGGTGCACACACGAGTGCGGTGACGCTGCGGCATCGCGCGTTATTTTGCGTGTAAAAAGACTCGCAGGCTGCGGTACCGCGCGTCAAAAGAACGCTTGTGTGCACCGGGCCTAAGTGAAGCGGCTCGTTTATGTACAAATGAGCAAAAAAGAAAAATTTCCGGATTAATCTACGAAGAAGAGACACTGAAAATACTGGCAACCATGAGTGAGGCACACAGAAAGAATGAACAACAGAATAAAGAAACACATGTCAAGAGCACACGGTTGGTATTGAACGGTGCCCCATCCAAATAGTAAGCACGCACAATTATGCTTGATTTCGCTGATCGATGGAAAGCGATGCTTTCACCAAAGCCTAGGCCGTTGACAATATTTAAACTTTTAGGGAGCTTTATCATTAAAAAAATTTATCAAAATTGGTTTGGAATTTTTTTTAAACCATTACCTAGCTTTAACTCAATACATTTTTCTGAATAATTTTTAAGAAATATGTGGGACAGATTTTGAGAAAAGAAAATATTTATAAAATTTCGAAAAAAATCGTCTTTCTTTTGTCTTAAAAAAAAAGAAAAAACGTGTTTGGCAAAATTAAAAAATTATATATGTATACCAAGTTTAACAAAAATCAGACTGATCAAAATCTCGAGTTTGAGATTTTTTCCGAATGCATAACTTGCCTTATAGTCCCTATAAATCGCAAGTAAAAAGGGAAGAAAGGTGTAGCAACACGGCGGGTAAGAGTAGAAGAACATACACATATAACGATTACTCAAGAACCCGTGTATATTAGGCATGTGACACTATTTAAAGCTATTGAAGATGCAATATTTTATTATTGATAGAGAAAACAATAAACTTGGAAAATGGGTATATCGTAGAGAAGCATCCTTGGAGAGATTACAGAAGTTTGTCAGGAAAATAAATTACCATTTGATCATTTGATTCAAAATTAAGATGGATAAACCTTTTATCAGGACCGATTGGTAAAATGCTAGATTCTTGTGATTAAAAGCCAATTGTACTTATATTTCTGAGAATCCGCCTACCCTTTCAAATACACCTTTTACATTATTATTGTGCTTGTGTCACTATGAAAATTAACCGTTTACACAACCGGTCAGTCAAAAATGGGCCTCGTCCAAGAAGCTGATTTTAGGAACTTATTCGGATCGGGACATTTGCAATACCCAATAAGCGAACTTGTCCAGATGAATTGGCTGGATGCCGTTGGCAACTTCAACAGTTGCCGAAACATAACAATCGGAAAATTGCTAGGAATTTCATATTTTAACATAAAAATTATACTTACTACAGATCAATAGTATTTATTTGATATTTGTATAGTTGTGTCTACTGAAGTTGTAAGTCCCGACATGGCATATCGAAATACTGCCAAAATATCACATGGAAAAGGCTAACGACTTCTTAAGGAATAATACGACTTAAAAAAAATGAACATTTTTTCTGCAATGCTCCTCAATCGGCTAACGAATTTGGTTACAGATAATAGGCTCCTCAGTGAATTCCAAGTAGGCTTTCGCAAAGAGTATTCGACCGTGGATAACATTTTCACACTAACAAGCACAGCAAAGATATATCTAGACAATGGAAAAAAATTATACGCTTTTTTCGTGAATTTTAAGGCCGCTTTCGATTCCATAGATAGGAATGCTCTCTTCCTCAAACTTAGCAATTTATGAGTGTCAACAAAGTTCTTGAAAGTAATACAAAGTACGAGTATGTATGAAGAAAGCCAAGCTGCAGTTTGGAATGCAAAAGAAATATCTCACTGGTTTAATTACTGGAATGGGTGTCAAGCAAGGATGCTTACTGAGTCCTTTACTCTTTTCGCTATTCCTGTATGACATCACTTCTTTTATCCCAGAAGGAAATGGGCTAAATATCAAGTGCTTAATTTACGCCGACGACATCGTGCTACTGGCAGAAACACTAAATATGATGCAACTCATGGCCAACAAAGTACAGCAATACTACTGCAAATGGAGTTTAAAGTTTAACACAAATAAATACAAAATAATGATCTTCAGAAATGGCTCCGGCCGACACGCTGGAAAGGAAAAATGGACGTGGGAAGGCGAGGAACTAAAAAAGGTAAAAGAATATAAGTATCTGGGAGTAATTTTGACTCCCAAACTCTCCATCGAAAAACACTTCCGTTCCAAACTCCAGGATGCTAAAATGGTAATCAACTGCAACTTCTTGGCAAAAATAACTTCGCAACGAGCGTGAAGTACAAATTGTTTGAAGCAGTGGTAAGAACCATAATGTGTTATGGAGCACAGGTCTGGGGAGTATTTCAGCATGATGATGTAGATAAACTGCTTAGATATTTCTTAAAGAACATTTTTCGTCTGCCAGAAAACACTCCAACGTACATGCTTCATCTTGAAACTGAACTTCCTTCTCTCTACTTTTACACTCTAATCTTAAGCTACAAAAAGGTCATGGAGTACCACCCACAAAGGCTTCCTAAAATTGTTGCCTCCCATATCATACAACGTAAGTCTCAATTCTTTGGAGAGTGGTTAAGATTGAGCCTGGAACACAACGTGCAAATCATCAGCGACAATCCCACAACATGGAAGAAATCGTTAGATTCCCTATGGTTTACAATCAAGGAAGCGAATTTCGAGCTTTTTCATGAACGAGCTACGCAAAGTGAATCAAGGAATCTTTATCGAACGCTGGATCACAATCTAACTAACAACTATTTCAACGGCAACAACAGTATAGATACTATTTCCATAATCTTCAAAGCGAGAGGGGAGCTCCTGTACCTCAACTATATGCCTGTCCCGTTCTCAATGCCATTAGACGAAGACGCGCCCACTGGGGTAAAATTCGTCTAGCTACTGAAGAACTAAAAATTATATTAAATGGCAATAGCTGGCCAATTCTAGTAAGCTACGACAAAACTGCCTTGAAGTACCGTACTCAAATAACTAACGAAAGATTCTCTCTTTTCTTTTCGGCTGATGGCTAACGCCATGCTCATATTGTGAATTATACATATGTTATTATACGACTTAAAGTTGCAACAAAACAGCCGAGATTTAAACTAATTTTAAGAGAACATTATGCTTGTAAATACTTTGCCGAAATTAAACATTTTTTTGCCTTACACCCTATCTATGACTCCACCATACATCGCTTTCAATGGAGACGTAACTGAGGCTTCAAATATGTTTTAATTTTCAAATTCAAACAATGACATCCGCCACACGAAGCCAGATATGCATCAACACAAGTCATTTACCTATTCAAATATCGTGATGAGATATTGGAGAAATCTTTCTGCACTTTACAATTCACACCTACTTATTGCAACGAGAAGATGGTCAAATTTTGATGAAAATTTGTCTTTTGCCATTTCCGTTTGGGTACCAATCTCGTGTAAAAAAGGAAGAAGATCCAAGAAACACATAGCTGAGTCTGAGGTGGACTAGTTACGGTTTATCAACCATCTTATTTGGACCTAGTTACTATTCCTGCAAGGGCCTGGTCCTCTATTCCAATCTTCCTTGTTTTGTTTGGGCCCCACACCATATTTCTGAGTTCATTTAGGCTGGGTCTGAAAACTCTATCCCAAATCTCCGACCACTTTTCTTCTTTGTTTCGACTACGGTGCGGCACTTCAACACAATCAAGCTTGGACCTTAGTCTGGACCGTAATATCAACCAGGGCCAAGAACTCTATCTCAAATTTCCCAACGTATTTCTGTCTTTTATATCTCTATCCACAACGTATTTGTGCCTTAGTCGCAAATTTAATCTTAACCAGGATCGCCAGTTCTAGCTCAAATTTCCAACCGTATTGCCAACCGTATTTGTGTTTGTATCTCAACTCTAATCTCAACCAGGGCCGAGAATTCTGTCTCGAACTTCCGACTTCGTTTAAACAACGGCCGGGGACTCTATCTCAACCGTATTTGTGCCTAAGTCTCAACTATAATCTCAACCAGTGGCGGCTGTACCTTAAGTGCGCTCGTGCGCTGAACCACCAATTCAAAAGATTTAAAAATTACAAAATATTACTGCATCTTTATTTTTAGATTCCCATATTAATATTTATTTTTTAAACATACAAGAACACAAACAAGTAAAATTTCCAATTATGACGAAACAATGTAAGCGCTTTGCTTTACTATTGACTTACTTTCCCTGCAAGTAAAAATTCTCGTGCGCTTCGGCGAGCGCACGAGGACTGCTAATATAACTTGTATGAGTTACAAGCAAGTATCCCTGACGCGTGAGACAAAAGATATTTCATTGAAATGTATCGAGAATTTTTTTTTTTTTTTTTAATTCATTTTTATTTTCATTAATCTTAAAACTATCTTAAAGCTAGACAAAAATTCATAAAAACTAGCCTAATTATCCAGTAGCTTAAAACTAACTTACTGGCCCTATGCGGGCGCCCTAAGCTAAACTGTATCTTAATTCTACTACCTTTCGGCCTAAAGACTATTTTTAATTTAAATTATGTATATCAATTTTTTTGTTTTCTCGAGAAAATGTAAATAACTCGGATTCTGAACTTGTTTTTTAAATTTTATATATAAAACTTACAAACTACAGTAAAACTAATTAAAACTACCTAAGACTACTTAAAATAAACCTAAACTACTTAAAAAATTAGAACAGCCACATCAGCAATTTTTTTTTTTTTTTTTTTTTTGTACACAAATGTGTAGATTTTTTTATTTTTGGTGCCACCCCGACTGTCCCTACCTAAAAAGTACACTTAAATCTATGTAAGTCGGCCAAGACATACAAAAGTCTTTGTCAACTTTCCCTATCATTATTACACAACCACCAAAACAGGTTCTCCTGTCTCACCCTGTCCCTCCGGTCAAGATCGGACACAGTCCTACTGAACCGAAGGCGCTCTGCTTCATCTTGTGCGAGGACGTCTCGACTATAAAGGAGCCGCCTATCCAAAGTCCTCCGGCTGACGTGGTAGATTAGCGGAATCGCCATTCTATCCTGGATCAGCCCTCGACTGTCTAAGTAGAGAAATGCATCGGGTGGGATAAAGCCGCTTATACGTACACTCTCATAGTAATCATCGTTTGGGTAGTAAGCCCCAAAAATTAGGTTGTTGGTCGAGGACATCGCTCTTGCAATGTGACCCCGAATCAGCTTTATCAAAAAATTATCGATTCTGTTAATGTTGGCCCCGTTGTATAGAACCTCGTTTGAATAATAATGTTTGTACTCCGACTCTGGTGTTCTGTGCAATCCAAGGCAACGTCTAAGACACTGCCTCTCAAACACCCGAATCTTTTCCATTTGAGATGGGGCGACGTTGAACCACACCGGGCACCCATAGACAATCATCGGCCGGATGAGGGCCATGTAGCAAATCACCTTCACCCTGGTGTCAAGCCGGCTGCTGTAAAACAACCGTTTCGTCAGGGCAAAGGCTCCCCTAGCCCTGTTCAGAGCAGCATTTATATGTCTATCGAAATACAAATACTGATCCAACCAGATGCCAAGGTACTTTACCACACTTTTACTCGTCAGTGGTTGCCGGTGCGGCCCTACGATCATCAGCTTACGCCAGTTCTTTCTAGTATCAATAGAGGCTCTAGCCAACGGAGTCCTGAACAGAATAGTTTCACATTTCTGAAAGTTTATTTTCAACTTCCAGTCATCACAATATCGCTGAATCTTGTCGAAGTCACGCTGCAAAAGAATTCTGATGTCCTCAACTTTTGGAGCTGTTCTGTACGCTATTAGATCATCGGCATACGCAATTGCCTGAGTTAGACTACCTATCAGATCGCTGGTGTAAATGCTGAATAAAATCGGCGAGTTCACCGCTCCCTGCTGAAGACCATTCTTGATATCGAAGACTGCGGTAGAAGTTACATTGCCACTTTTGACAACAAACTTTCTACCATTGAGCATGTCATAAAGTATATACAATAGTGGTTTACTTATGCCGAGTCTAGTCAGTTTTAGATAGAGACCCTCTAACCATACGGTGTCGAAAGCCTTCTCCAAATCAACCAGACAAGCACCAGTACACTGCCTTTTAGTTTTGTTCCATTGGATATCAGAAACGAGTTTAGACGCGGCATGAATGGTGTCATGTCCCGCCTTAATACCGAACTGATTATCCGGTATGATAATGTATCGAGAAATTAGCCTGCTCTCGTGCAGCGCACGAGAACCGAAGATTAACCGATGTTTGACTAGAATGCGCTGCGCCTGCGAATATGTAATGCTGTTTCGCTCTATCCGTGACTGGTTAAACAGTGTTGGTTTGTAGGAGTTAGGTTAGTAATTGTTTTTTATTTTGGTTTTGGTTCGATTCTGTACTGTGTACAGTGTGTGGTGTGGGATAAAATTAACAGTGATTAGGTATATTAAAGACAGTAATAAATCTTTTTAAAATAAAGTTACCTGAATCCACGATTTGACGCATTTAAGTGAAAAAATAAAAAACATGATTCCTTGCTAAATGTAATAAGTGTGTCAGTTTTATACATGGTCGAAATTCTTCGAGCAATTATACAAAATAATAAAAAATCCACATATACATACATGAAATTGTTGTTTTTTTGCGATTTCTAATATTAATACCTACTTAGTGAGCAAGTAAAGTGCACCACCTGTTCAACAACCCACCAGCCGCCACTGATCTCAACCAGGGTCGAGAATTATAGTTCAAACTTCCGATCGTATTTCTGTCCTTGTAATTTGAAGTAAGAGCGGGGGACTTTCTCCAAACCGCATTTGTGCCGCAGTCTCAATCAAACCCGAGAATTATATCTTAAACTTGTGACTGAGAACTAAATCTTTTAAATCAACAAATTTATTTTATAAATCAGCACGAGTTAAAGCTGTGAAAAACAAATCCGTTACAACAACGTATGTATCTATTGGGTCACCCCTATAGTCGCGTAGGTGTTGCCAACGTAACTATTGCCGAAACGCGTGCAACGGATTATGAGTCGTTACTTTTCTGAAAATTGAATCCTAAGATTAATCCCAAGAACCCTAAGCACAACGGACATTTTTTTTGGACACGACCTAGTTTTGAACGCAAGTGTAACCGTTTAGCTTGAATTTAATATAGACCGAAGGGAATAGCGAAAATGCTTCGAATCCTTAGACTCTCGATACCTTTCATTATGAGAACATAATGCGTCAAGCATTGTATCGTATACTCCCTTTTTCCCATGGAATAATATTTTTCATCTGCCTGTGTTTTTAAAGTAAATATAGTTGTTATTTTGAGAGGAACGACATTAATTTTTGTACCTTAGAGTACTTTTTTTAAGACAGGTCCTAAGCTATATAAGTACTTATATTAAGGTTTCTTTGAAGGTTCCTCGTCTAATTCCATAGAGTCTCTGACTTACTCTATTCCCCAGCAAATGTCTTTCCCAAATAAAACCTCAATCTATATGGTTGACCGGATCAAAAAACAAAAACCTGGAAACGCGCTCTTTAATCTACTTATTCATCTTATATGGCTATCGCGTTTCTCATAATTTTCTCATAATACCAAAGGCAACCACAATTAAGTGCCATTCTATATAATTAAATTGCTTTAACCAGATTTCTATTTAAATCAAAACCCATCTATCTAACTATCTGCCTATACAGCAATCAACATCTCACCTGAAGAGGTTATATCCTCTTTCATTCGTGTGTGAGTTCGAAACGACAAAGACCCGATAATAATCATCCTCCACACAAAAATGTTAAATACGGAAAAAGGCCAAACCCTAGGTTATGATTATGACAACTCTGCCTTGAGAAAAAAACTAGGTATTCTAGTTTCAGTGAAATTATTCGAAAAGCAAAATCCAATAAAGATTGAGCTCGGCAAAGAAGATGGAATCTTGGACACAAAAGAACAAAAAAAAACATTGAAAAGAGATTATTAGTTATCAGAGGTGGGGATCCATTTGACAGGATAACTATGAAAGGGTCTACATTAAAAAAGTATATGAACCCTATCTTGATGAACAAGTCTACTTTATGGGATGGTACTTTGCCGAACAAGGAGGCGAAAGAATAAAAAAATCTCATTTCCTTTTGGGAATTATTTTTACTCAGGCACACGATAAAGGGTGTTTCTTCGAAGGAGTGTGTCTTGTCACTGAAATAATGCTCCGTTTCGTAGATCAAAAAATGAATTCGTTCCGATTTCCAATGTGATATCGAATAAGCCCATTTGCTTGATACCTTTTCAATTTAAAGAAAAAAATCTTGATCATGTACCCCGAGTGAGATTTAAATTTGAAATTATTTTGTTGTGTTTCAGTTATTACATATTTGGGATATAATTCTTTACAAGGGCTGCATATGTCATGGAAGAACATACATTTTGTATATGATTGAAAAGTCACGAACAAAATATTCAAAATTGTTAACTTTGAATGAACATGCCATGTTCTCCTTTAAAAAGTTTACTTGTACCACGAAGTCACCCACTATTTTAGATTTCATTATTTTTACTTGCTCTTGGGGGCCAGTATGGGTTTCGTGTGAGAAAAATGAAGGGTTTTTATCAAACCATGGTTGAGGAGTGACTAAACACTCCTCTCAAAACCGTGTTCGAAAGAAATTATTCCATGATTTGGAATGGACATGAACCGAACTTTCAGAATCGTTTTTTAAATCAGCTGGAGTAAGACAGGGATATCTTCTCAGTCCCTTAATATTCACTCTGTTTCTAATTTTAATTTTAAATTTGGTGGTGGCAATACCCCTATTTATCAGGCCTAACACAAGACAATTATAAATTTAACTTAAATATAGCTCTTAAATCTAGGATTAGAGTGAATTAGAAGGATGATTAAGGCGGAGTTTCAGAGCGGGTGGACTGAGGTTCAAGTCGAAACAGTTAATATTACAATTAATATTCCGAAGCATGCGAGTAATTGGTTTGTTGGAGCCATAAGAGGAACGGTTGGTAGGCAGATAGAAGAGACAAGGATTTCTTATATTACGGGAATTAGTGTTGAAATAGATGGAATTGTAGCGAGTTGTGCAGTCAACAGACCCTGAAAGTAGTCAATAAGTGAAGAAAATGTTGGATATTGCTCTTCGTGCTTCCAACGTATTCAAGTTAAATTAATCGAAATCGGTCTCGATACGGATGTAGAATCAAAGGGTTACTGCAAGACAGACCACGAAGGCCGAAACGTAGGAAACGGCGTTGAATGCTCTAGATTCTGGATATATGAGTATATTCTCGTCAATACGTGTGAGAAAGTTGAGCTTTCTATCACATAAAACACCAAGGTCGCGATTTGACTCAGCAGTAGATATAGGTTGTTAATGGAAAAGGGAAGTACTCGTATATTGAATGCGTTTTCGTGAGAAAGTGATTGAATGACATTTAGAAATATTTAGCTCCAAACAATTTTTAAGGCACCACACAGAGAAACTATTGAGATCAAGTTGTAGGAAGAACGGAATCATGCGTGGAAGAAATGGTGTTGAAAAACTTTGTATCGTCGGCATAGAGTGAAATGTGGGAATATTTGATGATAATTTCAATATCATTAATAGTGAGAATAAAAAGGAGAGGTCCTAAGTGGTTGCCTTGCGGGATCCCGGAGGTAGATCTGAATTGAACTTGGTTGTAGTGAGTTTTCGGGTAAGAAGAAATACATCTTAAGAAGATAGGTTCAAACCCAAGCCCTAACTGAAATCGGTTGAGACAACGTCGACTTTCTTTCAGTTTTCAAATCTGAGAGGTTAGTCGTTACCGAGAGGCTAAAGGATGCGAATTCAGCGAGATTAGTAGTTGTGGACCTACCCTTGACTTAACCGTGTAGTCTAGGAGAAATGAGGGACTTACAATAAAAATTTTAAATGTAGTACAAAATGCTTTCAAAGATCTTGGGAATATGTTAAAGCTTAGCAATTGGACTGAAAAAATCGGTAAATAATTGAAATAATTACAATCAGGTATAAAGCGTAGTCTGTAAAAGATTGTTTACAAAAAAATTTAGGACAAAAATAGCCTATTGGTTGTGGTTCTTTTGAAGTTTTGTTATTGAAAGAGGGAGAGGGAAGATAACCATTGGATTTCCGTTTAAAGTTGACAGCTTGGAAGAAGGATTTAGGGTCTTTAATAAGATTTATTTGGGTTTGGAATAAATAGCGTTGTTAGAGGTTGTTGTAATGTACGGTAAAGTGAAGATAAGTATCAAGATAATTAGAGTACTCAGTTGGAGATCGAGAACAAAGAAAAATTGACCAAAACTTATTCCTCTTGTTACGCAACGATCCTAGTATTAATTATGCGAAGGTTTCCAACCAAGTTTTCAACGAAGTTTTTCTACAAAAAAAAGTACATGAAGTGAAACAGATCTATAAAATATGTCTAATGCATTATTTGCAGTTAGGTGATATTTTCATTAATTTGAGAAAATTTTGCTTAATGGAAATCATGAGAAGATAGATTTGTGGGAGGAGAAGTCTGTATAGAAGAATCCAGAAAAAATTTAGATTGAGAGGGTGATAAATGTTGTCGATAGAAGATGGGACTGAGTGAGACTGAAGAGTTGATAGAATCAGTTGTGAAAATTAAGTGTAGTTGCCTATTCATAAAATTTGGAATGCCGCTAACTTGACAGAGGATTGAGTTGGCAATGCTATCTACAAAGAGACATTCCTTTATGATTCATCGTAGATAAAATCTATTTAAGATGGGTGAGGTTAAAGTTACCGAATAGTAGGATATCATCATGGGGATAACATAGACCTATTATATGATCAATTGCAATTATGGCGGGTTGGGTACAAATCCCGCTTTTCCAAATCCCGTTTTTTATAATCCTGTTTCGTATAATCCCCCTTTTTTAAAATCCCGCTTTTTTTAAATCCCGCTTTTTATAATCCTGCTTTTTGTAATCCCCCATTTTAAAATCCCGTCTCATATAATCCTGTTTTTTATAATCCCCTTTCTTATTACGACGTGTAAGCAGTGCCCTACTTGGGCACACTATAGGATTTGGGGTAGGTGCATGCAAAGTTTCTTCAGCATTTAAAGAATCTGGCAAATAACCAACATAAAATCAATAATTTTTAGCTACGTATTCTAAAAAACGGGATTAACGGGATTTGGCGGGATTTTAAAAAGCGGGATTATAATAGATCGGGATTTCGAACAAGCGGGATTTTAGAAGACGGGATTTTAAAAAAGCAGTATTTTAGCAGACGGAATTTAAAAACTTTTTTTTCGAGATTTTTGAAAAGCGGGATTCCGATACGCTCCCAATTATGGCAAGTTTATAGGATTCAATAGGTTATGAAGGCAAAATGTAGCAACATATAACGTAAAATGAATTGCGAGGAAGGGTTATTTTTAGAGAAACATAGTCGATATTAGGGGAAGAGGATATCTAGACAATACCCCCGAGTTTCTACCTGCTAGAATCGTGATAGAAGTAATGCAGATAAAAACTTTACAGATGACATTCTTATCCTGGAAATATATTTGAAATGTTAACAATTTGGAAATGAACATTGATAAATCGAAAGTTTTAGCCTTCAGGAAGGAAAAGGTCGTTTTTTTAAAATCGAAAAATGGAAATATGATGGAGGGGATTTGGAGAGCATAAAGACCTATAAATATCTGGCAATATCTCTGAGCCATGATTTTTGCATGAAAAAGCACTTTTTCACACAGATTTCAGAAGAAAACGTCATATCGAATGCAAAGGTTTGAGGTTTGATGAGCAAAATATTAGGAAGTTGTCGAAAAACTGCTCTGTTTCTTTCTAGTTTCCATCAACCACACAAAATTGCTTCGAATCCAGAGCGGCAACAAAACCCATTTTTATATCCACTCTTAAACTCTGCATAATCTTTACTTTAAAAGTACTAAACTAAGAAGGTGATACACGGCTTACGCAACTTCTTCCAAAAAGAGCAATAAGGACAAAAACACTCTGGAAATATAGCCAATTGATACAATATTAGATTCGAAATGAATGAAAAAAACATTCGTGACCGGTAGCAAATGTCACAATATTGGATGTAAAACGACCGATACGAATTGAAAATATCAACCAAGCTTAATACTCAAGTGTCAAATCAACTCGAAATTGACTACATGAACTCTAACTTCAGTATTGATCAAATGAGGATCTTAATACAAACTCGAGCAGAACTGCTTAAGTTAAACTGGATAGTGCATTGAGAACTCTTCCCGGCCCGGTGCAGCTTGTGTAGTACAGGAGATAATTCATTTTCTTGGATATTATCCAATACTCAAAGAAATTATGCGAAATCACTTCGGTGCCAATAAATAACTTTTCGAAGATAAACACTATTTTTATAATAAGGTAAGGTAGCCCAATTAACGCTAAAATGGGCCATTTTCCTACTATCACTCGTATGAACGTGTGAACGCAATTGATATAAGAAATTGGGGACATTCTCAAGGAGTCATCCAGTTTGGATTAAGTTCAAAAATAAAGAAGGATCTAGTAGGTTTGGATGTTTCTTATTGTATGTTTGTTTTTGCAATCAAAAACAATCATCCGAAAATTGGATCACTCACTTAACCCGACCACCACACTCATCCTACACCATTAACACTGTTCCAAGCTAGGCAGCTTGTTGAATGGTTCTGCAGTGGAAGCCAATCCGATTGAGTGATTATCCGGCGTACGCACCTTAAGTTTTTGGCAAAGCCCTCAGTCCGCTACCTCGGGATCTAAGGAATCAAACGGATAGCATTGCACATAAGTAACCGAAAGAGATCAAAACTTTGATCTTCATTTCCGAAAGTTCGTAAGTGTCGTCAAAAAATGCCCTTCCTAATGATTGGTTCTAAATTTGGTCAGAGCAGGGCACTCGTAGGGGAAATGGAGGACTGTTTCCTTTCCCCGCTGGTCCCCAGAGCTATGAAAGTGAGTGTTGTGAGGAATACCTAGCTTCGCTGCATGCTCTTCTATTGGCCAGTGTCCGTTACAGGTAGCTACGATTCTGGCTAGTTAGTTAAAATGCTTTTCCTATAATTTGATTCGTTAAGCAAACCATAATTGCCCTTCATAACTCTGACCGGAATGTTGACTCTTTGCGAGGTGAGTTATGAAGGGCTAATCTTTGCCTGGTCAGTTCATCCGCCCGTTAATTCTCATCAATACCACAATGACCCGGAACCCAGCAAAGAGTGACATTGTGGTTGATATTGATGCTAGCATGTTCATTTCAGCAATGCTGGATCAATTTGGAGGATGATATAGTAGAATAAATGGGTTTAACAGCCGTATAATTGGCTTTGCTAATAAGCAAATTTCGGTTCTTGTTTGGATCTTGTTTGAGTAACTTACATGCTTCCCTGATGGCCAGTAATCCGCCCTGAAAAACGCTAGCAAGGTCGGATAGCCAAAGACATCAATATATTGAGAGTCTCAAAAAAGATTCCTAAACCAGTACCGTACTTTATCTTTGAGCCATCAGTAAGGATATTTGTTCCGAATTCTCTGGTCACGACTTCATCATCCTTTCGGGATGGGAATATAACCTTAAGAACTTTACTCTTTATGGTCAGTGGCAGTCGAAAATCTCTATTGAAATCAATTCAGTAATACTGCTGTTTGGCAACAAAAAGTTTAATTCCTTTGGTTCAAATGCGATGCAAGATAATATGTAAGTTATGTGGTAAAAGGTGAAGAAAAACGGTTAAGCCATCAGTTGGGCATGCTCTTGGAGCTCCTGTGATGCCAATGCTAGCAGTTTTTTGTACCTTCTTCAGTTTATCGATGTTATATGATTTGGTAAGCGCGGGCCACCATACAATCGAACCATTCGTGAGGATCGGTTACGATTGGGTACGTCCACAAAATCATGTTAGATTGAAAACCCATCTTTTAACAAAGGGGTTACTACAGACCTAGAATGCAGGCCTTCTTAACCCGTTCTTCATTATTGAATTTCCAGTTCAAGTAAGGGTCTAGAATAACACCTAGATATTTTGCACTGGAAGACAGCGAAACAATTTGGCCGTTGAACCGGGGTAGAGCGAAGGGGTGTATATTAGTTTTGGTAGTAAATAGCATCAGTTGAGTTTTGCTTTGCTTAACACCTAGTCCACAACTCGTAACGCAGTAAATGGCTTTCCTTAGAGCCATTTCTCTGGTTTCACTGTTGAACTTCCCTAACACTAGTATTATCAAGTCATCTGCAAACGCTACCGCCTTAAGGCCACATCTTTCCAATTTAACGAGAATCTTATTAATGTCTATAAAAGCAATAAAAGAAGGGACAGAACTCCGTCCTGGGATGTTCTTCTACTAACGTGCTTGGTCAAGTCTATATTACCTAACGTATACAGAATCCTTCTGTTGCCGAGCATGTATGTATATATTCCACTCCTTGATGTAGTCTTCTAAACCAAACTCAACAAGTGATTCCAGAATGGGCTTAGTAAGAACGTTGTTGAAAGAAATCATTCGCGGATTCATGGCCTTGCCCACCGACTTTCGGGATAAAAACTAATTTTATTTGTCTCCAGTATTCGGGGACATATGTACATAGTTAAATTATTTGAAAATTATTTCCAACCATAGAATTGCCGCATCTTGCAGTTTTTGTACATAGTATAATTTTCCATCCAGACCTAGGGACTTATATGGAGGGAAAGTAAAGCCAATTTTATTTTTTGTTTTAATAGTGTTGATGCGTCCAAGAAATTAGAAAAGATTCATAAAATATTGGAAATATTGAATGGACCCTGCCTTCACCAACATACAAATATCGATGTGCTTTGATCGATATAAAACCCCTTGAAACTAGCAGAATTTATTCCTTGATGTCACACGCAAGAGATGTAATAACACATCACGTAGATTGAGCTCCTATATTGGAATCATTTAAAACACATACAATTGGGCGTTGTCTTCGATTGAGGACTAACTAATAAACTGTTCAAATCATTCGACAGATTACGGATTAATTGAACCGGTTACAAAAGCCTGCCATTTTTTTTTTTTTTGTAGGTAATGCATGTTGTATATAAAATGTATCTGCCACGGAAGTTCCTTTTCACTTTCTAAAATGACTTCCCTTTCCATATTAAAAAATAAAAAAAAAACTCTACAAAAAGAAAGATAATCGTTTTCACTTTGAAATACCTACTTACTTTTTTTTCAAATTCAAAAGGTCGGCTTTAACCTCTGTGATAACTTTCATCTGTTTTCAATGTAAAAATGCCTTCAAGGCAGTTAATTGCACCGAATGAACAGACGAACAAAAAAAAAATACCTACACCCCATCCACACTGCACAAAGACAACAAAATGCCACATGCCATCATGCAACAACAAGAGCGGTTTTAACGTACAATACAATGCACTTCCTTTTATGGCCCTTCGCCCCAAGATCCATTCAGCATGTAAGCCTGATGGTGTGTCGCCTTCGTTCGTCTACTCTGCCATCACTCCACTCACCAGCTCCTTGAACCGCAAACTCCTACAATTTATTTTATATTTTTTCACAGCCGCTCTCATATTTTAATCGTGATCAATCAACATTCATGTAGAGATAGATATGCAAAAAATTGCATACACACTCGCTCTCAGTCGACAGGGGGCAGGGGGAACGAAACAACTGCACAGATACCTTTGGTTTAACGTTTGTATGCAAAAAGCCGGCTTTAAATGGTTTTGCTGGCTGCAAACTGTGCCTTCAAGCCCTTGATATATATCGCACACCTTTTTCCGTCTATAGATATGGCATCAAGGCAACAAGGTTGGAGTTTAAAGATAGAAAGAGAAAACAAAAAACGTCTAGAGCGCCCGCCGCCACTGCCACCAAGCTAGCCCGTTGGTAGGTATCTTTTTATCAGATCATAAACAACAACCGTGTAGAGGTGGGTGGATTTGATGTGGGTGTGCAGGGATGAGGCTGGCGGGACACATGCGGGTGTTTAAAGTTCTTTGTTTAAATATTGCACGTAAAGGCGGAGAATGGACGTCGAAGTGTGTACATATAGAAAGGTATACTGGGGGGAAATAATGAAGGCAGAGATACTTGCATTCAAGCCGGTCTGGCAGGCAATTCGCATGAGTGGTAGAGAGATATGCATATTGGACAGGTTGGTACTTTTTATTTTAGAGGGTTTTAGGGCGATAGACTTCAGTCCTAGACTTGAGGAAATTGTACGAAATGAATAAGCTGCCTCAATCAATCCTTTCCAATTAATTGGATGCAGAAATGTAATTGGGCATTTCAACTTTATTCAAAATTCAAAACATTTAAGACCTGTCGAAAACGACCAAAGCTATCATTTCTCGAATCGAACCATATCCATTAAAATTTGTTGAAATTGTAAAAGGGATTTTTTTTTTTAATTTTAATATTCTTAATTAAAAGTTAATGAACATTTCAGGAAAGCATATGTCCGACCCTCATTAAGTTTTACCCCTCTTTACCCTATTACCAATTTCTCCATTTACTCTATTAAAAATTTCAAAAAAAAAAAAACCTTCTAAATATGCATCTAAATAAATACAACTTCGATGTGAAACTTTGTGTCCGCAAATCATCCATGACTTGAGCATTCTGTCTTAGGGTAAGTCCCTAATTACTTAAATATCACTCACAAAAGTTTTATATAAATCCTCAAATTTATTTAGCAGAACTTCATAAGATATTATCGCTCTTAGGCCAATTGCTAAGACCCTAGAATAAATATAATATTTCCCTGCAATCAAAACTTGTAGAGTACAAAATTTGTACTGTACAAAAGTTGTACTGAAATGTACTGATAAATGTTTTTGTTTTTTAATTTTCTTTGCAGAAATCAAAAGGTCTAAAGACCCAGTTCTTTTAATTTTCATTTGTCCCATTGGATTAATCAAATTGTGTAAGAGCCCTGACAACATCGTCAATACAAATGCGACCCTGTTGCCAATTTGGCATACACACTATAGAGCACATGCAAAAGTACATCAAATTATTGCAACGTGAAGGCTTTATGCAAAGAAATGGACACGGACACGGTATTTGAGATGGAAAAAGAGAGTGTGACTTGGATATGAACCACATGATGCAAAGGCAAAAAAAAATATGTTAAGGACTCACTGAACCATACGTAACAGGAAAATGGAGAGCTATTTGAGAATTTCTGAATTTCCAAACCCTCACTCACTCTACCCCCCTAACTCACCTATATTATCTGTCGCACAGTATTATAGTCGTTGTCGCTTCAGTCGGTTTTTTCCTCGAACAAACATCGTCAGGCGTTTAAATCTAGAGTACCTACCTTTTACTATACCTACTAGCACTATACCTATGTAGTGTGACTCTTTCACTCTCAGTATATAGAGACTGATATTGCAAATTGCAATGGCAAAGAGATAGACAAAAAGCCGTTAGAAAGGAGGTGACACGTTTCGGTATTCATCGTTTGTCCTGAGAAGTGGGCAACTCTTTATTGCGAGGAATGTATTGCGGTGAACTTTTTGATCTCATGAGCCTGGTTAAGTGCATATGGTATAGCATTGAAAGTCCGAGTAGTGTACCTTAGCGAATGTGTGTTTTAGTTCAAAGTTAGAAATTGAAGTGAAAATTTTCGAAAGTAGTTGAATGCAAATCAGTGATGGACTTAAAATATTTAAATAAATGAGGTTTACCTCAAATATGAATATTATATGCAACAAGAGAGACGATATACAGAAAGATTGTTGGGAAGGTTAAGCAATTTTTTAGAAACAAACCTTCCTACTATATTTACCCCTGGAGTTTTAAACTATTGTTTAGTTTCAGTAGTCTTAAATTCTACCCAACAAGGAAACTTTTACCAACAAACGATATAAAACACAAAATAGGAACTGTCGTATTTTTAAAGCTCTTGTACTCTTTACTCTTTAGACATCTAACCATTTTTCATGTTTGTCTATGGACAAACTGAAAACATTTGACTGATGTGATATTTGGTTTGACTGAATAAAAGTATTCTTTCATTTTAATCCCCTATAAATAATCAGAGATGCTCCTAAACTAATGTCTTATGTAGACTGTTTCATTTGCGAACTAGGCTGTGCTTACTATGAATTTTCTCATATTTGCCATTGAGACCTGCGTTAGATCGTCCAATTCTCCAACAAACCTGTTTCCAAAGTAACGGAGGCGATATGTTTGGAAGTTCGGACAGTCGCAGAGCAGACATCCTCGACATCCTGACAGCTCCTAAAGAAATCGGGTGCAAATGCACCCATTATAGTAGCCATTGTGCCAATGGCGCAGTGACCCGTTAGAACCCCTATCATTATTCTAATGTCCTTTTTACTCAGCGATAAAATATATCGAGTTTCCTCTTCATTAATTTTGGGCCATAAACTTCTAGAAATGACGCAGTCATCCCAGGAGGACCAGGAATTATTGATTTGCTCTTTCGTTATAAGGCCTATTTTCCTTTTAATCACGCCAACCGGGACTTTTGGTTCCATATTTAAATGGCTACTACCGTTTTTATTTGATACTGACCCTTTCCTTATCAGTTCATCTGCTATTTCATTCCCTTCTATATGTCCAGGAACCCATCAGAGCTTGACTTGGTTAGTGTTACAAATATTGTTCAGCATGTCTCGGCATTTCGTTACTGTCTTGGATCTTATAGTCTCACTGGCTAAAGCTTTAATGGCAGCTTGGCTGTCCACGAAGAATGTGATCTCCGACGAGTTCAATTTTTTCATGCGTACCAATTCTGCCGCCTTTTCAATAGCGCAAATCTCAGCCTGAAAAACGCGACACTCATCTGGGTGTTTGAATGATTCTTTAATATTGAGAGCTTCACAGAACACCGCAGCTCCTATTCCTTCTTCCATTTTTGACCCATCGGTGTAGAAGGAGATACCTTGTTCATTAATTAGTGAGTTCGGTTCCAATCCATGCCTTTCGGATATTGTAATGGAGAAGTGCTTGTTAAAATCTATTCTGGGTGATAAGTAGTAGTCAGTCGTCACATTAAGCCCAGCCACTGCGTCACACCTTTGCAGGATAGACCCATGACCATAAGTGCTGTGCTTCCAAGGGCTCATTTCTTTAAGCCGAAGTGCGCTTTTGGCTGTTGTGCTTCTTATGTGCTTGTCCAGGACTGGAAGATTTAGAATAATTTCCAGCCCTGCCTGTGGCGTAGAACCATGTGTCCCCGTTATTCCTAAACATGCTAGTCTCTGTACCTTATTCAGGTTTTTGAGATAGCTAACTTTTTCCACTGCCTTCCACCACACGATCGACCCATAGGTAAGTATGGGACGAACTATCGCCGGGTACATCCACTGGATGACCTGCGGTCGCATGCCCCACTGTGTACCGAAGGTTTTTTTGCATGTGTAGAGAGCGCATAATGCTCTTCTCATTCTTTCGTCTGTGTTACATTTCCATGTTAGCTTGGAATCAAGGATTACTCCAAGATATTTAGCCTCGTTGGAAAGTTTCAGAGGAATGTCGTTAAGCTGGGGGGGGGGGGGGTACAGTCCACCAAATTGCTTCTCTTCGTAAATAGGACTAGTTCAGTTTTGGAAGGGTTAACCCCGAGACCGTTTTGTGCTGCCCAAGAAGATAGTTCTTTAAGTGAAGATTCCATAATATCTTTGATGGTGGTAAGATATTTACCCGATATCAAAATTACTATGTCGTCCGGATAGGCTACTATTTTAATGCCCTGGTTGGTTGGATTGAGAAGGTCCCTAACATGCAAATCAATATTTCTCTCCAGTGTCTTGAGGAGGAACGAAGAAAGACCTACGTTTTCAATCACTCTAGTCAAAGCTGGTGCACAGCATCATCACGACGACACGTCTACTTAGAGTTTGTAAATTTATAAATTTTAGACGGTGTTCGTAAGGTGGTAGATCATAATGTGTCATCTCAACAAAGGCCGCGCAAGGGAAAGCGAATGAATCTACTATGTTGAACAGCTTCTGCTTAACGAAAGTTAAGAGATTGCGACGTGTGGGAGTACGGATGGATATAATCACAATCAAAAGTAAAGGTTAGAGAAATGGGGGAAAATGATATTGTTGATATTTGAAAGGATATGGTGAATTTGGATTCTGAGCATCAGATGAGAAAATCAAATCTAATTGTCTTTTTTAACAGTTCTTTACAGCACTCCTCATTTGGGAGAGATTAGAAGAAAGAAAGCGGCCAGTAAAAAGAATTTCTTTTTCAGAGCTGGCGTTGGACGAAATAAAATAAATCTCATCATCTCATACTTCCAGATATAAGTCAATAAGTGGTAAAAGCAACAATTTGCTACTTCTCAGTTTAGTTTTAAACGGTGTAAGATTATATAGCATACGCAATTTTCGAAGACATCCACAGATACGTCCAACACAAAGGAAGAGATGCCAATAATTCGGGATTTGGTTTGATTACGTGTAATGCTATTACACAGCGACCAATTCTGAATCTCATCGAAATCCTTTTTTTATTCTGTAAGTTAGAACTTCCAATAAGTTAAAAGGTCCCGAAAGATAAATTTGAGCATAATCAGTGTAGAGATGTACGAGTAGTATGAAATTTTTCCAAATATGTTGTTAGTCATTTATATACATGCAGAACAAAATAGGATCTAATATAAAACCCTGTGGTGCGCCAGCAAGCAAGCTGATTGAATCACACGAATTATTGTCAACTTTAACTTTTGGAGTTCGATGACTTAAATAGTTTTGTCCCTGAAGCTAAAGTATTAGTTTCTTGCTTGGAATACTGTGATTGACTCGGTCAAAGACTTTTTTAAAGTCCAGCAAACAAAGGACCTTTAAAATGGTCATACTGAATTCGAATATCTTCAAGGGCTTTACCCATAGTCTAATTCAGAATGAGGTTCATAAATGACTTAATTGTTAATTTGTTTTTTTTTTTTTAAGTATTAAAAAGACCACTTAATTGATTACGAGATTGAAAAAAAATCCTCCAGTTTTATGTGCGCTTTCACTTAAACAAAGCTTACGACGAATTTTTACTGAATCGGGGTCTTCAGAAGTAAAACAAATGCAGTTCTTGTTTTCTAATTATAACAGTTTTCAACGGGACATGCTGAAGGTAGATTTATTTCCAATTGCAAAACTTAACATATACGTTGTATTTTAAATCGCTAATTAATATCAAATAATTTAGCTTGGGATATTTAAAATATAAACACAATGGTATCGCCTTTTCGTTCACGTAAATTCCAGTTAACTGGACTTTTATTTATGCATGACAATGATCTAAGACATGCACCAAAAGTGAAATGTGGTTAAGGATCGATATTTTGATAGGCGAACAACACAAAGTCTCTTTTAAATATAAGATCTGACAAAAAATCTCAGAAATTCAGTGGAACTTCATAAGGAGCTCCAATTGGTTTAACGATTAGGGAAAATATTAAATGTTAAATATAGTATCACAATGGACAAACTCATGGCCTAAGTGTATCGGCTCTTCTGCTGACAGCCACGTCAATCGAACCTCACCTTGGACTTGAATTTAAAATATAAAAATTCAAAATGAGCACATCGTTATTCGATCATTTTCCTGAATTTATTTATTATTGATAAAATGAAGTAAATTAGTATTTTTTAAGGCGACCTTCTCAAGCTATATCAGCTTTAATTCAGCTTGGCATCATACTATGAATATGATTTTGGCATTTTCACTTCTTCAGAGCCTCAGTGTCCGTCTATTCTATGCCATACATCATTAATAGATCTGGTGCAATGATCTTAAGATGAAACTTTGCGTTTGATTATCCCCCAGAGATGGTCTATAAGGTTCAGATCTGGAAATGGGAGTGTCCAGTTAAAACATTTACTTTTTGGCTTTGAAGCGAATCGCGACGGGAGTCTTCCTGTATGTTTCGGATCGTTATTTAGTGGTAAAAGGCAATGTCCGAAAGTCCTTTTATAGTTTCGTTCCTTGCAAGCGCAATTTTCTATAAGAATCCGTCAGTATATACAGTATTTTTTATCTTTGCTCTTCCTTTCATTCCGACTTGACTAAAAACTCTTCTTACGGTTTCTGGGCTTACATCAATTCCTTTAGTTGCTGCTAAATTCAGTTTTGTTTGTAGGGCATTGTTAAATGTACCACTAATAACGGACGTAGCAATATCCCATTTCGAAAGCGGATTCAGCTTGGATTTTCTTCTAGAGGGTCGGATTTTTGCTGTAATATCTAGCATTTTTCAATACTTGCTAGCCTGCTTGCCAGTTTTTCCAAAATCACCGCTGGCAATGTCAGGATTACAGCCTAATCATATATTATTTTCGTAAAAATAGGTGAAATAAATAAATCACTTTTCTCCCTCTAAGGATGTCTTTAACTCATTCCATAATTTGGCATCACTTTTTATGCGCTGAATATATTCATTGGTTTTGACATTTAAGATCAACCCCAACTATTTTCTCTTCAATGTAATTCAGTTCCTTTGTTATTCCTAGAATTTCCGTTTTTATAAGAAATTTTATAGGTAATTGGTATTGGGCCAACTAACTTTCGGGGTATTTTTGCCATCGATTCTGGGTTATAACCATTTTAAAAATTACCTATCGAACTAGTTCAAAATATGACAATCCTGCTTGCTCATAGCAATTACAGAGCATTTCAGCTTTATGAAGAATTTTAGCATAAGCTGAATTTCTTGTTTGTAAAGAATTGAGCTTGAAGTTTCTCAAAATAATTTACAATATTATTGTCATAAGCTCTAAGTTAGTAGTACTATATGTACTCGAAAAACATATTTCATCTTTGCTAACAATTTTTCTTGTACTTCCTGTTTGAATATTGCATCCATCTTTTTTTTTACAGAGCAAACAAAACATTCAAACTCTAGAAGAAATATTCTTTTGTAAAAAAAAAACAAATACCTACAGAGTTGTTCTTTACTCAAACTCAAATATGTGCATAAGACACTGCAGCATGTCACAGTGACACACATAACCTAATGGCAACACTCAACGTCTTAACTAAAAAGCACATTCATCCCAAGATAAACTAACTCCATCTGTCTCCATTTGTTTGTTCATTGTTCAACTTTGAATTTAGGTCAAAGTCTGCTTTTGTTTCCCTTTTCCCCTTTAACTCTTAATTCCACAATATTAACTAAAAAATGTCAGTATATTAACAAAGTAAAAGCAAAAAAAAAATGAAAAACCCAGGAAACCATTTTGGTTAAAAAGAGTTAAAAGGTTGTTAAAAACAGAGACAGGTATAGAAGTTCAGAACCAAACAATGTCTCGTTTTACCATCTGATGCAGTTAAACTCATCTTTGTTTGTCATCGTTGTTTACTTTTCAGGTCTTTCATGAAATCGTTATGCATTTCAACTTCAATCTTAGCCCATTTAAGATGATTGGTTACACATGCCTTACCGATATGTGGCCATAAGACTCTAAGCTTAGTCAAAGGAAAAAATAAGAAAAAATTGGCACACAAAATTTAACGGAAGACTTAACTTACTTTACCAATGCAGAGCTTTAAACGAGTTGGTATATTAGAATGAGATAGAATGAAGCTGAAGTCAAAGAAACGCTCAGTTGTTGGCTTTGGCAGTTGGCTGAGAGGAAATCCAACAAAAGCAAGACAGCAACGTGCAAAGGTAGGTATTTTTTTTTTGTATATTTTATTTCAAAGCATTCATGTGTTGGTTTTTTAGTTCTCTTTTACGAAATTTTTTCTCATTTGTAGTTATTTTTGTTTGGTGCTGTTGCTTTTGTCTACCTTTGATATTAGTGACTGGTTCTGTAACCTCGTGTTTAACTTTTGCTATAGGAAAAAGCGGATTGTGTTCCGAATTAGAATAGAATGATAAAAAAGTCGTTTTTCAGTGGGACCAAAAATGTAAACGAAAGGTCAGAATAAGACTAACTTTGAAGTCTCAAAAACTCACTAAAGCACATCTTAACAAATCGACACTTAAGGCCATATACCTACACAATATTTGTGTACTTTGTATGGGTAAGATTTTTATATGAACATAACTCTTATCTATGTACATGTCCGATAACTATACTTAAGGCTTAGCAAATATATCGTAAAGGTAGTCGTACTCGTAACATCCTTATTCTCCTAACAATATGAAACGAAATAAATGAAATTGAAAATTTTGAAAGTTCCGATGGCAGGGTGTTTCGGAAAAGCTCTAAAGATTTTTCATTCAAAACATTTTAAATTCATCTGCATGGATAAATAGTTAATAATAAATAAAACAAGACTTTTTGAACACTCCCATCTATCTGTATATCCAAAGAAATGAGCGGGCTCTTTGTGGGATTTTCAAAAAAGAATTATGTCATTTTAAAGGTTAGATATAAAAAGTCAATAATATAATAGTAATATTGCTCAGTTTTATGCGTTTTTCAAAGTTTTTTTTTTCTTCAAGATCGGCTTTCGAGGATATTAGTATCTCATTTTGGGGATTTTCAAAAAAGAAATATGTATGTACATCACATAGGCAAGATCACTTTAAGTGTTCGGCAGGCCAATGGTGAATTTTAATGATTTTGAAGGTTTTTATTCCAACCACCATTTTAGGATTTTATCAGATCATTATAGGGATTTTCAAAAAAAGAGGTATATCGTCTAAGATAACAGTAAATGTTCATAGGAGATCAATCATTCATATAAGAAATAAAATTAGTAAGTCATACGCCATTTTTTGATGTATATTTCAGCATTGCTATTAGAGGATGCTAGAACATGATTTTTTTGGGATATTCAAGAAATTAGTATCTCACATCTATAATCAATAAAAAAAAAGTTTCAGGAATTGTCCAACCATAGATAAATGTGTGTGATATTTAAAGCCTTTTTACAAGATCACATTCAGAGGATAGTAGCACTTCGTTTGTGGGATTTTCAAAAAGAAGGAATGGTATATGTTAGATCTTAAGATGGTTATAAAAGTTTAATTAGTTTCAGTTATTGGCGATTTGTTATAATTTTACAAAGCCTTTTGCCAAGATCACAATAGGATTATGAAATCACCTCATTTTTGGGATATTCAAAAAGTAAGTATGCATTTTTAAAGTTAGGTAAATGGTCTCAAAACATTAATTAGTAACAGTAATTCGTCAGTCCTAGGCTATGTTTTTATGAATTTGTAAAGGTTTTTCAAGATCATCATTTGACAATGTGAGGGTCTCATTTATGGGATATTCAAAACAAAACTATTATATTTCAAATTACAGTAAATGGTTATAAAAGGGCAATTTGTCGCAGGGATTGAACAACGTTCGGCAATTTTTTCAATGAGTTTTTTAAAGACACCATTTAAGGAACTTGTCAGACCTCAGACCATTTGAGGGATTTTCAAAACAGAAGTATATAGATCAGTAAATGTTCATATAAGATCAGTTATTATTAGTAATTGGTCAGTCATATCGCATTTTTGAAGTATATTTCATCATTGATGTTAGAGATTGTTGGCACCTGATATGTGGGATATTCAAAAACCAAGTTTCTCATATGTGAAATCAGTAATAAGTCATAAAATACAATTAATTTAAGTCCAACCATAGACGAATTGTTATGGTTTTTTAAGGTTTTTTGTTTTTGGGATTTAAAAAAAATAGATATATTACTTGAAAGTTCATTAAATGCTCATAAAATGTCAATTGGTTGTAATAATTGGTCAGTCATAAAGAAGTCAATAGCCATACAAAACCATTAGTTTTTATGATTTTTTTAATATTTTTGTCATGATTGCACTTGGGGATATAAGCACTTCATTTGACGGATTTTCAAAAAACAAGTATATTTATTATTTTAAAGGTCTGTTAATGGTCATAAATATCAATTTGCTTAAGTAATTGGGCACCTTGTCGATGATTTTAGCTTAAATTGTGGGATTTTCAAAAAAAGAACACAATATGGTATTAAATGTCAAATAGTTTTGAAAATTGGTCAGCTATTTGCGATTTTTTATCGAATGACAAAACTCATAAAAAATCACCTATGATTCTACAAATACTATACTCTGTCCAAAAAAAGTATGCAGTGTGGGCAAGATAGGACATTTGCCTCGCATTCTGGCTACAGTGGATTGTATAAATCTGTCCTTCATTAAAGCTCTCACAGGGTTGTCGTAGTGTTGATTTTAAATGGACCCTTTTTTGAAAGCTCTAAAATCAAAAGCACCTCAACAAAAACCCAAGGAAAAAAATGAACAAGGGTAACTCTGAATGCACATCAAATTTGAAATTGAATAGCACCAACAGCCATAGGCCACAGCAATTCAGTGCACACTCAGATGTGCAGTAAAATAGAACGTCGGACGGGCGCACAAACACTTTTTTATGGAGGAGTTTTTTCAATTTAGTATGGTGCAAAAATATAGCACGCTACTGATTTTGAAAAGGCTCTCCCATAAGACGTGTACTGCATATTTTTGTTGGATGAAGTATAGAAACTTTTTGATCTTTTATGATTTGTAACTGACTTTTCAGATCTGTTTTGAATATAAGACAAAGTGCTAAAAATCTCTTCGACCTTAAAAAAAACTTTAAGAACTTTACCATCTTTTGGACAGTTTTTTTTTTTAAATCATTTAAATGAGTAGCAAAGATCCCGTAACCCCGTGAGCGACCTTTATTTTCTTCTAAATATATGTAGGTATCTATTTGTTCCGTTTTGTTTTTTTTTTACACATCCCACCTTAGAGAGGGTTTTCCTAAAGTACCTTACCTCTAATGGACCCACTGTTCAGCCACTTTTCAACAATAATAGTGTTTACCTTCGTGGAATAACTACAAATGTCTACCTATGAGAGATACCAGAAAAACCCGTTTCTTATATAAAGATTCTCTTTGGTCAGCACTCAAAGCCGATGCACAGTAAAAATACATATGTAAGAAAGTACCTACACTTTAACAAAATAGTTTTATGACCATCGCCCCAACTCAACAAAAGTGGATCCATTATTGTATTATGCATGAATTTCAGCGTCAAAGTCCAAGAATATCCATCCGTCCATCTATTCCATCCAATCCATCTATCTTATTGCTTCTTAAAATAAACACAAGCAGGGACCGTCTTTGGATTTTGTTCCGACGCACGACGCGACGGATGCATTATATAGAGAAGAAAGAACTATATTCTTCATGTTTTTTCGTCATTCCAAGAGCCAAGACGACAAACAAGAAAATACAATCTTGGAAAAATACAAAAAAAAAAGATTTAAAAGTATCTGTGTGACAGAAAAACGAGACAGAAGCAACCACCGGTTGTTGTAGTGGTGATAGCCTTTGGTGAAGTTGGAGTTTCATCTCTAAAGGTTGATGATGATGACGATGGCCAAAGTCCATGTGGACTTTCGAACTTTAAGTCTGTTTGTATACTTCCTTTCATTTTTTTTGTCCTGTTTTGTTTTTGTTCTTCGCTTTTCCTTTTCCGTTGCATATTCGGAAGGAGTGATAAAAAACAAGAAACGGAACAACCTGAGGGATAAAACAAGAACTGTTGACCATGGCTGGAGTTATCATTGTGAAAAAACTAGAGCATATTTCTTTTGGGGTTGGGCTGGCTACTGTCAATTGATAATTGATAATTTATAAAAATTTTACAACTGAATTTATCAACTTTTAATTGATCAACTAATACGAGTAATTATAAATTTTCTTGTATTTCGGAATTGGCTGCCGTATTGTCGACGATAAAAACTTTTATCAATTGATGTTTCAATATTGATCAATTGATAATTGACAATTGTTTTATGAAATTTCAAAATCGAGACTCATTGTGCATTGTTGACCTTTTCAGTATTCATTATATGTACGTATCATTTTAATTATTAATACCGGTTTTTAACACAGGTCAAAAGCAAACTCTCTGCTTGTATGGTCTATATTAGTCAGTAAAATTATTTCACTTGATCAACGATAACAGTGCTTACGAAGTGGCCGTTCTTTTTAAGTTAAAGTTTAAACTTTACATTGGTCGGATTGTAAAGGCTCCTGATTCTTGTTTGATATTTTTGTGAGAGATATTTTAAAAATCGCGGTTTAGGTGACAAACTTTGACAAAATTTGAATTTCTTACTCTTAAGGGCTCTCTAGCGAGCTCTATATAAGAAACTTTGCAAACCGGAATAAGGGGAGTGAAAAAAATTTATTATTAGGGTGTTTTAAAGGGTCAATTTTGTTTCTTTTTGGCAAAAGCTGCAGTCATCATAATTCTTTTGCAACGTTATTCCGACAAAATTCAGTGTTATAGCGACTGAAAGTTTAAAATCAAATTCCAAAATCAAAAAATACTTTTTAAGGATTTAGTTAAATGATCGTGGAGGCACATGGACAGCCTCTGTCAAGTTAAAGTGTAGTAAAGTACCTTGGCTGATTGGATAAGTATTGGCAATTCGACAGACATATAAATGATCTTCTTAACAGACCTGAGGAGGGTTTTGTCTTGACGGAAGGTTAGGTTAGGTTAGTGGGCTGACAGTTGATATTGTTACCGTCACACTTAGATCAATGTAGATCCGTTGTGATAACCTAGGGTTTGTGACCCCTTGTATTGAAACCTATGATAGTCCTTTATCGATCAAGCCCGTTAAGGGTATAGGTGGGTTACAGCAACAGCAAGCCTTAGCCCGAAATGTCAGAGGGTATTTTTAAAGTATTGAAATTTCTATCGTCACATAATAGCCTGGCTAGGGAGAGGTATACGCCTTCTCGGGGGTATTCCTTTCCTTTACCTCCACTTGAGCAATCATTCCCCCCACCAGGCCCGTATGAGCATATGGCTCTTTGCAACGCCTGGTAGATGAGTTTGAAAAGTCAGTGTTTGGTGTATATGTTCGTTTGTTTGGTCGTTAGTTAAGTCGAAGAGGCTGTTTCCATATCAAAGAGGATTTTACCAATCTTAGGTAGATGTGGCCGCATCGACCCACTGATGCTCGTGCTCAACGTAGGAGTGGCAACCGCAGCGCAGGTGTATAGGCGAGGTGCCCATTCTCCGTTGGTGCTGGTCTCAGAAGGAACACGTGCGTCGTTGTTGTTTTCGTTCGTACTACACTGTCGTATTGTAGTTGAAGGCGGTTTTTATAGATCAGGAATTCTCAAGCCATTTGGTATCATTGACGAATTTTAACATGATTTTGCTTGGAATGTCAGAGAGCTCCTCCAAGTCGCTGAAGAATTGTCTCCCTAGATGTCTGTTTCTTAGATGATATAGTGCAGGGCAGTGACACAGGTAGTGAGGAGTGTCCTCATGTATCTCCTCGTCACCGCATCCTCTGTCGTCCATACTGAGTTTCATCTTTTTCTTGTGGTAACCGAGTTGGTTGTGACCTGTGATAATGCCCACGAGAAGAGAAAGAGACTTTTTATTCAGTTGAATGATAGCTTCGGTCTTTTGTTTACTGAAACTAGGCCATAATTTTCTGGTTGTAAGACAGGAATCGAGAGAGTTCCATCTCTTGTTTGCTAAGGCTAGAATTTTACTCTTGATTACCTGTTTAAGATTACAGGGTGGGATTTGAACTGTTGTGTCTGCTTGATTAGGATCAAGTGTTGATCCTATTCTTGCCAGTTCGTCAGCGCTTTCATTTCCTGGACACCACTGTGACCAGGAACCCAGCAGAGTCTAATGTTGTGCTGTGTACCAAGAACCCTAAGCTCTTCACGACAGCAAGTTACAAGCTTCGATTTGATTTCAATGGCAGAAATCGCTTTTATTGCCGCTTGGCTATCAATGAAAAAGGTCATACCTATCAGCTTGTGGTATTGCCATCATTGAGACTTGTCTAGCAGCTTTCGTCACTGCCAGAACCTCAGCTTGAAAGACACTGCTGTAATCAGGAAGTCCGAATGAGCTGGTTAGTCCAAGGGTTTCTGAAAAGAATCCTGCACCAACACCAGTTTCCATCTTCGAACGAAGTAGATGGCTCGTTGATTTGCCAGTCCTCTCTGCTAGGAAAGGTGGTCTTGACCGGCTTGTAAAAGTCTAAGCGGGGTGTTATGTATAGGATTTTAGATTGAGTATGGCTTCCAGCCCCACTGTCGGGGTGGACCTCATTGCCCCAGTGATTCCAATACATGCCATTCTTTGCACTTTGGTCGTGATTTTAAGGTTGGTAGGTTTGTCTAATGCATTCCACCAGACTACGTTACCGTATGTCAGTAAAGGTCTCACTATGGCCGTATACATCCAATTGATAGTTTTAGGGCTTGGTCACCAAGTTTGACAAAAGGTTTAAGATGATTTGCTGCATGGCCCTCTACCGGCCGATGATTACGAATGGGTGCGTACCCGGTGAGTTTCATAGTTTCCTCAAATGGAAAAGAATCGGGCGTTTGAGAGACAGTGTCTTAGAAGGTGGCTTAAATAAAAGAGTTGAAGTACACAAGATATTATTCCAACAAGGTTCTTTATAACGGAGATACAATAAACAAACAATAAACAGACTTACATAGATTTAATGTGTAGTTTTTACTACAGTCAGGTGGCACAACACAAAAAAAAAAATAAAAAAAAAGGGAGAGAGAAAGAGAGAGAGAAAGAGGGAGAGAGAGAGAGAGAGAGCTTTAGAAGATGGTCGGCGAAGCTGATATGGAACTATTAGAGGTGTTTGACCAACGGCTTCAGGCGTTCATATGGTACGGCATATTTATCCTTTCTTGAGGATAGTGCAAAACATTTATACGGGTTCATTATGCTTCCTTGTGTCTTGTGGCTATCGTAATAAATCGTTTGCAAATTGAAATGTCAAGGAAAAACTGTGCCGCTTAAATTATTCAATAATCGTGTTGTGCGAATTTTTGTATTTGACGATAAGTCCAAAATTAGGCTCAAGGGCTCTAATGCAAAGATGGGTTTCGTTGATGCCAAACGCACGCATTTTCGATAAGAGAGCCTGGTGCCAAACTCTATCAGATGTATAAGAAATAACAAGCGCAATAATGTTGCTTTCTCCAAAATAATGTAAGGATCGGTTCCACTCTTGGGTGAGATATGCCATCAGATCACCAGTGGAACCATTGCTACTAAAGCTGTTTTGCCGATCATTGAGAAGCTTGCTTTCGATCTTTGAGATATTTCTGGAGCAGATGATCGATCGGAGATTCCATGACCTTGGAAAAAAGGGGAGTGAGTGCAATTGGTCGGTAAGAGAAATGGGGAGGAAAGGTTTCCTGTTTTAGGAACAGGCTGGATAAATGCTGTTTTCCATCTTCCAAGGAAGCTTCCAGAACAGTAGGAGCATTGAAAAAGCTTACGCAATGGTTTTGCCACTGATGAAGAACACCTCTTCAGAAGAATGGGGAGTATATCTTCAGGACCTGCGGATTTGTTTATATCAAGATTTTTAAGCACTCTTGTAACTTTTCAAGTGTGAAAACCTGTCCCATTGATTGACTTATGTTCTCAAATATATGAGGTGCAATCTTGCTGTCTGACAACGTTGTGCTGGCAGCCAAATAAGCTGCGAGTACATTTACCTTATCTGGCAGCAGAGCAGCTAGTTATCGGATTTTTGTTGCAGATGAGAGTTGAATGAAACCGAATATCAAGTTGAACTTTATACGTTCTTTACAAATGACCAGAAGTTTCTACTGCATGCTAAATTTAGCGCCAATTTGGATAAAGCCTTGCTCCTAAAGATCACCCGAAGAACTTAACGAAAACTAATATTTATCGAATTTTTAACGTTAGAACAATCGCTTTTGGCTAAATACGGCACTGGCAACTTCGAATAACTTGACTTTTCCAGGTTCATGCCATGCAGTGTTGTGTGCATCATCTTTAAAGGTTAATACAGCAAGAAACTCCAGGTATAGTTTCCTCTGCGAGTATGTTACATCTACACACACCAACACACCACAGTGTCATGATAAAAGTCATTTCCTTTTTTGTTTTTCCTTTCTGTAGATATATTTTACTACTGGCTCGTTTTTATGCTGCTAATGTTTGTGCAGAGGAGAGAATATAAATAAAAATAAAAAAAAAAACTTCGTTGAATGCTGCTCCTTGTCCATTCGTTTAGATAAACAAAAAGTCACCAGAGACACAGAATGGTGTTAAAGAGATTTGCTTCCCAAGTTTTTTTTTTATATTTTCTTTTTTGCTTTATCGACAATTTTACTACATTCTACTGCAGCAGTCTTTCTATTTCATTGGCCATGGCTTTTGTTGTTTAATTTGTAATATATCGAGAATTTGGTTTTAATTAAATTTAATTAAAACAACAGCATGTCGTTGATGGGATTGTAAAATCAATAGCAAGTTCAATTTTGAATTAAATGTAAATGATGGAAGGAATAGGGATGGTATTGCATTTTTATTATTTTGTCACTGCACTTAAGTATCGTGTTAAAGGTAATGATCCTTGTTAATAAAATCGTTTCGAGTTGATTTAGGCGAGAGTTGGGATTTTAAGTAATTTAGTCTGCAGTAAAAGGTGAGTACGGAGAGGTCGAAAGTTTAATGTATTCTTATTAGATTTCTTACAAAAAACAAAGATAGAAAACACTTTCTTATTTTGGTATTACCTCTGTAGTTTCTGGCCATATTATTAGACGCAATATGTATTTTTCAGAAATTCTTTGATTGCACTGGGTTATACGCATATGTTTTTTACTTTAACCGAAATCTGTCAAAAGGAATCGGTTGTTTCCATAGGTCGGATCTCCCGATAGTGAACTTTTTGTTTTAATGCAAGATGGACCTGCCTCTCATACAGCCCGGTCTGTAAAAACTTATTTACAAGGGGCTAATATCCCGTTGTTGGTTTTTAACAGCACGGACTTAACCCTACTGAAAATGACCGGGATCTTATGAAAAGGGAAGTTCCTAAAGAGTTGATCACAACCAAAATGCGGTCTTGGAAAAAATCATTCTTGTCTGAAATCATCGCCAACAAACGCAGCAGATATTTCAGTCTTGCATTGATAGGAAGCCGCGCAGAATTGAAGTGGCAGAAGACTCAATTATGTATTAGATTTTTTTAAAAATTTTTATCTTTATCCAAAATATGGTGTTTTATAATTGATAACAGTTTTTATACAAAAAGAACAAATTTTTTTTGATTTTTCCCAAAAGCTAGTGCGTCTAGTGATATGGCCAGGGACTGTATATCAGATTGGCTGAGTGTGCAGCTCACGGGAACATGACACAATTCATGACGCGTCTAAATTGTTCAGATATCCAATGAAACAAAACTAAAAGGCAGTGTATTGATGCTTGTCTAGTTGATTTTGAGAAGGCTTTTGACACCGTCCGGCCTCTAACTAAAGCTGACCAGATTTGGCATAAGTTAACCACTAATAGATATATATATTCATTAATTCTTTGCTTCTTGTGTAGTAATTAGTGCTTTGGATTGTCACGCCGAAGATCTGGAATCGATTGCCACCTATGTACATATATAGCAAAAAAAAATATAGGTCCTGCCGCTCGTGAGGAAATGACTACTTCATCTCAGCCGTTCGGGCTCGTCAGAGCCAGAAAATCAATTTATTCTGGTCTAATTTCCAAATTAGATTTTGGAAAAAAAGACCAAAAAATGATTTTCATTTGTAAAGAAGACACATTAAATGTGATGAAGTAAAAAGAAACAATTAACAGTCAGCCAGGGTGGCGCTCTACTGCACACAACGCGCGGGGGGTTTTCTTGGCAACAGTACCTTGGGTGGCCCGTTTCGCGGGTTTTCATGATTTTAACTTCCTTTTGAAGGCTCACACCAGCTCACGCAGCTCCGATGCTCCGCTTAGGGTATGTTCAGTAGGGTGTGTCACTTTTGTATGACCGCAAAAAAGTACTCTCTTTTTTTAAATGTAATAGTGCTCAAAAGTTGTATTAGGGTCTGAGGTTTAAGAGCATGTAAAAAAAAAATGAGATATCGTTCGTCTTTGGCTCGCTCAAATCGGTTGAAGTTGAAAAAAAAATTTAATTTCCAGTAAATTTTTTTTTTTTTTACGTAAGTATACTGAAAAAAAACTAAACAAAACACAGAAAAAATTTTTGTCTTTACAAAAAGATATACCACGATATTGTAGGTGGTTCTGTTGATTTTTAAGATTTTTTTTTTGTAAAAAAAAAAAACGTTTTTCATAAAAAATGATTTTTCTTCCTTCTTTTATTATTTCATAGCTTCTTTATCAAGTGTTCAATTTAAACAAATATAAGCTTAAAAGTGTTTCCCTGCAATTATCTTTGACTTTAAAGCCTAAAAATATTTTATATAATTTTTTTGTATCCACACGGTGCAATTTAAAACAACACTTATTTCAAAAATCTCGAAAAATCAAAATTTTTTGGATTTCATCCTATTTTTGAGCGAGCCAAAGATATTAATTAAAATGAAAATTGTAAACGCAGGATTTAATTTTGATAAGCAATGCAACTTTTAAAAGCTATTACATTTGAAAATACTATAGTTGAGCACTTTGACACACCCTAATGTTCAGTCGCCAGGCAGGCGCCTCACATAAGGCAAAATGGCAAGAGAGTGAAAAAAACGGTACTATTCAACCTCTATCCCACGTTCAAATTTCTGCATTTAAAATTTCTCTTAATTTAATATAAGCTTGGTTTTGAACATGTGCGGTCGTTTCGAGCTTTTGTAAAATGTTTTGTTAAGGATTTGTTAGCACATAGTACTCGTAAGTACTTTATTTAGACATAAAAAACCATTATATAAATCTATTATTTAATACATAAATAGCCCTAAGTATTGATGTAGTCCAAATGGTGTGCGTGTTTTCTTAATACGATTTCACGAAGGCTTTTAAAAAAAGGTCCACTTTGGTCTGCCTTAATTTTTGTTTAAACATTAGCTCATAGTGTTGTTGTAACGGGCTATAATCTTCAGTTGCACATTTTCGAATAATTAATATTTGTTTACAGCTATTCGAGATCACTCCACGGAGGAGCCAAAAGAATTGTACTTAATATTAAAAAGTGCAAATTTAGTTCCATGATCGCCAGCTAAATGTTTGATAAAATATGTTTTAAACAAATTAAAATGCGAAAGAAAAAATGTTTAAAATCATGTCTAAAAATATTTGTCAAAGTTATTCCTTAGATTGAAACGGTGTCATCGGTTACATAACAGACTTATAGGAAAACATAAATACTGGTTGAATGCAGAGTTTAAAATACCCCACTTGCAAGAATATCAAGAATCTGTTATTAAAAGACCAAAAAACTCCTGTATATCAACATCTTAACGTTCAAAAAAACGAAATGTAAAGAGAATTGTAAGCCAAATACCATCTGAACTTCTCACCTTTGTAGCTAGTACAAGAAAAACACCAAGCTCATAGTCAACAAAATGGTGTCGGACTATCGGATTTAAATTAATTAAGGAAAGCACCGAAACTACAAGACAAGAATTCAGCAACATTCAAAAAATCAACTTGAAGCTATTTCACCAATGTCTTTATTTTTATCTTTTATTAAACTGTGAATTATTTCTTGTTTGGTTTTTCGTGAAATAAAAGTTATATACCTAAGAATTTTTTGCTATTATTTTTAAAAATGATATTTGCTTGTAATTCAAAAACTTTAACACATTGAAATAATTAAGAAACATTTAGGACATGCACAACAAACATTATTTTGACAAAATATAAACAAAAATAATCTTGTGTGCGCCTGTATAGTGATAGTTTTCTTGGACAGCAGTACATAACTGTTAGTTGTTTATTCCAATCGATGTAAAATAGTTTTCTGGCTTTTTTCCAAAAAAAAAGGAAAAAACGGCAGAAATTGGAAAGATTGCTTTAAAAGTTGGGCCTTTTTTTAGAAAAAAAAAGGCCAGAATTTGTATGAACAAAATTTTTGCGTATTTTTTAAAATAAGAAACTGGCGTAATTTCCTGTGGCTTAATTTCCGGGAGCCCGAAAATGTCTGTTAGTTTGGCAGTCTTACATTTTTATAGAGAAGAAGGTTGAACGGATTGTCCCTACGTAAAGCGAATCCTTGGAATCTGCGCCGGTCGGCTTCAATTCGTTTTCGATTGATTTTATCGTGATAATCCCGAGACTTAACCTAAAATGAATATTTGAGGACTGATCTCATAAGTCGTGTTAAGATATTTTGAGAAATAGGGATTGGAGATCGAAAATCATTCTTTAAAAAAAAGGGATTAAAATTTTCGAAGAGCTAGCTAGCATATTGCTAACTATACTCTGTTCAATTTATATTTGCAGTACAGGGAAGATAGGATATTTACCTTTCAGTCTGACCATTATGGATTTCAATAAGCTATCTTTAATTTAAAGCTCTTACAGGATTGCCGTAGGAGCATTAAAAATCTAATATCTAAGAAAAATATTTGCTACCAAAAGGTCGAAAAAGCTTAAATCTTGAAAGTTACAAAGCACAAACTAAAGAAAATGCCATATGAATTTCCACCAACTTGGCAATGGTAACTCTGATTCAGGGTTTTTTTTTTTTTTTTTGTAATAAACACAGTAAGGATTGGTTGCAAATTGGCGATCAGTCTCCTTTTAGCTTTTACTCATGGAGCAGATAGGTCATGGTGAGCTGTACGTGAATTCAAAGAAGATTACACAAACAATTTTAATGTAACTCAGTGATTTTCTTTCTTATTTCAGTGGCAATTTCTTAGATTAAGGTGCCGTGCAAACAGCAGCAGGCACCAGTGTTTCTGAAAAAGCTCTCCCATAAGGCCTGTACTGCAAATATAAATTGAACAGAGTATAGTAACATGCTAGGCATTTAATAACAGGTTATTTAAAATTTTACAACAATAAATCTGAGGGTAGAGTTAGTTTCATTACTCTGTATGGATTGCTATATTTTAGTATTAAGATCCGAAAAGTTCTTTAAAACATCAAATACAAAATTTTGTCCATGGTAGCTTACAGTGACAGGGCATTTTCGCTACATAAGATATGTTTAAACATTCCCATCGTCTGTGTTTATTAGAAGATCAGAAAATGAACAATTTTTGTTGTGTTATTAAAACAAAAATATGCGGTTCTACATGGCTACCTTGAGGTACATCAGTTATTCAACTGATAATTAGCATCAATGTACATTTGTTGGAATCCACGCTTCTTAAAGTTAAATTAAATTATATTATTGGGATATTTTATCGAAAACTTTACTAAAATCGTTCTAGAAAACACAATGAAGTACACACAAACTAAGTAAGCTTGTTCGTTGTGGACCCATTTCTTACGTTTTAAAAAACAAACAAGGCATAGTAAATTGTACTCTCAAAGAGTTTGGCTATGGCTATATTAATTGAAAATAATGAGGTCTGCGGATAGCCATTCATGTAACTGAAACAGGAAGTATCTGCTTCAGTATTGTTGGATGATAGGTTTAACCATGCAAATAATAAGCTGGAAGAACAATTTTGAGTTAAGAGGTAAGACCGGTCCCAATCAAATGAAGTAATTATTTTTGATCCATTAATACTGCTTCAAAGCGTAATATAAAATCTCTAAAGCATTACTGGCAGTTTTTAAAATAAATGACGATGAGTTTAGAGCCAGGCTTCAACATTCTGTGCGGCCATAGCCGAGTCACTTATCCTGTATCGGCATATTTGATGATGGAGCAATTTCACAAGGAATTATCGATTTGTGATTTTATATGTCTCGAAAATGGCTTAAACGAAAAATATTTCTTTTTTTTACTGTCATTTTTCTACTTAACAGTTTGATCTATTTTGGTAAGATTATATGAACAGTTAACTTCTAGAAGTCAAAGTCATACATTTTGTAGTCGTTATTTTTTGGCATTTTTTCATTAAGTACCTACTTACTTTACTGTATTAGTAAGCCCAATAGCCAATAGTTACTAACATCGTCTTTATTGAACACAATTTGGATGAATATTGATTGATATTTACCTGAAACAAAAGAAAAACGTAAATTAGTTAAATTAAATAATTCTTGTTATTATTTTTATCCTAAGATATAAATTTGAAAAGAATAAAATATTATTTAGTTTATTTGTTAATTTTGATTTGTATTTTAATAATTCTCTTTATTTAATTCAGCACAATACAAAAAACAAATGTCTAATTCTTTTTTACTGAAATCAAGTTATCTACTAAATAGGCAGATACTCAATGTCAATCAGGATCGATTCGATTTTTTTGATCCGATCATCGAAAAGTATTGATGATCGAAATAAATCATTTCAACCGATCTCAATCTCAATCATTTAGATGATTCCCGATTCTGGATTCTCGATTTACTATTTCAATCTCAATAATTTCAATGAGTCTCGATTTTCGATATCAGTTGACTCAATTAACCATGATTTACTTGATTCCATTTCTTCCGATTCAATCAACGTGGATTATAAACGCCAAACGGACGGTGGACTGGAACTTCTGGGTTGAACTCGGCATTGAAGAACATGATTGATCGGGTTGGTTGTTGATGTTGTAGGTCGCAAAAACAATTGTTGGGTTGAACTGATGTTATTTGATGTATCAGGATCCGGTATGTTTATTGTGGATTTTTGGACGTTTCTTAATCCATCGGCATCGTAGCCATCCTTTGATGGAATTTGACAGTTTATGACTTGACGAATAGAGGACGAATTCAGTTATGACGTACAATGTGTATTTCGTACCAAATGTTATCAGAAAGCCCTAAAACTGCTCTTTTCCGAAGCAACAAATAAAATCTCTTTTTCTTGAATTTTTGACACTTTTTAATCCATGTACATAGTAGCCATCATCATAGAGTATTTTGTGAGAACTATCAAAGCCACAAGTCAATCTTCTCATCGAAATCGAAATTAAAATCGAATAGGCCAGTATTGAATAATTTCAGTGAAATGAAAATGATCGAATGATCGATTGATTGAAAAGATCGATCATTTGAAATAAACGATTTACACAGCTCTACAATGCCACTTCCACCTAAAATAGTTTTTCGTCACCAAGCGTAACTTATGGACAAAATATGGATGGCAGTTGGCAGCAGGTTAGAAACGGGGAGCTCGATGCATAACAAGTTTCTACCGAACGGTAGAACCACCCCTATCATGGTAGTCGCTGGCATTGACTAAGATGGCGGAAATTATAGAGAGCTGCATCCGAGATAATAAAGTAGCTTACGAAACAGAAGTGATAAGAGCGCGATAACTCGGAAAGCAGAGGACGATGCACAGCGAAGATGATCAAGAATGAGGCTGACTAGAATTACCACAAATACGGTGAGGTTATCTTCTAGTCATCCAGTTACTGAGCTGGATACTTAAACTCCAGTTACTCAGAGGATACTTAAACACATTCCTTCAAAAGATCGGTAGAACAAACGGTTTTAACAAGTTCTAAGACTCACCAGAAGATGAATGAAAAATAATTAAATTATTCTGCCCACAAAACATGTTCCCTCCTAACGAATACTCTTGTGTTATCCCTAACACCCCGACTCCACAAGATATCTGTCTCTCCAACTCAATGTCTGATATCTCTATCTCTACATTTTCTTATTTCTTCGCTGGGCAAATTATGTCATGATTTTTCATTTCTATCCCTACTGCACGAGATGTGTTTTGTGCGGACAACAGAAATTAGCAAAACGTAAAACTAATAAAAATTATATATATTTGCAAAGAAAAGAATGCGCATCTACCTAAAGCATAAATAAATAACACCAAACATAACTTAACGCACGAACAAATGAATAACATTACACATTAATGTATTTACTTACAAAATAAAAAAAAAATATTTGCCGACGGAGTACTTGACAAGAACCAACCAAATGAGAAGACACGAAATAATGAGACAAAAGTACGAAAAAAAACCATCTGTCAAATTTCATATAAGACATCTATATCAAGACAAAACCGCTGATATAGATCGCTGACATCCCATCATAAGAGGAAATATCGCGTCTCCATTGGAGATTTCATATCATGATGAGCATTATTCTGAGAGAATTTATCTCCTGTGGAGTCGGGGTGTAAAGAGTTCTGAAATAGGATTGGATATGGATTGGTATCGAATCCATGTAGCCCTATGGCATATGGGTGAGTTTCGAAAGAATACGCTAGTCATTTGTTGTTATTACTTACCTATAAAATAATAGCAAGCTGGTCAGTGAAAAAGGAATATAAATTCTTCGGGCCAAATAATTATACTGCTATGAAAAACACTCAAAGAATTTTTAAGATCATTTTTATAAGCTTTATTTTTTTTAAGAAAATTATTCTTCGGTAGGACTGACTGTAAGTTTCCAAAATATTGATTAAAAACGGAAATTACGACAAATTGCACGTCATTACCGCTAAAGCACACCCCAGATTCCCTGCGACTTTTTCAACAATTCATTACTCGATATATATTTTTCTTCAAGAATCCAAATGGAATTATTATTTTCCTAAAATAATTTTTTGATCAGCTAATCTTGCTTTGTTAAGTTGACACTAATATTTGTATATGTAAAGGGTTTTTCCAATAAGAGCGGGTCGATGTTAAAATGTAATAAAACAAAACTGTGTCTGAGATATCAACAAAATTCTTCTTTTATTTGAATGATCAATATATGCCTTATTCTTTGCAATATGACATCGTATAAATGTCCGCCACGGCTTCGCACCCAGACACTGCTTCGAGAGGTTCAATTTTAAATAACTCTGCCGCATAGACTTCAGAAAAATTCACAAGAAAAGGTCTTATTATCTTATCTTTTATGCAGAGTGTCTATTGTGATGATCGCTGTGTGGCACCTAGCGCCATCCTACTGAGACCACATGTCGTTAAATTTTGGGAAAAAAGTAATTGGTTATCAGTGATTTATAGCGATCAGCGTTGAGGGTGATGGCCAAAGTCGCTTTCGAAGAAGTAAGTACACATGATGACACTGCCACCATCGGCCCAAAGTCCCCAACAACTAGTTACTTTTTGTAGATGTATTGCCACTTGGTAAACGTTATTTGGGTTGGTCTCTTCCAATTTTGCTTCTTAACATAGCCGATCATAAGAAACAAAAAATACGCCTCGTCGCTAAGGATGATTTTTCGACACAATTTTGATCCTCTTCCAAACATTCCAAAGCCCAGCCAGGGAACGAACGGCGCTGGCTGTAGTCATGTGGTCATTAACTGGGATCAGTTTGTTCTTGTACAGGTTGAAGCCCAGCCATGGACGCCACTTCGCTAAGTTGACGTCTAAACAAGGCCGAGTTCTTGTGCACGGCAAAGAATCGACTGCCTCTGATTCTCCTGTATACTTTCACGGACAGCGGCTATATTTTTGGCCGATCTAGGGTTCCTTTGGCAAACGGCTATTAGCTAATCGCTTACCAAATGTAGTCGTCTCAAACTTGACCACCAAACGTTTAAAAGTCGACGCTAAAGGGCCACCGTGTCTGTCGTGTAACTTCATGATTTAGCATCCGTAACTGAATAATAAACAATAGATTTGACAGATGCCACCAAAACAACATGGCCGCCAGAGATTATCAACATCGAACCGTCTCTATTAGAAAATCCTTTATTAATATCCCACTTGAACAAAGAACTTTTCATAAACAGAATAGGAGTTCTCTAAGCGATACTTACAACCACACATACACACATGAAGTGAGTCGTCTGCTTACAATTGTTATTTTTTTGTCATCATATGCAAATAAAATGTCAAAAGTAATAAATGTCAAATCACATTTAAAAGAAAATATTTATCCAGAATTTAAAAATGTCTTTCTTCAGATCCTCCATGTAGGTATGAACCTACCTACCTATTACCTATCATAAGTCTTACCGTAGGTACCATGCAAAAACAAAAACCTCGAGGCTGCCTGTTTTGCATGAGCAAACGTCACATTACCCATATCTGAATATCATTAAATATTTTGGGGTCACATACCTTGCCAATTCCTCGGAAAGCCGGTTACATTTTTTGTGTAAGTGACTTTTTTTTTCTTTCAACCAAACAAAAATATTATTATTAAAGGCAGTCAGGATGAGCTCCCTGAGCACAGTAAGCTGTAAGCCCCGTCGCAAATCGTATACATTTAACTTAATACAAAACAACCTAACAAATTCCACTCTGAGCTGAGTGAGTGTATTTAAAATTCACAAAGCATAGCGTGACACGTTAAGTCCTCTCTTTATTTTCGAAATAATATAAATGCACCCACGAAACGAATACTGGTGCTGGGGGTCGGGCTTGGGCTTGGGCTCGGGTTAGGGTTCGGGGACTGGCTTGAGTTCCTGAGTAACACAAATTGACAATAGAGATTGCACCGTAGGGAGAGAGGGAACACATACTTTATGCACACTCACTTCATATGCAAACACCTGATTGCATTTTTTACAATTTTGTTTTTTTTTTGCATTTTTTGTTAGAAAGTCTCCTGTGCATTCGTTGATGGTAATTTCCATACCGTCACCACTACTACACAGTTTTTTCACTTTTTTTATTTGAAAGGTATCTGGAGGTGCATGCATGCATATTTACTCATCTGTGTAAATGCAGAAGTAAAAAGATATGCATATAAATAAGCCCAAACTTCAATGAGTCACTTTCGAGCGCGTCCAACAGATACAGATACACACGAATTGTAAGGAGAAAAAAAACTGTTATCTGGATATACGGATGAATGGGAAAACTTTTTTCTATCTCGAGTGTTGTGAGTGTTGAGTAGGCCACCTCTCAATGGAATAGTTGAGTAGATTTTTGAAATGTGTTGGCTAGTCGTCGTTATAGCGATGATGATGTTGGAAAAAAAAAATAAACAGTAGCAACGTATTTTCAAAAATTGTATGTTTTCGGTATTTCAACTAAATAGCCTTAGTCCTTCGGTGAGTGGATGATCCTAGATTTTTATGAAAAGTTCTAAATTCTTGCACGGATTAAAGTTTGTTTGGAAAAACGAAAAAGAAAAAACATTGCAAGTTGTTGGGTGTTACCATTTTTGAGTGGAAATAAAAACCCAACACCTTTGAAGTTGGTGCACTCATTTTTTTTCTGTCTTTATGTACATACATATGTACATACTCGTATATGTAAACGAGTACTTTGTTTAGAAGTAATAACTCTTTAAATATGCATGTAAGTACTTTATTTGAATCTTTTAAATTTCAGTATAAGTGGATATGCAATATCTTTGATATGAAATTACTGCCTCGCATATGGGTAAGGTAGGGAATAGGGTATAGAATGCGATATGCAGCGTTGTGATATACAGGGTTGTAACGAAGCGTTCCATGATACTGCACTTTATATTACTTTGGTATTACTAGTGAGAATTGTTCTTCAACACATTCAATTCACAAGCACCAAGGACACATGACGTCACAGGAAAGTCTACAACATTATTATTTTTCGTTCGTCACTTAAGTATACAGTTCACATTCAGTAGTTAATGAAAATGTAACATGACTTCCTACTTAGATGAATTCTATCATACGAAATTGACAGTGCCATCGACCACCTGGAGTCAGCTGTCTTAAATGACCTTGAAGCCCAAAAAGTGCTCAAGACGTACAGAGATAGGTGCGAACATCTCCCGGAGTATGTGCGGAATCTCTATTCCTACAGACAAAGGTAGAGGAAAGGGCTTCAAAGAATACACCAAAGAGAGCTCAACACAACCAACAATGACTACCAGGCAGTGAGAAGTGATGATACTACTCACAATCATCATAAACAACTGTGTCAACAACTGTTACTTCCCTCATAAGTGGAAAACAGCAAAAATCATGGCAATCCCGAAGAAAGGCGCTAAAAAACTGGTTTCCAACATCCCAGACATGCAGTTTGGCTTTCGGGAAGGGAATTCAACACTGCATCCGTTACTAAATCCAAGTCTGACGTCTCCTCAGCACTCAACAGCATCGTGCCACCGTAGGATGCTTTCTGGAGGTCGAGAAAGCATTCGACAGCCTATATGGATAGAAGCCCTTATCCACAAGCTTCGCGTACTTGGATTACCTTCGCCACTAATAAAAATACTATTCATTTTTCTCTCTTTCAGGAAATTCTTCGTTCAGCTAGACAGCTGCAAGTCTTCAATCAAATTCATCAAAGCCGGAGTCGCCCAACGATCCAAGCTGGTTCCCTTCCTATATAGCCTGATGACGTCTGATCAACCCGTGCCAACTGATTGCGAGAACCTGCTTTTTGCTGACGACTCACTGACCTACGCCTCATAGATAGCGCCAACAATTGCAGCTCGGAGGGTGGAAGCATACGTCTCCAGACTCTAGGAGTATTACAGAAAGTGGGGTATCCGAATCAACACTGTCAAATCTGAGCTTGTGTGTTTCAGGAGACCCACCACCAATGGCAACCGCTGTCGTACTGCAGCCACTTGCAGAAATCTGACCCTGAAGCTCTCCGATGGGTCGAAGATAGATGCCAAAAGAAATGTTAAATACCTCGGAGTCCACTTTAACGAGCTGTCCAAATTCAAGCTTCACTCGAGGCAGGCCAACTTCGCGTTTCACCGCTTGCTTCCATTGCTAGCCAGAAGAACCGGACTAATCCATCCAGTGAAATTACTGATATACAAGCAGTTAATCATACCCGTCATCAGCTATAATTTTCCTGCATGGTACACCATTTCGAAGACATCAATGCAGAAGCTACAACTCTTTGAAAGGAAAATTCTGAGGATAAGCGCCGGACTAATCTTCGATCGACAGCGACAGAGGCACGAAAGAGTCTACGAAGAAGCCAAAATCAAGCCACTGGACTAGTTCCTCGTGCAACCCGCTGATGAGAAGGATGACCACCCAGGAACGACTTACAGAGCCTAGATACCTTAGTGCTTTGGATATGTTAGAAAGGATCCCAACCGACTACGAAGAAGCAGAGTTCAATTTTACTCTGACGCGGAGTCAGCATACCACCGTGGCTGAAAACACCAACCAACCAACCACCAAATGGACAACCGGGACTTATTTTTTTACCATGTACATTATAAATGTTATAATTTTTTTTTTTTGAGTTTAAGTCATTTTATAAGTAAGGCCCCCTATGTGCCAACAAATTTCTACTTCATTCATATTATCGTTAAGTTTAAGTGTTACAATTGTATATATTAAAGTTCCATAAAAAGCCTTGAAAACCTTGAAAATTCTATCATACGCAAAGTCAGGCGACAAAGTATATTTTATTGATCATTTGAACTCCGGTCGTATAGATAAGCGTAGACGGTTCGGTCATAATCCCGATGTCAGTATAATAGGACAGGTTTTTAAAGCTGAGTTACCAGATTACCCGAAACCAATAAGAGGCAGCTAGACTAGAATCTAGAAGAGTGGATATTCGTGAATAATTCGATTGCCAAAATTTATTGAAAAACTAGTGAAAAACTATTCTAACAGAGTATTGGGTGTTATAAATAAGTTATTTGAAAGAGTTGTATTAGTTATTTTCAATAAATATTTTGTAATAAGGTTTAAAGACATTTTCCTCTAAAGTTTTCTCTACAGGACCATCCTGGCGAGCCCGGAAAACATAAAAGAAGACCAAAATATTTTTTTAAGTTGCCTATATAATGGTTAGTGCGTTCAACTGTCATGCGGAACATATGGAGTTCGATTCTCAGCCGCTGCGAAAAAGTTTTTCAGGGGTGTACTGCCTCTTGCACTCTAAGAGTATATCTCTGGTCATGGAAAGTGCTGCTCATTGCTCATTAGCCGTTCGGAATCGGCAGAAAATTGTAGGTCCCCTCCGTTCCTGGTAACACACACACTGGAATGGTTGAGAGTTGTAACTTGTAAGTCACTAGGTCTTGGTTCACTTCGAGCTTTTGCACCACCAAATTTATTTATATATTTTTTATCAATTGTTATGACGCTCAGCGCGGTACCAGATTTATAGATGGGATCAATAAACGATATCTTCCACTCTCTTAAGAAGCAGCCAGAAGAAATTGATTTATTGAAAAGAAGAGTCAAAGCAGGGGCAAGAGAATTAGAACAATTCCTAATAATATAGGGGGCATAGTATCATAACCAGCTTTCTTAGAGATGTCCATACTATTTAAGCCTTTTAAAACATCAACCTGTGAAAACTCATCAAGAGAAAAATCAGTTATTGGTGATAAATTTAAATAACTATTATGTACATGTATTTGAAACAATGTCAGAATTATAAGACGTTTGAAAAAAATCTGCAAAGAGATTGCATGAAGATTGCAAATCATTAGATTTATGAGTCTCATACTCCATACATTGAGGAAAAATTGAACATTTTCTTTTTAAATTAATGAAAGCCCAAAAGGCTTTACTATTACTTTTAATATTGGATTCACAAGAGCTTATATAATTATGGTATAAAAATTTATTGAGAAAAGAAAACTCTTTCCTTAATCGAAGAAAGTTACCACGGAAGCCTAAAAGATTTTTTGTTATTAGATACTGGCACAAATCGTTTTATACCATCAAAAATAATATTTTTAAAAGTGTCATAAGCGACTTCTAGTGAACCACCCTCAAATAACTCATTCCAATTAAAATGTCTGTAGAAACTATCTAATGCAGTGAAATCGGCCTTTGGAAAGTAAAAACTTTTCTTTTGATTATGCGGAACTGATGCAAAAGAATAACAATCAAAAACTAAACATAAGGCCTTATGGTGTATGGAATTGTTAACATATGGAAAATCTGCCAATTCTAAATGATACTTTAGATCATTTCTGATGAATATTAAATCCAGTATTCTTCATAAATCATTCCTGACATAATTTACTTGATTTAAATCTAAAGAAGTTAATGAATCAACAACTAATGATTCAAAATCTCTATTAACATTAAGCGACATCATATATCATACATAATATTAAAGACCATATAATCAATCAATAAAATATGAATTATAAGCCTGTATCTTTGGTAATATAAAACGTACCCTGTATTTCAGAAACCACTTGCTCGATTTTTTTGAAACTTGATAACTTACATTTTTTTTAACAATATACATAATCTTATTTCAAAACTGCTACCATAAAATTGTGAAAAGCTTATTTTCGCAAATTTTATATTTCTCGAAAAAGGCTCGAATTTCGAAATTCTGATAAAATGTTGTCTGTTTCGCTAACTTTTTACGAAAATCTAAAAAATTGTTAAAATTAAGACATTCCTAAATGGAATTTTTTTATGATTTTTGACCTTCTCATTATTGGCCTAAATTCGTTTAAATTTAATTTTGTACACAGAAGCTTCTAAAAACTTAAAACAAAAAAACAATATTAATTAAAACACATAAATAAATTTACATACATAAAGTACTTTTTGGATTTTTCAAAATTAATTTATTTATTTTAAAAAATTCGATAATTCAAAAACGATTGTTTTAAAATTTAATTTTATTTATTTTTATTAAAAAAAAATATTAAGAACTTAAAATTACTTCGTATAGAAAATTTTTTCTCAAAAATATTATAAGCATTTTGCATAAAAAAACTTATTGTTTTTAAATTCGCTACAAAGTTTTATTTTGGCCATTTAAAAAATTTATTACAATTTTTTTTAAATTCTAAGTATCTTTATGGTAGGAACAAATTCCTGCAATGCAGTCTTGTACTTTATTTTTGTAGAGATACCATTTTTCACCAGCTTTATTCTGACACAAGAAGAAAGTTTTCCTTATAAATGTTTGAATTTACATAAACAAATCTGCAATTCACATATTTGTATTGGCAAAGTCGTCAAATCGTTTTCAGTTACTAAAGTCAACTTTTGAAGACCACACTACTATGCCTAATAAAACCCGAATGGGAGAGTTCATACATTTAAAATCCTAATTCGTTCAAATGCTAATGGAATGAAGTGGCAAAGGCAGGACCATCCTCTCTCTGAGCCAGTAGGAACTACATAATTAAAATCCATTCCAGTTCGATTTAATTTCACAGAATTTCACCTCGTTACCACTATAAGTCTAAAGAAGAAAAGACAGCACAGAAGAAAAAAGTCACGTTCAAAATTGCAATTCTCCTTTTTTTATGCGCAATACCCAGTTAAAGCCTATTTATGGGCAACCAACGACCATACAAACAAAACAATGCGATTTATCTTCATAATGAAAACCCGAAGCCCAACCGAACCGAACCGGCCATTAAAAATGACTAAGCATTTTTGATTAGCCATACGCAAAACCAAAACCACATAAATAGGCTATCAATTATCTAGGCAGACACTCATACATTCACACAAGATCAAAGAAATTCGGCCTAGCCAACCTAGAGGCCAGAAAGTTCTGGTGCATATGTGTAGCAGTTAGCGTTGGCCACATGGCCAAATCGAAACAGAGGCGACATCAACATTTTAGCCAAATGCAGAAGCACCAATCCACAATCACCCCAGAAAACCAGTCAAAATGGAAAGTCCTCATAAATCGTTGCCAATAGTCTGCTGCTGGTGCTGCTGTTGCTGTTGCGACCAAAAACCAGATCGAAACGCATTTAGAGAAATGAAGCTAACTCATGCTATATGAAATCTTCTTTTCTCCGTGACTGCTTCAGTGTTGCACCAGACACTCGCATATATCGATTTAAGCACATCGATGCTGCCGCTTGCTCCCTGGATGCAGTCCTGTTATGTCTAAAAAGTTATTGGAAAGTTTTGCCAGTATAAAAACCGCCTACGACTGCCATGATGCCGCCGCCGACTATACGGTTGAATTTGGAAAGGCTCTAAATTCTATGGCTGCCATACGTCTGGCATTATCCCTATAAATGAAAAAAAAACAGGAACAAGCCCATAAAGAAAAAAAAAGAAGGGCACAACTAAAATGTAACCAACAGCATGCAGAGCATTGAGAAATTTACGATTTCGCTTGGAGTTTTAATGAAATCCACAAAGCTGGTCGGTCTATGGTCGGGCGATAGTTTAACTGACTAGAAATTGCCTTGACCACAGGAACAGCATAAAATATTGGCTCTGGTCTATTGGACGAGATGACGTTTTTTTGGTGCTGTGATTTGTAACTCAATTCAAATGGAGCATGATTCTGCTCTTGAATGATTTTAAGAGTTCCTGGTGAATTCGGATTTTAATTGGGTATCTTTGACTTTTCAAGGAAATCAAGGATTTGACGATTCAAAGCCAAAAACTTTTTTAATAATCACAATGAAAGACTCTTGGATATACCTTTTAGGAAGGAACGATTGAAATTAGAAATTCGTATTATTTGAAAGGTTTGTGTAGGACATAGGCATGATTGAGCTACAAAGTTCTATGAAGTTTAATTTAGATTTTTTGGAAGAACTCCTAATCGTCACTTTTCAATGCATTTGACATAATCCGAAATCTAAGACGAATTTGCTTTGCCTATTATACTTAAATACTTCAGTTTGTTTCCAAAGCTACAGCTTCTGATAGAACTTCGTAGCTAGATTTGCTGTCACATTTCCCAGGGGGGTTGACATTTTAAGAACCAAAAATAACGATATTTGGGATATGCCTGGTAAGAAAAAGCCTTTCTTCATAGCAGTTTTAAAAACTAAAATTTCTGTTTGGGTATTACGATTGAATCTTTTTTTGTTAAGCTATTTTCATCATACCTTTGGATAGCCTTAACCCATCAAAGGCTAACCTCGCAAAGCTATGCAATTGCGAAACTCGTTTCTGAACAAGTAAAGGCCATGTATAGGCAAGAGGTCGAAGTGGAATATTTGAATCACTCCCATCTCTCTGAAGAAGAGATGGTGGTGGATAAACCCCTCAAGTGCCAATGGCAGTTTTAATATCTCCGAAGTAGGTTACTGGCATTTGAATATCGGGCCTGTGCTGCCTTTGGGTTGGGTTAACTTCCTTACCATACAAAATATTTAGGCTATGAAAGATACATGAGGAATCGAAGTTAATGATTACAATCAAATCTCAACAACACCCGTAAAAGCTAAATGTAGGTCTTTATAGCTTGGTTTTTATAGCTTGAACTAAGGAGCATTTCACACCTCAGGTTCTACTCAAAACGTGTCTGTCCTCACGTGGACTCATAGCTGAGATAGATGAATGCACATCTTATGGATGCGGATTCGTCGTGGAAAATCGGCTATTAAGACATCGACTGACTAAAAGTCGATACGTGTCATCTCCGTCATCTTCTGACTGTGTTCCGCCTTAAAGCCCACTTTCAAAAACATAAGCCTCATATTCGTACAAATCTCCATTTATAAAACTAAACAACGAATCAGGGATAATTTTTATGAAATCCCGGACGGACCGTACTGAGAATGTCGGAGTACGATGTCGAATTGTGCTTGGATACTTTAATACTACAGTCGAAAAAGAGAATGAAGCAAAATTCAGGGCTTAATTGGCAAAAGAAAATACGTTTTGAACCGCCTAGAAGAGGTTATTCGAAGAAGATTCTGCGTCGATAGAAGAGAGCTTAAGCAGCCTCCCAGCTCAAGGATATCGAATCGAGTCTAGCAATCAAAACGACAATAGTTAATTTAATAAAAAAGCCAAGCCACTAGTTTCTAGATAAAATTAAAGCTGGTGCTCCACAGGGCTCGGTTTTGTCTCTGAATCTCTTTTTGATATTTGCTGACGACAGTACTCTGTACCTCTCATATTCGTTTCCAGGTGCGTGTCCTTGTTCTTCGGATCTGGATTTAGAAGCAGCGGATGATAAACTCATTAAATTCTGATCTCAATAGTATCGTCAAATAAGGAACCATAAATCGCGTAAAATTTAATGCTTTAAAAACTCAATGATGTCTTCTGTAGAAAAAAGAGCATTCCAACCCCAATGTCACTATTATTGAAAAAAACCGAACAGCTCTCAGTACTCGGTATGTGCATCACAAACCACATTGTGTGGAATGACCACATATTCGACGTTGCCAAAATCGCTGCTAAGTGTTTAGGTTCCCTCCGATGTTACAAAAAATTTTTCAGCACTTCTGATCTGGCTGTAATCTATAATGCATATATTCGTCCAAAGCTCGAGTGAAATTCCCATACTCTGGTCGGTTCTTCAATAGCTCATTTGAGTCTCTTGGATAGCATCGCAATGTGTTGTCTTTCAGTATTTTACAGTTATTTTTATAAACAGTGCTCTAGTGAAATACCCAGTGGCATTCCTCTTCTTAAACAATTTAACCGTAATACTTGGGCTTCAGGGAGTGCCTAAAGTGAACTCTTGAGACCAACTTCAGACTCATTGTTTAATACAGAAATTCTTTCTTTAGCCGCACTCTACGAACGTAGAATGCTTTACTCGAGTCTATATTTCCCTCCGATTATGATATTCAGAAAAACTTTTTTAAAACACTCGAACTCTGCTCAAATAATTTAAGAGAAGTCATTATCCAGAGCGCACAAAATTAGAAAAAAAAAGAGGCTGGGTGCGACCCACACTGATAACTTCCCATTTGTGGTCTTGAAAACTTTATATTTAGTTTTTTTTTTTTTCAAATAACCAAATTTTCAGCGAAACAAACTTTAGCTGTAAAATTCAAAAAAACATTATTTTAAGATTGAAAAGCATTTTAATTATTTAAAGAGATTTGAAATTGAGATTGTTGATGTTGATCGCGAGCAACAAAACATTTTGTTAGATGTCACTTAGTTTAACCAAAATTGTCTCTTAGCACACTATGATTCAACTAGAACTTTCTTTGTTTTTTTCGTTTCCTGAACAATTTTACAAATGTCGCTTAGTATACATTCTTAGGGGAAGGTATCGATGTATAAAACAACATACTTTAGAAGGCACTATCGGTGTTCGTTCCCAAGAAATTCGACTTGAAATACAATTTTAACTAGTTTTCACTAGAATTTTTAATAGTTTTTTTATTTAAAAAAAAAAAACTATTAATTCAATATTTGTCAACATTTTACCAATTGTACAAAATTGTACTATGTATAAAATAAACTAAATTAGAAGTCAATATCACTACTAGTTCTCGAGAAATTTGAGTCGAAAAACAATTTTTACCAATTTTCAATAGAATTTTATATAGTTTTTTTATTTTTTGTAAAAAAACTGTAAACAGATTTTTTTTGAAATTTTCACCAGTTGTCAAACACATTATTTTTCGTAAAATAAAATTATTTTGAGTTTCAAATTGTTTTCCGTCCTTAGAATATCTGGGTTATGAAATTTTTTTTTTCAGTTTTTTTTATTTAAAAAAATAACGGTATGTTCATTTTTTTCCAAATTCATACCAAATCTGTATGACCTTATAATGAGTACATTAAATTTTATTTTAAATCAATAGCATTATTTTTTCGTGAGATATTTGAAACTAACCAAAATTTTTACTTTTTTTTTAAACCGTTATAGTGAAAAAACTACGCACTAAATTTTAATAAACGCCCTTTCAGCCTCTTTCGAAGTTATTATCTATTAAAAAAAATTTATTTGAAGTCGATATCTTTACTCGTTCTTGAGATATCGACGACGAAAAATGGTACAAGAACGTACGGACGTACGAACGTACGTAAAAAAATAAGCTTTTATATACAACATTTTTAAAAGCTTTTTAAGAAAAAAATTTGGTACGCCAACCTTAAGATTTCATTATGGTTCAAATATAAATTAAATTTCCAAAAAAATATTGAGCCGTTTTTTTTAAATATCGAATTTTCCAAAAAAAAAAAAAATGATTTTTTAAAATTCATAAAATACTTTTTTTTTTAATTTTGAAATGCAAAGTTTTTTAAAACTTTTTAGAAGCATCTCCATACAAAATTTGATTAAAATCCATTATGTCGATCATGAGTAATTCAAAATTTGAAAAAATGGTGCTATGGTAGGTACAAGCTGTAATATCTTAATTTCAAATTCTTTTTTATTAAATTAAAGATCGTAAGAATTAATTGAAAGAAAAAAATTTGTATCAAAATTCTAGGCGCCGCGCCGTTTTCGAGAAATTTTTTTTTTAAATCCAAAAAAATTTGTTTTGAAAATTTGAATACAAAATTCTATTCAAGTTTGTGGGGAGCTTTAGCAAAAACAAAATGATCAAAATCGGTTGAACCGTTTTTGAAAAAATCGAAAACAAAAAAAAAAGGTTCCTTGGGGGGTAACCTCAATATCCATTTTTCGGAAATTTTTTTTCTACCATTACGTAGTTTTAACTAAATAATTTTTTTTTGTATTTTTAGTTTTTAAATCCATTGATCAGTTTTTGAGAAAAAAATATATTTATAAAATTTCGAAAAAAAAATCGTATGGTAGGTACCGTTATTTTTGGTCTTAAAAAAAAAAGAAAAAAACGTGTGGGGGAAAAAAATTAAAAATGATATCTTCCAAGTTTAAAGAAAATCGGCCGAGTAGTTTAAGCTGTAGTCGAACCGACAGATAGACCGACAGACAGAATTACGAGACCCACTTTTTTAGTCTTCGCTATCATCGTAATGTCAACTTTGATCAAAATCTCGAGTTCGATTTTTTTAATGCATAACTTGCCTTATAGTATCTACCTATATAAGTCGCAAGTAAAAAGAAGTATATTCTATTCGAAAAAGCGAAGGTAATCTAGTCACCGGATCTCAGGATAGAGGGTGTTTTGACCCTGAATTTCCACAAGTTGCTAAATGTACATCATGTAGAGGCAGTAAAAGGGCTAGAGGCCTACCCATTTCTAATCCTAGTATATAAGCTGTGGGATTTGCTATTAATTTTTAGTTTTTTTAATTTTTCGAGCACTTAAGGGATTATGTCTAATGTTTGAGCACAGAGCAAGCTTTAAAAAGGAACCATGCCCGATGACTGAACAATCAACTCTATATGTCCATTTGCAAATATGGTGATCCTAAGTTCTGCAAGAACTTTCCAGACACATCCCTACTTACCCTCACTTGCTGTTTTAACTTCAGGAGCTCTAAATAGCAATGGCTCAACTACGGATCTTGGGAAAGCTTAATCGATTGTGTCGCGGAAAATTGGAAAACACGCGGTTCAACATCATGCAGGTAAGAAATAGCTCTTCTAAACTATTGTTATCATGCACAGGGCTACCGGCAACCTGTTGTGATATCATAAGATCTCTTCAATATCGTTCGTAAGCAGATAGTGCACAAGTCACTCAATAACACAAAAGGCACTGTTTTAAATAAATATGTACATATATCCAACTATTGGGGTATGCAGACGAACATAATCGGTGGTTCGCAAATTTCTTCATGAATAAAGATCAGGCGTTCTTAAAACTGATAAGAAACACAGTTATCATGAAATCATTCCCATCTCTTGAACACCGTTTTATAGCTTCTTTTACAAGTAATGCTCATTCGAAGTTTATTTTCTCACCTCAATCAGTTCACCCGTGATACCCGTTTCGCTATAGGAATGCTTATCGAGCTTAATTTTGGTCGTACCGTCTAATACAAAGTTTCGCTTTTAATCGCACAACACGATTAAGGAATAATTTACCCGGTACGGTTTTCCCCTGCCATTTCTATTTGCAAACATTCAAGATGAATGTTCATCAAAATCTCCTTTCTATCTCCCCTTGCCCCTCCTCTAATTTCCCAATAGGTCACAATGTGTTTAACATGATAAGGGTCTCCCAATAAACCCTTGAGCGCGTGTGATAAAGGAAAAACTTGCTAATCTTGAAGTGAATGAGGGCAAAACCATATAAAAACTATTACCAAACAAGCAAATAGAAATTTGTCCAACAACTTTGATGTTAGTTAATGAGATCATCTACCATCAATAAAAACTTATAGAAGATACCATGAAGAATTAATCTAGGAATCTATTGCTTCTTCGGTGAAACAAACGGGTTCAAACTTCCTCGAATAGCATGCTCTACAAAACCCTTATACTGCCAGTGCACTGTGGTTCCACCGTAGGCCAAAATTCTAAAAAAATTACTGTAGCGATCATTATATAAAACGGTTAAAATGAGCTGAGAACATTCCAAACTAATTAGAAATAGAAAAAGAAAAACCGTTAGATTTTTATCTTCAGAGTAATAACATTGCAAACACATGGCATTCGAGTTTTAGTGCTCTAAGAGCAAGTGCGACTGCATTTGTTTAATTAATTTTTTTCATCTGTTTGCGTTATTTTTTTTATAATGGATATATTAGTGGAAGGTAAGATATTTGTTATTTATTTTTTATGATTCATTTTTCGACTAAGCATAAGAGTTTATAAATTGGGACTTAATAAAATAAAAATAAAAATAAATTAGCTTAATGTTGTTTGTTTTAAACTTTTAACTGTTACGCCCCGTTACGCCCCCACAAAGTTATATATTACCAGAAAGGTAATTTCATGTACTTTTTAATGCACGTTGACTTAGCTGCGATTACTTGCGAATTCACTTTTAATTAATCTTTGAACCACCTAAAGTCTCATTTTTTGTAGTTTAGGGCTTTTAACTAAAGTCTCATTTACGAGAATGTTTCTGCTTCAGCATTGGTTAAATGCTGATGGAACCGAAAAAAATAAGTCCCATTCAATATTAGACGTCATTTCCAAGTCCTTAGATGACATTCCAAATGAAGATTATAGAGTATTGGAAACTTGAATCGTATATGTTTGTAAAAAACTTACGTATTTCTGCAAACAAAACTTGCCGAAAGAAATGCCTTCTTGTTAAAAATTATTCAGTATGTATCATTTCTGAAAATATCAATTATTTAATATCTTAATTTCAATTTTTTTTTATTAAATTAAAGATCGTAAAAATTAATTGAAAGAAAAAAAAATTTATCAAAATTCTAGGTGCCGTTTTCGAGAAAATTACGATTTTTGAAAAACATTTTTTTTAAATTTTTAAGCATTTGTATTGTAGGTACCTTTAATTTTAGGTAAAGTAAATTTTTTTTCTCACATCTTGTAGATTATATTGAGAAACTTTTATTTATCAAGTTTAAAAAAAATCTAGCATGGGGTTTTCGAAATATGTATTGAGTTTTGAAAAAAAAATTTTGAAAATTTGAGTACAGAATTCTATTTATGGTTTTGGGGAGCTTTAGCGGTTGTACCGTTTTTGAGAAAATCAAAAACAAAAAAAAAATGGTTCCATGGGGGGTACCCTCAATAACTATTTTTCTGAATTTTTTTTCAACCATTACCTAGCTTTAATTCAATGAATATTTTTGTATTCTTATTTTTAAAATCTGTCGAACAATTTTTGAGAAAAAAAATGTTTATAAAATTTCGAAAAAAAAAATCGTATGGCAGGTACCTTTATTTTTGGTCTTAAAAAAAAAAGAAAAAACGTGTGGGGGTAAAAAATCAAAACCCATATCTACCAAGTTTAAAGAAAATCGGCCGAGCCGTTTAGGCTGTAGTCGAAGCGACAGACAGACAGAATTGCCAGACCCACTTTTTAGTCTTCGCTATCATCTTAATGTCAACTTTGATCAAAATCTCGAGTTCGATTTTTTTACGAATGCATAACTTGCCTTATAGTACCTATAAGTCGCAAGTAAAAAATTATATTTAAATAAAACTATATTAAACCGATCTTCAACCCTTTTATCGAACGTATCTCAAAGTCGTGACGAGATAGTTTAAAACTGATTGCAGATTCAAAATCTGAGAGCTCAAAACATTTGAGCACCAATCGTTTTAAGATTTTATCAAGTGAGTTAGTAATTATGGCCGCCTTTGTTCGGGAGTGGAACCACTGTGCAGTGCTGCTTTGCGGTGCGGCGCACTATGGGACCAAATGGTGCAAACCATCTCAAAAATCCATAACTTTTTCGTTTCTCAATATTTTTTTTTGAAATTTTGCACACTTATACTTGTATAACCAAGAATTTAAAATATTAAAACGTTTTATATAGAAATAAATTATTTTATTTTTTTTAAATAAAATAAAATAACAAATTTGAAGATTTTGTTTAATTTATATGGTCAAAATTTATTGGAGCAAGAATTGTTGCAACAATTTGGATAAAATTTGTACAGTTTTTTTCTTTTACCGGTGAAAACATCTGAAAGCAGTTTTTGTGAAATCCGCCCACTACCACGCCCATATTTTTTTGATTTTTGTTATTTTCTTATCTTTAGTGACCAGGAAGCCGAACATTTTTGTTTGAGGTTTTTTAAACTCAAGACACCAGATGCATATTTTTTCTGCCCACTTTCCCGCCCACTTTCACGCCCCTTTTTTTAATTTTCAGCTTAAAGTTCATTAAAAGCAGGCCTTTTTTTTGATTAAGTTTTATATGTAGACATTTATTTAAGAAAAGTATTATTTTTTAGTAAAACCCGTGAACTGCCACGCCCCTTTTTGATATATGAAAGTGTTTTACCCTAAAGATAAAAAAAAACAGAAAACGTAATTCAAAAGTATCTTATTACTAGGTTATGTATCGATATTAATGTATGTTTAAAAGTTCTTTAGCCTCGTCAAATTTGGTTTTACCAGACTAGATATATGCGGATCAGATGTATATAATAAAATGTGTAGAACATCTTCGTTCGTAGCTGATCTTGAACATTTCCTTTGCAAATAAATTCTCTCATTTTAGTTTTTTTTTTTAAATTAATGCGAATCCTTCAAACGCTTTATTGAGAATAAAAGCTTAGTCATCTCATTACGTTATCTATGAATGTTGCCTCTTGATTCATTAATATTACAACAACAATTTGGCTGTCCCATGCCAACTCTATTACCTTTTAGACTATTTTCACATGCTTTTGTTGTTGCTTTTGGTACTGTTTACGATTCAGTTTACATATTGTATGCAGTTCTCTTTTAAGTGAACTGTTAACTTTTTGTTTTCTTCTGTTTTCTTTTATTTATATGTACCTACATTTGTATTATATGCAACATACCCCCTCCCACCCTCAAATGCTTGGAATTTATTTTTATTTGATTATGATTTTTTTTAATATAAATATGAGTAAGGAAGTTTAAAATTGGAAAACAAATATTTTATTCTAAAAATAAAATTTTGAATTTTAATAATATTGGAAATAACTGATAAAAACTTATAAATTTTGTGGAAACATAGTCACTTACATATATGATGTTTATGAAAATGTGTTGCACATGTTTTAACAGTTATTTTTTTGAATTTTCGACAAAAAATAACATATTTTTTTTTAATTTTGAGCTAAAGTAATAAAATAATGGTCTAAAACTTTTTGGAATACATATTTATGTGCATCAATAAAGGTACCACATTTTTGCTAAATTTTAATTTTTTTCATCACTTAACAATAAAGTTATAAGAATACGAAGTTTTATTCTAAAAACTTATTTTTCTTTCTCATCATACGTTTTTTCTTCTTAAGCAAAAATGCATGAAAATGCGAAAGTTTTTATTTTTTCTTCCAAATTAAAAATATTTTTAGAATACAAAACAGCCATTAACTAAACGGAGGCAGCCGGAGCTAACAGAGAAAACTTTAATTGAAAACAAAAAAATGAAAAAGATACTGCACCTTACTCATTTTTTTTATTAATTTACTAGTGAACTAAATTTAAAAAAAATATAACTGTTTTGTAAAGAAGAGGGTTTGGCCTTTTCAAAAAGGTATAATACTTATACATTCTGTCCAGAAAAATACGAAATAATTGACTTTAAACTCTCAATTCTAATAATTCTAAAAAATAAAAATCTCGAAATGTCATTTTTAACGGTAATTTTAGGTACCTAGAACAAGAGTAAGATACAAAAAATTTACTGTGTTTCGAAGAACCCTATTTCTAGTATATAATCCCATCATTAGATTTTTCAAATTACGAAATTCACTAAAACCATTTTTGAGATGGATTTCATCATTTGGTCCCATAGTGCGGCGGCCAGGGATTTTCCGAGTTTTGGACGGTAAAGAGAAATGGAGGGCAGATACTGGGCTCTTTCGAAAGAAAAATCCTTCGACAAATATTCGTCTTGAGTGCGATATATATGTACAACCAGGAACACTGTAAGCGTTACCAACCTGTTGATGTATTCCAGAAAGTCAAAATACGTCGACTACAAGGGTTTAACAACAATGAAACCAATACAAAAACCAAGGAAGACCGAACCTCAGGTTTGAAAAACAAGCCAATGCAGATACTAGGCGCTTGGTCTAATTGACTAAAAGTAGTATTTTCGGAATTGTAGAAGATGGAACCGCACCTTGTTTTGAGAAACAACGTGTTATAAGATCAAGTTAATGCTTTGATGCATTAACTTGATTTCAAAATTACAAAACCACTCTCAAATGTCTGACTATTCAGGTTTTCGTAAAAAGGTTGAATAAGAAAAATTTAAATATTTTTTTTTTATAAAGATTCATTTGTTAGATTTTGCTTTTGAAGACATAAAGTCCCTCCCCCTAGAGGTCTTACAACAAAATTCCCACAAGCACGAATATGAAATACTTTATCGACCTACAGCAAAATGATGAAATCCGAATAATCAGAATGCAGATGCAATAACGACCCACGACCCCTTTTGATCTTTTACAAAATGTATGACAAAATGATTAACGATTATTTGAATCTATAATTTATATGGGCAATTAAATTGGAAGTTTAGTTCGTATTCATGCATCGCATCTAATTGAATATGGTTTTATGGGCTGGTTTTTGCATTAAACCTAAACATATATGAAGATACACATATATGAGAGACCCATTGATGTTGCACACACGATTTAATAATGGGCTTGACATATGCCGTCAAGTGATTAATGTTTTTAATGTTTTTATTAATCAATGCCTTTTTGTCCATCTCAAATACCATTTATGTATATTGTTCGCGCTCCAAGTGTGTAGAAATGTTGTGCGGAAATAATTGTAGAAAGTTGAGTTGTCAGTTGACGTGTTTCGATGAAACCATTTGGAAATATTACATAATTTACATTCAATAGTGTATGTCTGTTAACCTAATGAGGGTTGGTTTTGAGGGGTGGAATTGACAGACAGATATTTTTGTTTCATTATTCCAAATTATGATGTTGGCTTTTCATATGTATTTCCTTTTTTGTTCGATTTTGAGTTTATCTTGGAATTATTTTTCAAAATTATGAGGGGTAATAAAATATCTAGGAATTTCACTAGATAGTAAGCTCCTCTGTGGAACAAAAACTTATAAACTACACTCGAGAAACTCACAAAAGCCCTAATGATGCATGGCGCAAGACAACCAAATTATGAACAGCTAGGAAAACCCTAGAAAAAGCACTAAGGATCGCGTGTATTTGTATTACGGGAGCAATGAGAACCTGCCACAACTACATATATGGAGGTTGTCCTCCATCTATCTGTTCTCTACCAGCTCATCGGATATGTGGCAATGGAAGCTATTATGAGATTCTCAAAGAAGGGAACTGGGACAGGCGAAATTATTGGTCTCAGGTCCATAGTAAAAAAAAAAACCTTCTTCACATCCAGAGAGATGGTATGATCAAAAATTATAATTTCAAGAAAAAGTTCTCTAAAGAGTTTAGCAACAAACAAAAATTAGGTAGAAGAAGCAATAAATTACACCCTCGAACCGTGTTTCATCAAGTGGTATACTGATGGATCGGAAAAAAGGGAAGGAACTGGTGCAGGAATTTTTAGGTCCAGAAACAAACTTCCAATACCGATGGGGCAATCCACCAGAATTTTTCAAGCGGAGGTACAAACCATAGGGAAATGCGTGGATTGTAATCTCCAAAGAAACTATCGTTAGATAGCTAAGCTGCACTCAAGGCACTGAGCTATTATACCATCAGCTCTGAATTAGCGTCGGAGTGCATAAACGAGCTTAACGAACTTCACAAACAGAACAGGGTCATGCTTCTTATGTACCTGGTCACGTGAGTGTTCATGAAAACGAAGGGTAGGTTCCTAAGCAAAAATAGGCGCGTCAACCCAGAATAGGAGAAAAAAAATCAGGCGAAACTACTACTAGGCAATTCCAACAAAAGAACGTTTTACCAACTGCATCAGCTAGGCCCAGCTTAAGTATAATTGATTCTTTAAAAAAAAGGTTGTTCTTATGCTTGACTTAGATCTTTTTTAAAGAAGTGCTAATAGAGAAAAATGTTCGAAAGCTAAAAAACTAAAAGATCTTCTTTAGTAGTTGGAGGTAAAAATAGGATGCCATGTGATTCAAGCAAATATAGGTTTATGCAAGAACAAAAATTATAAGTCTTTGTAATGGTTTCTAAAAAATAAGCTTTTATATAAAAAAAATTTTAAACGTTTTTAAGAAAAAACGTTGGTACGCTAATTTAAAGTTTTTATTATTGTTCGAATAAAAATTAAATTTACAAACAAAATATTGAACTCTTTTCGAGATATTGAATTTTCAAAAAAAAAAAAATGATTTTTTTTTAAATTTTGAAATGCAATGTTTTTTAAACTTTTTAGAAGCTTCTCTCTAAAAATTTCATTAAAATCCGTTATCCCGATAATGAGAAATTCAAAATTTTAAAAAATCGTTCTATGGTAGGTACAGTCAGTTATATCTTGTTTTCAAATTTTTTTTTTAATTATAGATCTTAAAAAATAATCGAAAGAAACAAATTTAAGCAAAATTCTCGGAACCGTTTTCGAGAAAAATACGATTTTCGAAAACCATTTTTTAACATTTGTATGCAGGGTACCGTTATTTTTAGGTAAAATATTTTTTTTTCTCACATCTTGTAGATTATTTTAAGAAACTGTTATTTATCGTTTTAAAAAAATTGAGGTGGGGTTTTCAAAATATTGAATTTTCAAAGAAAAAATTTGAAATTTTTTTTTAAAAATCTAAAAAAAATTGTTTTGAAAATTTTAATACACAATAATATTGAAACTTCTGGGGAACCTTAACATAAAAAAATGACCAACGGGCGTACCAAAAATAATATTTTTTTGGAATTTTTTTTGTCAACCATTACATATGTAGGTTTAACTAAATGAAATTTATTTTCTTTTTAAATCTATGGGACAGTTTTTGAGAATAAAATATTTATAAAATTACGAAAAAACTTCGTATGGCAGGTACCGTTATATTTGGTCTCAAAAAAAAAAACAGAAAAAGCATCCGGGGAAAAATTAAAACCCATATCTACCAAGTTTGAAGAAAATCGGCCCAGCCGTTTAGCTGTAGTCGAACAGACAGACAGACAGACAGATTTGCGAGACCCACTTTTTTGGTCTTCGCTATCATCGTAATGTCAACTTTGATCAAAATCTCGAGTTCGATTTGTTTACAAATGCATAACTTGCCTCATAGTACCTATAAGTTGCAAGTAAAAACAGAAGATAAATTTTAAATCGTTCTATCGATTTTTAAATGTCGAATTTTCAAAAAAAAATTTGAATTTTTTTCAAAAATCATCTAAAAAATAATTTGGTTTAAGACATGCAATGTTCTTCTAACTTTTAAGGAAAAGAAAAAAAAAAATAAATGTCGAAAATGAGAAAATTGGTCGTACCATTTTTGAGAAAATCTAAATCAAGAACCATTTTTTACAATGTTTTTTCAATCAAAAGCTAGTTTTCATTAAAAGATTTTTCTGATTTTTTTTAATTTAAGAAACACTTTTTGAGAAAAATATACTTTCCAAGATTTTGTAAAAATTTGTACCGTTATTTCAGGTCTTAAAAAAGAGAAAAAACCTGGCATAAGATTTAAAATGATATCTTATAAGTTGAAAGAAAAAGGCTGTACTGAAACATACAGACAGACAGAATTGCGAAACCCACGTTTTTCGCGTTCCCTATCACTATGTCCACCTATCAACTCTGATTTAAACTTCGAGTTCGATTTGTTTACGAATGCAACCTGCCTTATACTGGTACTACCCTATATATTGCGAGTGAAAAAAAAATTGTGCCGAAAATATTGCTTCCTGGAACAGGTGCCCTGAATAAAATACTTAATCATTTGTTTTTCCAAGACTTTCTGCTCAGACTATTAGGAATTTGGGGTGCTATGAGAAACGCGGAGGAAGTCATCTAGAGAAAAAGTTGAGCAGATGCTTTTGAAAATGCATTTCTTCAAGAACCTTATTCAAGCCAATTGGAGAACATACGCCGAGTTTTTGATCCCATGTCCTCCCAGAATTCTCTAAAAGGGATGGTTACTGAAAGTTCTTATCAAATTGAATTTGAGGCGTGGTACTTGGTACTTGATCCTAATGATTTGAAATTGATGAAGTGGCCAATTTCATTATTGATCCGCTGCCAGGAAGATTTTAGACGAATAGCTGCTAGTTTGCAGACGTTTGTTTGACAGAAGTTGTACGAGTTGTACGAAGTGCTCCGCCCTTACGCAGACAAGGGGACTGTTGGACCTTACTTAGTGTTAAACAGTATTAGTATTTTTGTCTTGAGCTGTCCACCATACTGTTACGTTGTCCATTAGTATCGGTCTGATTACCGAGGTGTCTTGCCAGTGTGCAATGCGGACTTGAAGTACCATTTATATCCAATGTCTTTTTTGCATAAGAAGAGTGCCACTTTGGCTTTTTAAATCTTTCTTGAATGTAAGGTTTCGAACTTGACTTCTTATTGAAAATAAGACCCAAGTATTTTGCTTCGTCGGAGAATGTACGTGGTATAACTTTAATGGAAGGAGGGTCGGGTTTATATCTGGAATTATATATATTTCCTAGAGAAGATGACAAGATCTGTTTCGTTAGGGTTAACATTCAGTCCACACAGGTCGGGTCAATTTATTAGCTTGTTTAAAAGCATATTGTAAGAGACCTTTAGGGTATTAGGATGCTTTCCTAATACGGCAATAGCAACGTCATTCGCATAGGCAGTCACTCTGTAACTCTCCGCTTCCAGATATCTCAACAGCTTATTCGCTACGAAGTTCCAAAGAAGGGGAAATAAGATACCACCTTGCGGAAAGGCCACTCAGCTTTGAATCAAAAATCCTCCAAGTTAGCAATTGATTGATCAATTCTTCAATCCAACCTTCTTCATTCAGAGATGGTAGTGCAGACGCGAGTGCAGATGTATCGACATTGTTAAAAGCACCCTGCATATCAAGGCAGACAACCATTGTATACTCTTTATGATGAAAAAAGTACTCGATGGTTCTTAAAAGTGTATGAAGTCTAGAGTCAATGTTTGTTCATAAATGAGTATCAATCAGTCGATAAAAACTTACTTGTTACTTCACAACACTTCACAAGAAAAAATCAGCACAATATTGAAAGCAAGTTGAGAACTTATCGGTCTCAATTTCATCAACCAATCTAGTGAAAGGTCTTTGGCTTAACTGCTGAAGAAAATGTCATAGTCGTGAAACCAATAAACTAAACCAAAATCTATTACGAAAACAGTCGAAAACACTGCGTTCTAGAAAATTTATTGAGGAACTTTGCAGCAAATTTGTAAAGCCCACTTAAGACTGTGTATGGATTTTTGAAAACGTTAAAAACCCACATCTATGACTAAGAACATGCTCGGCAGATATCAGCTTGATATTTATTAAAGTTAATTTCCTCTTCTTATCATAAGTACTGCGACCCTTCGAAGTTCTAGCAATATCTCTACATGTGTGTTTGCCTTTCGGAAAATATCCCTGATTGTTTGAATTACAATTTTCCAGATTGAACATTTTCGATTAAATGTACTGCACGTCATTAAAACCACTGCACAGCAGCACTTTGGAAATGAAAATATTTTGATAGACATTTCATATTGTTAGGTCGTCGTTAAGTATCGTACTCGTCGTCGTATAGGAACGCATTGGCCTTCTCCCGTATCACCAAAGAAACACCACTTGAGATTGAAGAATCCAAGGAACACAACACACATACCATTCTCCAGAGAAGACGTGTGCCCCAGCCATAAACTGCATTAAGATATTCCAGAATAGCTGTACACAAAACGGCAGGAGGTATCATGGAATGTGATAAATCAGACATTGAAACGAAGGGGAATACATATTTTTTTTTCCTTTTTAAACAAAAGCTAAAGAATCTTCTGCGTTCATCCATTCATTCATGATCCCATCCCCCTGATGGTGTTCTGGATCATCATCCACAAAGTGATGGGATGGATTTTTCTTGCAATACATTTTTGGTTTGTGATTTTATAATTGAAACCGGGATAACAAGAGCTGCAGCAATGAATACAAAAAAAAGCATTTAGCAATTTGATCAAATGCAGATGATGCATTATAGTGTTGCTATAAATAGGGGGAATCGGGTATTCACTCTCAGAATAGAATGTGCTGCTATTTCGAACGGACTGAGTGTATTGAATTGAAAACTGTAATAGGCTGAACAAATTTTTAGTGAGGGGCCAATTTCGGGCAATTAGAAAAGGTCACTAGACTTGATTTCTGGCCGGTACCTACAGATAGTGTGTTGGATGTAAAATAAATGTCGTCTAGGTCAATTTGGTTCATTTTGTGACATAAGAAATTGGTTGTCATCGTTCTGTGTCCCTAGTCATTGACGAGACCGCCTCACTAACGACGTTTTCGAAAAATTACGGACCAATGAAGACGCCGGAAAATCTTTGAAGGTACACTGTCACCTGGTGAATCTTGTGTAGGTTGGTGCCGTTCCATATATTTACTTGCTAACACAGCAATTCATCGAAAAATGCTCCTCATCGCTAAAGATGATTTTTCGGCCAAAATTAAGGTCCTATTCCAAAAGCTCCGAGACTCATTCAGTGAACAATTGGTGTAGTCTGTGGTCATGTACTTTGAACTCATGGGTAAGTTAGGTGTTGTACGATTGTAGTCCCAAGTCCAAAAGCAAAATTTGCCAAGTTGAAGAGTCGACTGTGAAGGTCCACCACGCCTTCCGTTAAATGGGCGCAACTCCGGCAAAGTTTGTCCTAGCGAACACACAGTTTGATAATAAAGTTTTATCATTTGAAGTGGTGTTCAATCCTGTTACTGGCCATTGTGATTTGGCATCAGTAACTGATTAATAGACAACAGATTTGACAGATGTACCAACAATATGGCCGCTGAAATCTACCCACGTCAGTTGAAAAACCTTTTAGTTTTCAGTTACTATTCAATGAACGATTTCCATTTCAATATTATGTACATACTTTTTTGGTGAATTACTTTTTTTTATAACCGGTAGCAGGACTGAACGATTTTATGAATGTTACTAATTTTCCCATCATGTTCTTTGAAAATTTGGCATAATATTGTCATCATGATTTGGAAGGTTTGAGTGAGACTCACTTCATTTAAAATTTTGTTGTATAAGGGCCTGTTTTTGATGACCGACTTTCGGGTTTCTTAGATGTGTTTTAAATCCATCGACATTCTATGATGGAATTTGACAGTTTATGTCTTCAAAAATTTAAGACGAAGTCGAGTTTGGCCAACATAATTTATTTCATTCTTATCCATTCCCTATTTCCTTTCTCGATGTTATTCGACAGTTTATGGAATTACATACAGAAGAAAAAACTCTATTTTGAAAACATAGAATATTTTTTAGATATCATCTGTAAGCTTTAGAATTGCTCTTCTTTTTATTAAGAAAACATAAAAGCAATCAAGTTGCAATAAGTTTTTTGAAAATCGGTTCAGTAGATCCGGAGATTAACTGTCCGCAACGGGAAAATGTGTTTTTTGATATGTCGACGTTGGCGCCCTCTATAATTCCGCCAAAATTCGAAAATTAAAAAAACGCTTGACGCTTGTATTCATTATTTAAAAAAAATTAGGTTATTACCTAATAAAGTTTCCGAGAAAAAAAATCTCAAAAATCGTGTGTTTTTTTGGCGTTCTAGACCGTACTAGTACCTTCATCCATTAAAAAGTTCCTGTCTTATTTTGACCAGATCCTTTGATCTTATTACAAAATAAGCTCTTAAATCCAAATTCTACTTTAACTGAATGAATGAATGAATGTACGAATGAATACGTTTGATAGTTCTAATTAGTTAGTTAATAACTATCGATATTTAAATTCTTCCAATAGTGCCTATCACTAGTATATGGTGTATCTGGAGGTTCAATTTAACTTAACACAAAATTTTCATGCAGTGGATAGGCACAAGTTCATTTGTTGAATACATTGATGAATAAACACATTTCTTTCCTTTTCAACAGCAATCGCTTGTTCTGTGTGCACTGTACGACCGACATCTTACGAGATGCGAATTATCATTAAGAGTGAACATATTGCGAAAACGATCAATTTGTAGAATAAATTGCTTTGATAGACGATGTACATATTTCACGAATTGAACAATAATTTTCAAAATAAATTTGAAAAATTTACAAACATTACTCCGGTAGGAATTTATTCAAGTTTACCTCAAAACAATCGAAAGCTTTTAAACCCATTAAACAGTGTTGCTAATGTAAAGTTATCTGGTTTTCATGAGGCGAACGGAAGTTCAACTAAGTATCAATTGAATTTTTAATTTGTTTTAAAAAAAAATCGCACACAATTATATAGAATCGGTGACCTTTATCACTTGGGCGTTGCAACATATTTATGTATGTTTAAATATGATTTCGTCGCCCTACAGCCTATACAAAAATAAAAGATCGCTAGATAGGTACAGTTTTTTTGTTCTTCGTTTTTTTTTTTTTTTTTTTTTTTTAATTTACGTAAGCAACCTTAAGTGTTTTACGAAAATGTTATAAATTTAAGCCATTAATGTGAAAATGTCCAAAGTAAGAACTGCAAGATTTAATTTGCTTTGATGAGAATGATAAAATCCTTCTTCACATAATAAACATTAAAGTTCATGCTTTGTGATGACATCGATTAATTTTCAGCAATTTTCAGTAGCGGACTTATTCCATATTATAATCCATTTTATATACAACCCTATTACAGAATTCGGCGAATGAGCAAAAGTGACAGTTTCAATTAATTTCCAAACTTTTGCTATTACTGAATCCGACGAATGAAAGTTGAACGAATGTCGGTAACAATCCCTGCACCAATGACATTTTATTCAACTTATATTATGGTATTACAGAATTCGCAATCCATTCGCACTCTATACAATTTCTATCATATTACATTCGCACCAATTTCGAGACGAATCTGATGTGAATTTTTCATTAAACGAAAATAAACAATGGAGAGTACAAAAATGTAAGTCAAAAGCTTATCATACTGAATGCTAAAGTGGTTGATTAACAAATTTTAATAGAAAACGTACAAATAGCAACGCAACCAGAGATCAAGAAATCTAAAAAAACAAAAAAAAAAAAAAGGAGCACACGGTTGGTTTGGAACCGTCCGCCATCTTCGTACTAACCACTCTCAACGATGCTTGATTTCGTTGATCGAAAGCGATACTATTATCACAGCCTAGGCCAGTTGAATAAAATGTTTGTAGCTGACAGTGTCGATACCAAAGTTCATAAATGATAAGGTAATTTTAGGAATCGACAATGTAGTTCATCCGACGACTTTCATAATTGAGTTTTACAGCGGATGCGAATCGAGTCAACTCACCGGGAGTAAAATTCTGCGAATTCTGTAATAGACATGAATAAAAACATCTCTGAGGAAAATTGAAATTATTTAAAACCAGCTTTAAAGACCTGAAGCGTTCGTATTGGATGAATCAAATTTTACCTAGATAAAAAAAATAATTTTTGTCGGTAGCTTATTAAACAAATGGGATGTAGTTACATTAAAATAATGTGAAAACGTGCTTATATATCTGATGTTGATAATACAGATGATTTTATAAGCTCTTAAAAAGTTATACCAAGAATTTTGGAAATATATATTTAAAACTTTGCAGAAATACAAATGCCTTAATGGAAAAAGTTCAAGTTTAAGTATAGTTTGCACATCATACTATTGTTTATAATCAAAGACTTTGATTAGAAAAGCTAAAAGTTCTACGCCAGCAAACTAACCTATAATCAAATTAAGATTTAAACGGGCCGTTGTGAGCTAACTTTCAAGCTGACACACACTAATATTGGCTTAGAAAATAAATCTGTCTTAGTGCCTATGTATATTGTTCAAAAAATTACATTTAAAATCAAGTATGATTCGTTCAGACAAAAAAAAACTGGTCTTAAAACAGAGCCTTGTGGAACACCTCGTTCATAAGTAATTGTTTTTTTTATTTTTTGACAACCGTTTGGTAGATAAGAAGCAAACCGACCATGAGGAAAGCCTCGAAAACTATTAGTGAAAAATTTAATTACCGAGATCTAAATCTAGCATGACGAGAGTTTTGGTAATTTGGTCTATGAATAATGTAGCTGGGATTTGGTAGATCTGCTACTTAGGAAGCCTTTTTTTTTTATAATCTACCCGCGCTCAAGGGATTATGATTACCCTTTAAATGTTTCAACACAGCGCGGGCGTGAAGTGAATGAAGAGAAAGAAGGATAGGAAAGATGTGTGGTACGATGTTCTGAGACTGTTGGTGGTTGTCTCAGATATTTTTATCGCCAGGGATGGCGGCTGAGCTAAAGCGGAGAAATGCCGTGTCTTATTTCTATGTCGGCTTAAATTCACATTATTTTATTCGTGTTCATCCTTGTTGGGCCTACTAGTTCAACTCAATTAAATGTTGTTACGAGATTTAACCCCTGTGGAAGGGAAACATAGCGATAGTTTTTAAAATTAGAATTTTGTGTTATTACGATAACGACTGTGATACCTTTTTGTATGTTTAAATTGAGAATGTGACGTTAAAGCAAAAACTGACCTTCATTCGGATTTCCATAAGCGCGGCACTTGTATGAAGGAAACCAAATAGTTGTACACTCTCGATATGTGCCTTTTAGATAACCTTTTGTGTAATGACCATATACATATTCAACAGCTCTTACAACTGGCATATTTGATCAGGTACTCAGACTTGGAGGAATTTACATCACTTTAATCTTGACCCGAAATTGGAGTGTACTTTCATAGTACAGGAATTCTAACTTGCCCGACAAAGAACGAATGTGAATTATTAGCCCAGCTCATTGCGATATACAGAAATTCAAAATTAATGTGCATCGGCATATCCTTTTAAATCATGTCCTGTTTTCGTTCAACTGGTCTAAAATATTGACGTTAGTTAAAGCCCCTTGAATGGGAGTGGTTTTCCAATGTTATTTAATTATAAGGACCCTTTAAAATAGCCCTGGAGGCTCGAACGCAAACCCCTATGCCCAAAAGTTTTTAAGGTTGGCTTTCTATGAAACAAAAAATAAGGCGCAACAGCTCTCAAGGAGCCAGTACCTAGTGGCTTAAAACACTCATGAACGGAGGGAAACTATAAAATAATTAAAAATTCATGACAGTTCTGGGAGACATAAATTATCTTATTTTAAATTAAGAATCTCCTTCCAGGATCTCAGGCGCTCTAAGCATCTGATTTCTTCAAGCACATTCCACATAACTCAGTAATATGTGTTATAACTGGATTCTGAATAATAGGTAAGCACAATGCGCGATGTTAAGTCTAATCATATGATTTCTACAGAAGCTCCATGGATGAAGAGGAGGAGGAAAAAGTTCATTATACCCTGTTCTATGCCAAAGACTTCTGCTAAAACGATTGGAAAGATCTGACAATAACTGAAATACGCAGGATCTCGTGGTTCATAAAAAGCTCAAAATGTTTCAACGAGTAGGGAAAATATGTCCTAGAACGCTGTGGTATCACAACGGACCAACATTTGGTTTGAGTTTGTCAGTTCGCAGCTGGCAGCCACTTCAACCTAAACTAACCTAATCAATTTGCCTATCTTCCATTCGTACACTCGAACTTAAAGTCAAGCTGCCTTCAGAGGCACACAACAAGTTGGTAGCTATCGCTCTCAACCTGTGCGCTCTGCCAATTTTGGCTCTTTCGGTGTCACGTTCTCCCTCAGGCCGGTAAATTCGAAAACTCTTCGGGATAGTGCGTCGACGGTAGACGGTTCAAGCGGCATCCGTTTATATCTTATAAGGCTTGTTTGTCCGTGAATCTCCTCCATACTCCATTTATACAAAGAATATCAGCTGCTGAGAAGAAACCCAAAACCCTCTGCATAACAGTTTAGCCGCACTATCCATTATGCCAAAACGTACAACAATTTTAAATAAAATGCACGATTGGATCGCACGAACTTGCTCTTATGTAAAAGTACTTTGGAATTTAAGATACATTTTATAAATATAAAACATGGATTTAACGAGATAATAATGTTCAAATGCATAAAATTGCCGTCTGGTTTCCGGAAAAGTATGAATTTATGCAAATAAACCTTAAAAAATCATTTTATTATTAAATAAATTTTTTATATAAGAAATTTCTTTAAAATTTTTCAAGAAAAAAAATGTGGGATGCGAATTTTAAGTATTTAATAATATTGGTTTTAGGAAATAATTTCAAAAAATAATCGTTCATAGGTTTTGAAGATATTGATTTAAATTTTTTTTTAAAAATCCAATAAATATTTTTTAGAATATTTTTATATACAATATTATTTTAAACTTAAGGGGACTCCTGCTAAAAGTTTTGGGTTAAAATCCTTAGAGCCGTTAATGAGAAAGTCGAAAATCAAAAAACGGGTCCATGGCAGGTACCCCTAATAAGATTTTACCCCAAAATTTTTGTTGACCAAAATGTAGTCCATGTCCATAATATCACACCTAATTTTTTTTATCAAAATCGTTAGAGCCGTTTTCGAGATAAATAAGATTTTGCATTACGGGTGTATGGGGGGTACCCTTAGTTTTGGAGCTAAAAAAAAAATTTCAATTTTTCCTCTAGGGAATCACCGAAGACTCTTAACTACCGAGATTGAAAGAAATAGGTCCAGTGGTTTAGGCTGTAGTGAGAGGTACAAACATACAGACACACTGAAACATGTTTTTTGTGTACTAAATTTTCCTTAAAATTTTTATAAAAAAAATTGATATGCAATTTGTTAGTATTTAATAGAATACATTTTAAAACGTAATTTAAAAATTTAATCGTGTATCGGTTTTCAAGATATTGAATTTTCAAAAAAAAAATTGTATTATTTTTTTAAAAATCCAAAAACTATTTTTTCGAAAAAATTTTTAGTTTATATTTTTTCAAATGCAAAGCAGCTCCTGCATAAAAATTTTGGTTAAAATCGTTAGAGCCGTTGGTGAGAAATTCGAAAATCAAAAAAACCGTTCTATGACAGGTACCCCTAATAACATTTCCCCCCAAATTTTTTTTTTCACCAAAATATAGTCCATGTCCATAATATCACACTTAATTTTTTTTATCAAAATCGTTAGAGCCGTTTTCGAGATAAATAAGATTTTGTATTACGGGTGTACGGGCGGTACCCTTAGTTTTGGAGCTAAAAAAAAAATTTCAATTTCTCCTCTAGGGAATCACCGAAGACCCTTAACTACCGAGTTTGAAGAAAATACCTCCGGTAGTTTAGGCTGTAGTTCGAGGTACAGACAAACAGACATACAGACATACAGACATACAGACATACAGACATACAGACATACAGACAGACAGACGGAATTGTCGTCTTCGCTATCATCGTAATGTCAACTTTGATCAAAATCTCGAGTTCGATTTTTTTTCCAAATGCAGAACTTGCCCTATAGTACCTATATCGCAAGTAAAAAATGGGCCTCTATACCATGGTAAGATCGGCCCTGGTGGACTTTCAAAAATGATTGACAGGGAGTGTCAGTGAACAGCTAATTTTATTAATTTCACCTCTGACTCTAAACAATATAAAATAAAAGCGCACTACATTTCCTCATCACATCGGCAGCAGAGTGGGAAAATTTAAATTGAAATAGAGAAAAAGCGAAAGGGAAACAAAACAAATTATAAAATAAAAAATATATATTTTTTTAATTTTTTTCGAAATTATTTTCCAGAGTTTAACTTTTTAATGTTCACAAAAACTTTGCTGAAAGTCAGCTATAATGTGATTTTACACAACCAGCATCACACCGCAATATTCCTTCAAGCTCAAGTAGTTTCAATGACTCTAACACAATTTGCCAGTTGCGGAGTTTCCACTTGCCAGTGATGCTGTTTCTGTTTCTCTGCTTTTGCCAAGCAAAATTGGGAAAGGTGAAAACTACCTCTTCCTATGCAAAGCACATAATGAAACTATTTTCCGCTTGTGTGCTTTTGTTTTCCGCTCATTCATATGGAAACCCACATCGAATTCGACGAGATTCCTACACAGAGATACCTATGTGACCAACGCAACGACAACGACGACGACGACGCGACGATAGACGAGTTGTTTCCTCCTCCTTTGCTTTACCAGCTTACGGAACGGAATCTCATCGAGAGCTGAAATCTAATTTCGCAAGTCGGTCTCGCAGCCATTGTATTGCATCTAGATTCTAACTACTGCTGCAGGGTTAGCTGTTATCTGGTGCAACATAATAGGAGCCACGTTTATAGAAAGAGAATCACAATGCTCCAATTGCCACCGCCAACGTCAATGACGAAAATTATAGTTTCAGAGGATGCATTTGGCAAAAGCTGTAGTTTTAGCCATTTTGCTTCTGGTCTATTGTTGACTAATTAAATTCGATCCCAGCTGCGTCTATAACTTTATATCTTTCCATCCATGTTGGTTAGTTGAAATCGTTGTTACCCCCGAACCGTCCGTTACCACCGTGTCGGTCGATGACTATACGACGACGAGCAACGCAATTTCGATTCACCTTGGAACAAAAAGTCGTTTGTGTTTTTTTGTTCCACTTTTTTTTAGATCTTTATCCGACAATACTAAAAGTAGTCCACAATCATAATTGTGGCACTTTTGAACTGCATTTTGATTACCACTTTGTGGCGGGTTTAATTGCAGGCGCAGAGGCATTCATTAAGAAGAAGAAATAACAGAACAAGACAACACAATCTGTTCTCTGTGAAGTGCATTTGAAGTGATTTTGATCGGAAATTATTATATGAGTTTTCAGACCTACCGATCGATCGATGGCGGAGCGGAGGTTTGGGAAATAAGATCGCGCGTTTGTGGGGATATAACATTGACCATCTGGAGCTGGACCAATTTTATGATTTCATTCTTTCGTTTAGCTTGTGCTATACACACATTTCTGGATTTCTATATTTGTCTGTACACCAGTACCTTGCCTAGAGTCTTCGCCGATGAGTGAAAAGATTTTCTTCAACCTTGGTACTTGAAAGTTTTTATGAGACTATAATATCTGGTGAACCACAGAAAGGAATTTTTTAATCGCGTCATTTTCTTGTTAAAAACAAAATGGTGACGTGAAGTGCTGCGCGAATTAAAATAAAAAAATATAAGTAGGTGTCTGCAGTTTACCCTTGTCAAAATAGTGCACACGATACAGCGAAAAGTTTTTCTTTCTGATCATTTTGTTTGAGGCTCAAAAATTTGCAAAAAAAACTGAGGGACTGATAAACCTTAGAAATCTGTTGTGTGGTCTTGAACTTTCCCGAAGTAATTTTGTCTGCAAGAACCGTATCCAGATCTCGTATCTCGTCGGTCATAACCCCGTGGGTTACCATAATCTGTTTAACAATGATTTACTGACAATCATAAAGGTATTTGGTCGTTTCCCGAAAAGAAAATACGGCAACATTCATTACAGCTGCGATAAAAGATTTGGCATATAAAGGTGCAAATTCGTCTTAGAAAATCATCAAATAACCAATATTTTTTACTTAAAGTCGATAAGGAATCGTTTGACTCTAAGAGTTATTATCGCTCACAGAGTTATACTATGCTCACAGGCCCCTTCCGATGAAGCGAAGAATCCTTTCAATGAGCAGTTTTCCAAGACTTTATATCCAAAAGAGGTTTCCATGGCTTAATATCTAAAAAGCAACCTTGCACTCTCTAGACATTCGTTCCACCAACCCAATCGACAAGGTGGTAAAAGATGCCATGCCAGGCACACATCCGACACATACTACGACGAAGTTGACTTAGACCATTCCCTTGTCGTGCAAGACAAATTAAATTTACGAATCACCTGGAATAATAAATTCGAACGATCAAACTCTTCGGAGTCTACAGAGAGAGCATCAGAGCGGTAAGCCCCTCGCTGTGAATTCACCTTAATAAAAAGTCAAAAATCAGTAGTTCAAAAAATAATAGTTCCAGCATGATAAATGTGAAAGAACTATGCCAATGTGATAATTTTGCAGAGTCAAAGAAGAGCAGCGAGTGATACTCTTTCCACCAGGAAGCAATAGAGAGAAGAGAAGAGAGAGAAGATCCTACGGAGATTGAAGAGGTCAGATGCAATCGGCCATCTCAACTAAATAGAAGAGTCAAGCTATCAAAACGATAAATGGAGGTTAAAAGGCAAAACAACTGGATGATGGTTTCAATACCGGGAAGCAGATCCTTAGAATAACCCATCCACGCAATCAAATGGAATAGCAAAAGTGTTTAAGCAACATTTTTAGGATATAAAAATCAGGTAGCACGAGTTCAAAAAAAAAGGGCTCGCCTACAATCAATTAAGAGTTAGTTCTGCTTCCAGCTTAGAAGACGCATACTTAGCTATAAAAAAAGCTTAAGAACAATTAGACCAGAACCTGTTCTGATGGGTTAGCAGAGGGGATTTTTAAATACATACATCAAATCACTAACCAAACCATATATTTGTTGAAAGAAGCAGAGCCCATGAATGAACTTTCAGCTCCATATGCCCATCTATAGAGAAGGTGACCTTATGAAGAACTGGCGAGTCATCTCCAAACTACATACCACTTTGATTATAATCTAAAGTACTGTGTGAGTGTTTTAAACCGATTCCCAAAAAAAAAACTAAAATCGCCATGTACCGGGCCGGTTTTCCGCAGGGAAGGTACAATCTTCAACAGATTCGTTAAAAGAAAGTGCAGTTTGATATGGACATTATCGGGTGCTCCCAATGTACGAGTACCTCAATGAAGAAGCTAACCGTGATTGAAGAACAGACGAATTTTGTTAGTATTTTTGTAAGTAAACGAGACCAAGATTCTACTATCAATTGACAAACAATCATATGTCCACCGCTCAAGACAAAATAGTAATATTGATAGCAGCGACATTAAGGAATATCCACCATTTTACCCTCGAGTCAAACTTCGGAAAACTGTTCAGGTCAGAGATTCTATATTTAGCTGCACTACACGAATGTGAAATGTTTTAATCAGCTCAATATTTTTTCTCCCATTGCGAAATTGCAATATTCAGTTATTCAAAAACAATGTGCATCGATATTTCCTTTTAAATGTTCTCCTACTTTTTTAACAGTTCTCACTTTGCTCAAACATTTTAGGGGTAGTCGAAACCCCAAAAATATGAAAGAAAAACATTTCAGGAGTTCGTGTACCATGGGTAGACATAAGCTCTACAAATGACAACTTAATTGACATCCGGTATAGAACTACCCTAGGAAGCAGCTGATTTTTCAAGTTGTCGAAGTAATAAGTTAAAAACTAAAAACTTCTAAATGGTGTCGAGTATTGGAAGATAAACAAAAATGGAGAGTTGATACTGGGCTATTTCGAAAGAAAAATATTTGTACGGCACTTTTGTTCCTGGAGAGGGCGAATATAGAGTAGAAGATCGCTAGATCCACGAACTGTACAAAGATGTTGATGTAGTCCAAAACAGTAAAAAGACATCTTCGACCATATTGGCTAAGATATACCGATTGAATACTCAAACAATGCACAAGTCAAGATTGTTTTTGAATTTCAAACTCTAGATTCAGGAGGTTCGGGACAAGTAAAATTGACCCTTCTGTGTAAGAGACCAAGTATATGCCAGAAAATTTGTTTAGATGAATGGAAGCAACACGTTCTCTATCAACAAGAATGAAAATCTGCTATGTCTCAGGCTGAGAACCTTCAGTAGTCGGGGTCTTGCTTAGAATATAAGTAAATTATAATTTTAACTGGTATTTAGATAATAAAAATACAATTATGAGATCTGTAACAAGCAATTGGCTGTTGGTTTTGAGAATAGAACGCAGGCTCTTCGAAACAACGAATGTAACCCAGTCAATGAATCACGGGGAATTTAAGATGATTCCAAGCAGCTTTGCCAGAAACTGTTATTTGGGCATCATGAAGAGCTTTCAATAGGGCAAGAAGACAACCCGCTTCCAATCAATGAAGAACCAGTTCCACAACCCAGCATAGAAGAGGTAGGCTTAGCTATAAATAAGCTAAAGAACAACAAGTCCACAGGATCTGATAGCTTACCTGCAGAGCTCTTCAAATACGGTGGTGATGTTTTGGCACGGTGCATCCATCAAACCTTCAACCAAATATGTGTGGAAGGGAGCATGCCCGATGAAAGACCATCATAAAGACATATCGCATATAAGATCGTACCCAACGTTCTGTCATAATTTATTCGGCAAGTACCAGTTTGGCTTCCCGCCCTGTAGATCGACCATAGACCAAAAATTCACATTAACGAAAAGACCAAAGAATTTCAAGTCGAGACTAACCATCTATTTATCGACTTCAAAGCCGCATATGATAGCCTTCATCGTCAGGAACTCTATACGGGCAAACTGATCCAACTGTGTCGCGTGACATTGGAAACTAAGCGGTACAATGTGATACTGGGGGAGAAACTCTTCTGAACTATTCCAAGCGTGCACAGAGTTTCAGCGAGAATATGTGCTATCATGTGATTTCTTCAATCTTGTTCTAGAGCATATGGTGAGCAGGTGTTAACACGGAGGGAACTTTAGTCGAAAAAATTTGTCCTACTGTTGGGATATTCGGCCGTTCCCAACATTACGTAATATGGACCTTCACGGCTGTTGAATTAAATGAGGACGAAACTAGGTATATGCTATCAACAAACAAACAAACATCTGTCGACTGAAAAGGGCAACATGTCACTATTGATAGCAAGAACTTTGAGGTAGTTAAGGAGTTCATCTTCCTCGGAGTTAACATTAACTCCACGAATGATACTTTAGTGGAGATCTGACGAAGAATTACCCTAGGAAACCGCTGCTACTTCAGTTTAGCAAAACAAATTAGTTCAAAACTCCTCGCTCTTAAGACGCAGTTTATACTCCTTAAAATTCTTATACTATCAGTCCGGCTCTACGGCGGAGACACCAAGTGTTGCACTTAGCAGAAATGGAGAGATGATACTGGACTCTTTCGAAAGCAAAAATTCTTGGACGGATATTTGTTGCTTTGTGCGTATGCGAGGAGAGCAAATGGAGGAGAAGATATAACCGCGAACTCTATCAGCTGTACCAAGATGTGGATGAAGTCCAGAAACCCAAATCACGTCGACTAAATTGCCTCGACCACATTGATCGAATGGACAACAGTAATGGACAAGGAAGACCAAACCTCCCAATTTTCAGCCAGTTCTTTAATTCGACCCACCCAAATGTAAAGTAGTTATTATTAAAGAGGAAACTTTTCCATAAAATAGAAATATCACTTAATTTTTTTTTCACTTAATAAATTTTGATTAATTAAATGGGTTAGGTTCATTTCTTAAATGATTAAGGTCTAATCTTACTCGACTTGACTAATACTCGTATAAAGCTTCGAATAATGTGTGGCTTTGTGTATTATTTATAATCTTTTTTGTTCAGAATGTGACACATGACACATGTCATAGTTACATTTCACAACTTGAGTGTTCTCAATCAATCACGTTTACGCTTACTCATAATAATTTTTCAATTCAAAAAATTTATAGGTAGGTAACTATGCACTTATACTCTTTTCAAATGTTGATTCACAATAAAATCATTGACAATGTCATGTAAGGTTAATTAATGAATGCAATGATTCACAATGAATTTCTTAAAAAAAAAAAACAATAGTTCAACTGTAAAAGTAATAAAAGCTTCAATTATTATTTCCATCCTCCTTTTAATTTCTGATTCGAATTTACCATAAGAGCACACGAATGTAATAAAAAAAAACACATCTATTCCTATGCGTGTCTACTTATCTATAAAAATTATTTCCATTATTCATTCGATGAGTAATGTCATGAGTCAGTCGGACAAAAAAAAAATTCACCGGTAACTCAAACGTACATTACGCATTGTGGGTCAAATCTCTAATATAAGTTCCTATAAATTATTAGATGTATACGTACTAGATAGAAGTTTGCGGCTTTGGTCACAAAACAAAATGTCTTAAATTCTCAACGAATAGGTAATTAAAATGGGAAATAAGAGACCCACGACCATCAAATGGGCAAGGCAAGCGAACCTACCAACCTGTACCTATACTTACAAATTTTATTATGGGCACACGAGTAGAATAGAAGTTTCTTGACCCACTCTTGGACGTGGCCGGGGAATTGGGTCAAGAAAACTAACGTTTTTCCACGTTTTGTACGTAACGTACGTGTTATGATTATTTAATTATTTTCTTTTCATTTCACACGAATGGCTGTTTATGTTTATTATGTAAATGCTGCATTGTATTTGAGATAACTAATTATCGCAGCATATTTTTGTATAAACTTATATCTACTAATGGGTAAATTTCCAGAAATTATTATTTCAAGTTCGAATAGAATATCAGGGTGAAGGCGTCAACGAACTCTTGGCGAATTTTGTTACCGAACATGCTACTCGAACATGAATCTATAACAGTGGTGCCGTACGAAGTTTACCAGTCTTTTTGGCAAAAATGTTAGATTTCTATTGAAAGAATTTAATCGATTAGATAATGATGAGCCAGCTCAAGGAAATGAGATAAAACCTCTGAAAAGTTGGATAAATTTAGAAAACTGTTATTCTTTGCTTCTTTGCTGAAATCTTGAAATATTAGTGTGATCTAAGTTGATATGATCCTGAAATAAGCCATTTTATCTAAATTGGTAAAAATGATATTGCAATTAAAAGAAATTAGGAAGCTTAGCACTAGCGTTGCCAGACGTCCCGGTTTACCCGGAACAATCACTACATTGCGATTCAACCTTAAGAAATCACTTTTAAAATTTCAATCAAACAAACTTAACTTAACGAAAAATTTATTTTTGTAAACTAACATCTGTCATTAAAATTTACAAAAGAAAAATATTTGCAAATGATAAATGACAAAAAAGTCATTTAATTAGTTATTAATAAGAGAATTTATTTATTTTGATCTACACGCATTATATGATTTTTACTTGCGACTTATAGGTACTATAAGGCAAGTTATGCACTCGTAAAAAAATCTAACTCGAGATTTTGATCAAAGTTGACATTACAATGATAGGGAAGACGAAAAAGTGGGTCTCACGATTCTATCTGTCTGTCTGTCTGTTCGACTACAGCCTAAACGGCTCGGCTGATTTTCCTTAAACTTGCGATATCTACCAAGTTTAACGAAAATTTTATCCCCCAATTGCTTTTTTCTTTTTTTTAAAGACCAAAAATAACGGACCTGCCACACGATTTTTTTTCGAAATCTTATAAATATTTTTTCTTCTCAAATTTCATTTAGTTAAAGGTAGATGATGGTTAATGGTAATGGTACGGCCGATTTTAATAATTTTTTATGTTAAAGCTCCCCAGCAGTTTAAATATTATTGTGTATTAAAATTCTATAATTTATATAAGAATTCTATAATTTAATAAAAAAAAAATGAAATTAAGATATTACTGACTGTACCTACCACAGAACGATTTTTTCGGCTTTTGAATTTCTCATTATCGGACTAACGGATTTTAATAAATTTTTGAAAAGAGAAGCTTCTAAAAAGTTTAAAAAACATTGCATTTCAAAACTCTAAAAAAAATATTTTTTTAAATTTTGAAAAAAAAATCAATTTTTTTTTTTGAAAATTCGATACCTCAAAAACGGCTCAATATCTTTTTTGTAAATTTAATTTTCATTCGAACAAAAGCAAAAACTTCAAATTGACGTACCAATATTTTATCTTAAAAATGATTTAAAAATTTTGTATATAAAAGCTTATATATTTAAGAAACTACTACATCGAAGTATAATTTTATTCTTTCATTGATCAATATTTGTTTGAATCACATGGCATCCTGTGAGTATCTAAGTAGTTGGAGCTTGTTTCAGGAGTTGTTTTAGTCATTTAAAAAATAATTTTTTCTCTAATAGCATTCATTTTTAAAATTCTTAGTCTTTCACGTAACAGCAAGTTCGTGCGACCCAGCCGTGCATTTTAATTATTTTGTCCCGGGCAATATGATGAAATCCCGGGATTTTTCATTATTTAAGCCACTTGTCCCGCCGAGGTGCAAGAAAAATCTGGCAACCCTACTTAGGACTAAAGTAGCAGTGAGGAGTTTTCAAAAAAAAACTGTGAACGAACCATTTTTAAATTTTGTAATAACGATGTATAGCTATGTGGGTACTATATGACAAGTTATGAATTCGTAGCAAAAAAAAAAAAAAAACAACTAAAGACTGTGATCAGACTTGACACTACGGTGATAGGGAACATGAAAAAGTGGATCTGTCTGTTTGTGGGCCCGACTACAGTCTAAATCGAACACCATATTTTGTTTAAAATTGGTACATAGCATTTTTAGATTTTTCCCCTGACATGTTTGTTTTCTTTTTTTTTGGTCCTTATTCGGAATTAAACAAAATGCACTTTTTTTAATGAATCGATAAAAAAAAGTGTGCTGTTGATAAAAAAACATCAAATTATGGAGGAGAAACACTGTTTTATGGTAAAAAAGTGAAGTATAAAAAAATGAATATAGGCCATAGGGTAAATTCAAAGTTTCTTTAAATCCAGATGCTGTAAATGCAAAAGAAACCTTGCATACACTCAACCTCGCACCTACCCCAAATCCTATAGTGTGCCCAAGAAGGGGGGTTGCAGTGGGGCAGCATGTCCCCATACATATTTCACTGTTTATACGCCGTAATGCGTAAGCAAGCAAAAAAAGAAAATATCCCATAAAAAAGTAGTTTTAGTTATAGTACTGTGGGTGGTCCGCTTATACTTCACTTTTTTACCATAAAAAAGTTTTACTCCTCCATAAATTGATGTTTTTTATCAACAGCAAACACTTATTTATCGATTCGTTAAAAAAAAAAGGTTGTGTGTACTGACGTACGAGCGGTAGAAGTCAAACTTCTTTGCCCTCAAACAAAGCTTCTGTAAGATTCTAACCTATAAACGTACAAACATTTTGTATTCTAAACCCATGACGCTGCCTTTGACGGATAACGTATCGTTTTGACATGTCACTGACAGCTGCATATACATTTTTTTACCCCCAACGCCGGAAAAGAAGTTTTACTTCAAAAAGTTCATTTTGGTGGGGGTGGGGAATTCCGAATAAGGTCCCTTTTTTTTCAAAGCAAAAATAAAAATAACAGTATACCTACGATACGATTTTTTTTTTTTTATTTTAAAAAACATTTTTAAATCAAATTTTTTTATAGACACGGGTAATGTGGTCCACGCACTTATAGCATGAATAAAAAATAAACGGGTTATGAGTTCGTTGCGATCACGAAAAAATTAAATTATTATATAGGTAGAAAGGTGATCTAGCCCTTAAATAGTTTTCCAAGAAGCATCCTGTAATGTTTCGGGAGAAATCTGATATGTGATCATTCTTCCATATACATAGCGTGCTGCAGCGTTATAAGTTATCTGTAGCTTATGACGTGATAACGAATCAAGATTACTACAGATAACTTCAGCATAAGTTATTATCGGTAAAAGTAGAGTTATGACTAGTCGTTTACGAGTTTCCACAGGAGTGAAACTTTCAGAAATCCATAACTTTCTTAGGCAACCATATGTTTTTCCAATAACAGAATATACATACACTGCCGGTCATAAGGTTAGAAGCAGGCATTTTTGAGAAGTAAAATCGACATTTCTCCCGTTACATGATGGATTAGAAAAAAACAACTATGGTAAACGAAAGACTATTTTGTTAAGAACAAAATATAAAATTTGGGTATAGGAAAGATTAAGCTAACGGAGCTTTTATGACAAATTGTAAAGTGAGTCAAGAATATGCGAAAATAAATCGGGTCATTAGATTAGAAGCACATCAAATAAATGAAAATAAAATGCAGTTATTTATATTTTGTTATTTATTTTAGCTTTTATTAGATTTTTAATAATGTGTGCTGCCACCAGCCTTCAAAATAACTTCAAAAATTCTATCTTTTAAGGATTTATAAAGAGATTCCAAGTAGTCCAGTGAAATCTCACTCCAGGCCAATTTGATACCATGAATTAGCGCTTCCTTGTCATCGTATTGCTTCCCTCCCTCATATACCTTACGTGTAAGCCAGCCCCACACATTTTCAATTATGTTTAGGTCCGGGGAATATGGTGGCCAAGGCAGCAAGTGGACGTTTTGGTTCGCAATGAAGGATTTTACCTCTCGGGCTGTGTGTATGGGAGCGTTGTCCTGCTGAAAAATCCATGGAATTGGTCCAAACACCTCGCTAATTTTGGGGAATACTGATTCAAGCAAGGCTTTGTAGGTTTTCCCAGTCATTTTGGTATCTTGAACTACCAATTCTATAGCGCCATAAAATGAAATTGAGCCCCAGACCATAACGCCTCCTTCTCTGCTATGGTGACGGTTTAAAAACCGCTCCTCTTTCCTCAGGTCATGGAAATAATAATTATAACCATCTGGCCCATCTAGGTTAAATTTTTTTTCGTCGGAAAAAATAACCTTCCGCCAATCATTTGTGGTCATTCCATTTTGCACATCCCAGCTCATGTGTTCTTTCGCGAAACACAAGCGTTGCTTCTTCCTTGCGTCATTAAGTGGTGGTTTTTTTTTAAGCTTCAGGCGCTTTAAGTGCTTAGAATGGCGAATCGTGCGTTTAACAGTGGACAAGCTGGCCTTAACATTAGCTTTCTCCCTTATTTTAGCTGCCGATAAAGCTGAATTTGACGCTATTCTAAGGATACTTCGCGTTTCGCGAAGTGTTAAGGCAGAGGAAGTGTTTCCTTTATAATTTTTTGAGTAAGACGATGGATTTTTTAAATAATTACTGACACAATGATCACTTCGATTTATTTTTCGGGCTATAGCACGGCATGAAAGACCTTCAGAGCAATAAACATCTATTCTTGCCCTTTCCTCCACTGTCAAACATTTTTTCTTGCCCATTTTTATTAAATCTCAATCAAGAACAATTAATTTATAAAATGTACCGTTTAAACCGAACAAAAATTTATTCACTTCACAAAACAACGTTGATTTGTTCAATGCTTCTAATCTAATGACCCGATTAATTTTCGTATATTCTTGACTCACTTTACAATTTGTCATAAAAGTTCCGTTAGCTAAATCTCTCTTATACCCAAATTTTATATTTTGTTGTTAACAAAATAGTCTCTCATTTACCATAGTTGTTTTTTTCTAATCCATCATGTAACGGGAGAAATGTCGATTTTACTTCTCAAAAATGCCTGCTTCTAACCTTATGACCGGCAGTGTATGTATATGATTGCTACAAGATAGTTTTTCATTAATTCGTACACAGAATCAATTAGAATAAGTTTGTGGTTGAATAGCCATATATCTTTTAAAATGTTTTTATCAAAACGCTGTGGCAAATTGCGCTTGCTTGTGATTTGTTTGCATTTAAAAGTTTGCATTTAAGGTCGTCATTCAAAATGAAAGTAAGCTCATGGACGGATGCAAAAGGTCGTGCAATATAAAGTTGTACGTCATCCGCATACATATGAACTGAATCAAATTGACATTAATCTGAGAGATCATTAATAAAAACGCAAAATACGATTGGACCTAAAATTGAAGCCTGTGGTACAGTGGCGTAGCATGGGTTTTTGCCGCCCGGGGCAGAGCTAATTTTGCCGCCCCTAACAATTTTTTTCTGGGCCTTTAATTTTGTTTGCTGTTTAAAAAAACATCAAAGTGAAACAGCTACTTAACTTACCTTGTTATAATTTATTTTTTTATTCACAGATTTATTATATTTATTTATATTATACTAGCTGACCCGGCCACGCGTTACTGTGGCTAAAGTTTTTGTTATATTACATTATAGTAAACAATCTAAGAGGAACAATAAGAGAACATCAGTCACGAAGTCCACTATGCTTTTTCACACAGATGGTATTTGTAAAAAAATATGGTGATCTCCTTATTTGACTTTCTACTACTATAACCCTTTAGTACAATGAAATTATTTACGAACAAAGACGAAAATGTTGATGTTGGTATACAAATTCACTGGATTGAGATTTGAAGGGGAAGTACGTTGAACACAATTAATTAAAATGTTCTTACACTTGATATTAAGCATAAATCAGTAGGTACAAAATAAAAATTTATCAGATTTATTATTTCCATTTAATTTTATAACAAATATAAGTATATTACAGTATAATACAGTAAATAACATGTGACGCTTAAACTCATGAATGAGGTAGGCAAGGCGACAGTCTTAAACTTTTAAACATTAATATCTATTTTTTTGAATTATAAATACTTTCAATTTCAATTTAATTTAACACCAATCGGTGCACAATGTTTTTGGTTAACCTGTCTTTAGCTAACACAAATAGATTCGACGGTTTCCCAACACGTGACCACGCAACATATAGTTGCCCATGAGAAAAACATGGATTTTCCAAATCTAAACCACAAATGGACATTGTTTGACCTTTAGATTTATTTATAGACATGGCGAAAGCTAAACGAATTGGAAACTGTAGCCTTTTGAAGGGTATGGTAGAATCTGATGGTATCATCGGAATACGTGGCAGCAGGACCACTTTTCCTTTAAACTTCCCAGCCAAAATGGTTGCTTCAAGAATGTTTCCGGTGATCTTTTTGATGACCAAACGCGTACCGTTACATAATTGAGGTGGATTCAAATTACGGAGGAGAATAATAGGGGAACCAATCTTTAATCGAAGATTATGTGGTGGCATTCCAGGGATATCTAATGAATTTAAAAATTCAATCGGAAAATTTACACTTTCATTTTCATCAACAACAGTATCGATTGATTTAAAAGACATCAGATCGCCTGGTAACATCTGTTGTATCTGGAAGTTAATTTCGTCAACATCAACGTTTTTGGCTGCCAAAATCGCCCGTTGACTAAGCCATTCATGATTCAAATAACTATTCTGTATATCCGTGAAAATACTCTTGTGCCATTTTCTCATTGATATATTAATTAACTTTTATAAAACTATGTGGTATTACTTACATGTATAAATTGAAATTATTGTTCCTGTGCTCCTACTGTGGCTACGTCTCGTTCTCCTGCTGCTCTTGTTCTTATGATATTCTCTTGAAGACGTTCGTTTTTTATAATTATGTGATAATACTTACATACATATATTCAAATTAAATTATAAAGTTTTGATCAATGAAGCACAAATAAGTAAAAAACAGGTTTAATTTCACTGTATTTTCTTCATTATAATATGAATGCAATAAATTGCGACTATAATTTGAGATTTAAACTATCCTATCTCTCAAGTTGGATCGAACTGCACATGGTGTGCGAATTTTATTATAATCGGTTAAGTGGTTTAGGAGTCCATTGAGGACAAACATCGTGACACGAGATTTATATATATTAAGATTATGTATATGTAGGTACTAGGTATGTACATTTATGTATATAAAATTTTGAAAATATTAAAAAAAAAAATTGGTACGCCATTTTTTAGTGCTTATTAATGCGGAGTTAAAAATTTAATTTGAAAAAAACTGTCCACCCATTTTTGAAATATCGAATTTTCAAAAAAGTAATTTTGATTTTTTTTTAATCCAAAATTTGATTTTTTGAAAATTTTGATATGCAATATTATTCAAACAGGAGCTCTTGTTTAAAAAAAATCATTAAAATTGGTTGAGCAGATAGCGAGATAGTCGAAAAAAAATGGTTCCATGAGAGATACTTTCATTAAAGGGGTTTTTGTATGGTTACATACATGCAGTGTACCTGCGAAGCTTCATATATTTATGAATTTTTGAATATTACAACAACAACTTGAATGAACTACCACCAAGTGGGTTCTTATTTGGCTGGAGTTATAGCTATTTCACGGTTGCCAAGCCGATCATCAGACTCCTTTATTAGTGGTGCTTAGCCTTTATACTATCAAGTTTAATCGAAAAACTTTTTGCCTTGACTGAGATTTGAACCCAGACCTAGCGTCGTCAGAAGCCAATGCCCTACGCATCACGCTACCGAGACCACATGATCAGGTCCATCCCAATTTAGGTTTTATCGTTTATCAATTATCACTTGAGGACTAGCGTTTTTATTAGTCATTCAAGTTTTGTTGTTGTAAATTCGGTTTCTTTCTATTTCTCCGAACTCTGTTTATAAGCCAACAATTCGTTGTATATTATAAGGAGGGAGATTTTAATGAAAGATTTGACTCTGGTCAAGTTTTAAATCTATTGAAGGGGTTTTTGTATGGTTACATACATGCAGTGTACCTGCGAAGCTTCATATATTTATGAATTTTTGAATATTACAACAACAACTTGAATGAACTACCACCAAGTGGGTTCTTATTTGGCTGGAGTTATAGCTATTTCACGGTTGCCAAGCCGATCATCAGACTCCTTTATTAGTGGTTCGGAGAAATAGAAAGAAACCGAATTTACAACAACAAAACTTGAATGACTAATAAAAACGCTAGTCCTCAAGTGATAATTGATAAACGATAAAACCTAAATTGGGATGGACCTGATCATGTGGTCTCGGTAGCGTGATGCGTAGGGCATTGGCTTCTGACGACGCTAGGTCTGGGTTCAAATCTCAGTCAAGGCAAAAAGTTTTTCGATTAAACTTGATAGTATAAAGGCTAAGCACCACTAATAAAGGAGTCTGATGATCGGCTTGGCAACCGTGAAATAGCTATAACTCCAGCCAAATAAGAACCCACTTGGTGGTAGTTCATTCAAGTTGTTGTTGTAATATTCAAAAATTCATAGATACTTTCATTAGACGATAGACATTTTTTTTACAATAATATTATCGTAGATCGTATTTATGTTTGTTAACTCACACAAAAATTTTGATCAAAATCGTAGGAGTCGTTTTTGAGAAAAATGAGATTTTCCATGCTGGTTCTTAAAATTTTGTATGGGAGGTACCGTTATTTTTGGTTATATGAAAAATTTTTATTTAAAATCTGCTAGATAATGTTAAGAAACTGTTGCGTACCAAGTTTAGTAAAAATCTACCAACTTGTTTTCGAGATTTTTGAAAATTTTGGTATACAATACTTTTAAACTTTTAGAAAACATTCTCTGTAAAAAAATTGATCAAAATCAGTGGAATCGTTTCTGAGAAAATCGAAAGTCAAAGAAATGGTTCTATGGGAGGTACTATTTATAACCATTTTTGGGATTTTTTTTATAAAATGGCAGCCTTTTTGTAAAAAAATTACTGAATTTTTTTTAAAGTTGTGGGAACGTTTTTGAGAAAAATAAGATTTTCATTTTTTGCTAAAAAAAATTGTACGACAGGAACCTACCGTTATTTTTGGTATTAAAATGTCCAAAAAAACGCTAGGTACCAAGTTTAAAGAAAATCGATCGAGTCGTATAGTCTGCAGCCGAAAGGACAGACAGACAGAATTGCAAGACCTGCTTTTTTCAACTTCGCTATCATTGTAATCATAGAGATTACGATGTCAACTTTGATCAATATGTCGAGTTTGATTTTTTTACTAATCCATAACTTGCAATATAGTACCTACCTTTGTATATATCGCAAGTAAAAATCATTTAACTTTTATTGATTAATTTATTAAAAAAAATTTTCTTGAAATCGTTTCTCTATTTTTAATAATAACTTATTAACTTTCGAGTTCTCGGTAAAAAAAAAATAGAGAACTCAACTTTTTACAAAAATGTAAGAAAATGTTTTTTTATGGAACTTATTGTTCTTGAGATATGGAGCAAACACTCTTAATAAAGCCAAATAGGGGTTTCGACTCAGAAAAATCAATGGATTATTTCCGAGCCATCACCTAGGTATTTCGTTTCATCAATTAACTTACTTTATGTAATCAATCCAAAGGGATAAAATGAAAATCTCTTGCGCTTATGTAGGTAACTGTACCCGTACACACAATTTTAAAAAAATTTCACAACACACGAAACACAGACAAGTTAAATGTTAAATTGCAACTAATTTTGTATTTCACTAGGATGTTTGCAAACTTTACTGCATTTTACGATAAAATACTCGTACTCGTAAAACAGACAAAAATACAACTGACTAATACACATTAGATAAAAGATACAACAATATTCGAATACATGGACTCTTATGAGCCAACTCACATCGAATCAGTCGAAACAAACGAAATGTTTTCGTCTCAACTTCTAGCCTTACGAGCAGGGTTCGAACCGCAGTAGTAAAATTTTGGAACAGACTTATAAAAAATTAAACGAATTGAAAATTTCTGGAGTAGATTTAGATTTAGTAATTCAGAGTCAGAGTTGCTTGCAAAATTTATTAACACAGTGGTCATTCCTTTTCATGTGGTTTGAAATTTTGAATTTTTCAGTGTAGAAAAAAATTAGTACCTACCTAAATCTTAAAAAACGGAGTAAAGAAGTAGATATATTTTCTTTCGTAAAATTGAAGTAAATTTACTCCGATTGGAGTAAGATTCGAACGCTGCTCATGAGTGGTAGCCGAAAGAAGGCAAACGGAAAAGTTTTGCACTAGGAAACACATAGAACGAAACAATCATTTAGTGTTCCAAATCAGAGTCGTTGTCGATCATTGTACTTCACATTTCCTTATGGCGCAATACACATCTCAGACACAACATGACGATGACACAACAACAACAAAAAAAAAAACAAGAGAAAGACGTGTATCATTGCCGACAGCAAAACTGTGGCGCGTATGTATGTATTATGTACCTACGTCCTACGCACCCACACGGAACTTTCAGCTCAAAAGGAAAAAATATATTTCCGAAAAGGACAGTATATTTTTTAACAATTAAAATTTGTTACAAAAGTAAGCTAGCTTAGAAAAAATATAAAAACATAACATACAAAAACTATTTACATTAACGAATTTAGAAAAATTGCAGCAAAATGCCGCCCGGATATTTTGAAATTTGCCGCCCCCAAGCAAAGTGCCGCCCGGGGCCTGTGCCCCCTTTGCCCCCGCCTCGCTACGCCACTGCTGTGGTACACCTTGAGAGAGATATTTTTGCGACGATGATTCCAAAATTGAATGTTGGTAAACACTTTTTTCTTTCGGTTAATTTTTACGAAAAAAAAAATTGAAATTATGACATTACTAACAGTATACTAAGTAATTATTGTTTCGAATTTTGGCTTTCACATTTTTGGTATAACCTTTATATATGTAACTTATGGTACTATCAAGAAGACGAAAGATTGTGGCGAGATCTTAAGTATAGGGACAGTACTTGCTAGATTTTTCTCTGCTAAATTTAATAATAAAATATTCTTTTTATTTCTTGCGACTCATAGGTACCATAAGGCAAGTTATGTATTCGTAAAAAAATCGAACTCAAAATTTTGATCAAAGTTGACATTACGATGATAGCGAAGACCAAAAAAGTGGGTCTTGCAATTCTGTCTGTCGGTTCGAATACAGCCTAAACGGCTCGGCCGATTTTTTTCAAACTTGCTAGATATGGGTTTTAATTTTTTTTCCCCACACGTTTTTTTCTTTAACCAAAAATAACAGTACCTGCCATACGATTTTTTCAAAATTTAATAAATTTTTTTTTCTCAAAAACTGTCCCACAGATTTAAAGAAAAAAATCAAAAAATTCATTTAGTTAAAGCTAGGTAATGGTTGAAAAAAAAATTCCAAGAAATTGTTATTTTTGGTACCCCCCTTGGAACCATTTTTTTTGTTTTTGACTTTCTCAAAAACAGTACAACCGATTTTGATAATTTTTTTTATGTTAAGGCTCCCCAGCAGTTTCAATATTATTGTTTATTCAAATTTTCAAAAAAAAAACTTTTGGATATTTAAAAAAATTTTCAAATTTTTTTTTTTTTTGAAAACTCAATACATATTTCGAAAACCCTTTTTTTTTTTCTTAAAACTTGATAAATAAAAGTTTTTTTAATATAAAAATAACGGTACCCTAAATATAAATGTTGGTTTTCGAAAATCGTATTTTTCTCGAAAACGGTTCAGAGAATTTAAAAAAAATTATTTTTGAGTTTTTGAAAAAAATAAAACTATGTTTTTATTTTTAAATTCGATATCTCTGTCATTCATTCATTTTTGAAATTCTTAGTCGTTTACATAGGAGCAAGTTCGTGCAACCCAGTCGTTCATTTTATTTACTAGGTACTTGTTTTCTATCTTATCTTACTCTCCAATGTAAAATCTGATTTCAGCGCCACCACCAGCCTAGAGTTCGCAATACAAAATCACGCTGGATTGGAGGTTGGATTGAAAAGATCGACTTCTGATAGAAATCCAACACGGTTTTTTGACAAAAAAAAAAATAAGTTAAATTAAAAAAAAAAATTCAAAAGATTTAATAATTTCAATAGACAAACAATTATTAAAAAATGTTGACCGGATTTTATTCTACAGAAATTTTAAGGGGGCCAGAAATCAAATTTGTACAAATAATTTTCTAAAATGGAAAACAAATATTTCCGGCAAAAGTTCAGCAGGTATCTGAATAATATGATAAACTTACTTAGATGTGTCTTAAAGTTACCCTATTTAACAGGTTTAAACTGCTTAACTTTTGTTGGAATAATAGATATAAAGCAAAATATACTTTGAATGCATTGTCTCATAGGATAATTTTGAAATACTGTAGAATATTTTTTTTTTATTTTTTAACTAATAATCAAATCTTCATAACTTTATCTACAAGAGACATTATATTTTTATTCGTCAGAAATAAAATAAAATTCACTAAACTTTGTTTTATCACTTTATATAAAAAGCTGATAACACAATATGTAGATCAACTTTGATCGATTGATAATTGGTTGGTATATATTGGTACTTATTGGTTGCTAATAAAACAAAACACTTTTCATATTAAATATAAGGTACAGTTTTTAAAAACACAATCATTATTTTCACGTTGCTTAACTTTTAACTAGGAGAGGTTTTTATCATCGCATTATAAGGACTTGCCCAACTCTTCGACAGCAAACCAACATTTCTTAACCATAGAAATCTGACTATAATGAATTTGAGGTATTCACAGTTCTTCATTATTATCATCATCATTAATAAAAATGATAGAAACAAACATAATGCATCAGAATAATCCCAGTTTTTTTTTTTTTACCTTCTCTTTTGACATATCTGTTTCCATTATGCACTTTGTAAACCTAGCTCGTGATGCAGTTGACCTAGTTGAAACTTTCCAAATTTTTCCAAACCCGAAAGAATAAAATTCATAAATTTAAATAACTATGTAAACATGTTTACCTATACCTATATGACTCCAATTGGAATTTCCCTTTTTTTACAGCATTAGGTTAATTTTCATGTTATGTAAATTTACTTAACACCAATCAGTCAATAAAAATAATCAAAAAGATAAACAAATGGCTTTTTGAACGAAAGAAAGTTGTAACAGTTTTAGGAGCAGATAACAATATCTTTCTATTGGACTTTCGGTGATGTATTGATGCATTTTAAAATAGAATTAGATCCGTCAAGATAGCAGCACCGTTGAAAGAATGGTATCAAATTAAAGGCAAACCCAAGCGCTTTTCAAAAAGGTACATTTCAACTTAGTACTTCTACTCCTTCATATTCAAACAGATTTGTGCAACTTGTGGAGGTGCTAACTTGACGTCAAGTTACTATCTTGATAAGTTCGAGAGGATTTAAGTGCTAAGCCGAGATTGCAGCACTTAAATAGCTCCTAACTCCTGCATAATTAGATTTATGAATTTTTAATGGTCCGGTGACGGACCTAATAAAATGAAGCCTTTAAGTTTTGAATTTTTGTCGTTAATCCGATTGAAATTTTTATAAATTTAAGAAAATATTACTGCGTGTTCTAAGGCATTCATAGAGAATTTTAAAGATGGGTTGCATGAACAGCAAAAATAAGTACGATCATTTACTTTGTTTTAAGTAAAACAATTTTAAGTTGAGTTCAATATGATTATAATATTTTTGTTTAAATTGGTAAAAATATTCAAGAATCTGATTTACAATGACTGACAATGTTTTTATCATCAGTCTTACGCTTACATTTAAGTTTTTAAACGCAAACCTAAGCCCAGAGCCAGATAAGTATCACTCTGTTCTCGGGAGACCGAAACTATACAAATTTTTCCGAACTAAAATTTTCCGAGAATCAACATTGGGAAGAGTTAATAATATAGGCGCAAAATTTTAATTGAATTAGTACCATGCTAAAGCTGTTTTAGTATGATACTAAGTTAAAATAACGAATTTGCAAATTTTAATCGAATATAGCATCATACTTTCTCTACCCTTTTATTAAAGTTAAAATCATCGAATACCTACTTTATTTTTTTAGTATCGAGCTAGCTTCATATGACTCTGGCATTTTACTTTTTTACACGAAATGTCATTGATTTAGGTGTGTTCAGAAGCAATTTATTAAGAAAATTCTTTAAGTACGATACTAGTTAGAAAATGTTTAAAATTAAAAATGAGTTAGTAAACTTCTTTAAAGTTAGCAAATTGTTAAGTAGTATCATTCTAATACCTTAATAATGGGCTGTTTAAAATTTCGCGTCAATGTATTTTTAACGTTCAACACAAAATAGACCAGCACCAGCAACGTCCACAGCGTCGTTTGGTCAAAATCCAAAATTTGCTATTGCTGGTTACAATAACACAAAATGCACTAACAATAAGACGTATAAATGTCAAAAAATTACAACACGATGCTGGTTTAATGTGTTTGAAAAGTATATGCAGCCTGCTGTTTTCTGTTGACAGCGCTGGTGCTGTGGCTGGTTTAATCTGTTTCGCGCATAAAGCTTAACACGTTTCATGTACAACAGCCAACTGTTTCCGGTTGCGACTACACATAAACCACTACATATAAACTGGAAAATGTTGACTGATGCACTCATGCTTAGTTTTTGAGTCTTATTTTTAACTTATTTTAAAAGATGAAGAAAATGTGTTTTTATATTGAATAGAAATTAAGTTGAATTGGTTTTAAGTGCATATTTTAAATGCATATTTTGCATTTTCAAGCGCATATTTTAAGCGCATGTTTTCAGATTTTAAGTGCATGAGAATCCGAAGCCTAGTAATGAGTATGTTTGTATTTTTAAACAAGTGCTCAACTGTGTTAGAATGTTGATATGAACTGGACTCTATACTGACTATTCTAAAGCTTTTGATTAAGTCTCATGAAATCATCTTGATTTAATTAGAAATTTTTGGGTTTCTCCTAGGACTGAGCACTTGAATTTTATCGCAAATAGATATTACCAGGTGAAATTCGAAGAATCCTTTTCAAATCCAAAGTTCCTCAAGGCAGTCACTTAAGGCCACTTCTTTTCAAATTAGCTTTCAATGATGTAACTTATTGTATACATTATAATAAAATATGTAAAAATAAAAATATTTAAAGTCCTTATATCCGACAGGAATCGTATTTTGCTACTGAGTGGATATTAATAACAACTATTTTGAATAAATGGTGTTATAAGAAATGTTTAAATCATAACCGAAATATATGACAGAGTTTAATTTTTCAAACCCAAAAAGGCTTTGGATTACTTTTTAATTTCTTGCCTGGATTATACGGAGCACATAAGTTTAAAAGCTAGTAAGGCTAATTCCTTGTTAAAAACATATGTTAAATAATTTCAATCTTCAAACTTGCTTTATTTTGAAAACTCACCTCTGGTGGATATAAGCATTACAGCCGAACTTTATTCATTTCGTGTTAGAAACGTTACAGTGGTCCGATCGTTATAATAAATAATTATTATATATTATATGATATAAATTAATATAAAAGTGCAAGTTTTGTTGAAGTTTGTTGTTTTTTAACTAATAACACTGCATTAAGTAGTGTGCCTATTTAGACAATTATTATGTGTTGGTTAAATATTTTTTGGGAGCTAGCTATTGCTTGCTCTAAGATGTCTTCCACAAAGATTTGATGGTGTACAAAAAATAAGAAACAAATTTAAGAGCACACTTACCCTTATACCTCCTATAATATGTGTATATGTATATTTTGATTATAAAAAAATGGAACATTTCTTCCCATCATAAAATAAATAAGGTTGTCGATAAAAATGATAACTTTTACTAACTTAAGCAAACAATGATTTCAACGTTTCTTTTTTCTCTTGACTAAATTCGACTTTTCAGTTCTACTGTCATTGCTTCTAAAAAAAACTTCACTTAAATGAAAAGTCCCAAAAATCAAAATCATAAGTTCTTAGGCCAGGCGCGCACATTCAATTTTTAGTTTCGCAACTGTTTAGTTGCTAAAATGAATGGGATTATATGGGACACCGCGCACTTAGAGCAACTCGATTCGAGCAACTAAAAAGTTTGTTTTTTGACACAAACTAAACGATTGCCTTCGCAACAGTTGAGCTGTTTTCTATAAGAGCAAGAGAGAAAAGAGTGTGAGCGTGAGTAAAGAGTTGCCAGTGCGCGGTTCTCTTTCAACTGGTGATTAAACTATTTGATTTCGATCACAGTTGCCAGTGCGCGACTAGCCTTATAGCCTAGTCCGTGTGTACTTTACAAATGGAAAAAATATACCCAGTATAAACGGGTTCATAAAGATTCTAAGGTGCACTTTTCGACCGCCTATAATAATGGAGTTTGCCAACATCTTGAATCCAAATCACATCTAGACCTTTTTTTCACAACAGATTCTATTAACTCTTCAGTCTCATTTTGTCAACTTTCTTCATCTACCATTGATAACTACCATCCCCCCCTTCTTCTCGTATTTTTCCACAATTGCACTCCCTCAGCAGATATGTCGTCTTACGATTTCCATAAAGCAAACTTCCGGCAAATTAATCAATACCTCAACGAAGTTTCCTTCAACTTTAAAACCTAACAGTTGAAGATGGTTTAGACATATTTTACAGAGAAATATATTAGATATGCTATTTCTCTATATGCACTATTATCTCGTCATAAAACCTGGACTACCTCCTCCCCTTGGTATAATTGAAGACTCCGTTTTCTGAGAAATAAAAGAAATAAATTATGGTCAACCTTTCTTCGAATTCGATCTTTTAATAATTATTCAAACTATTATGGTAGATATGTATTTCCAATTTAGTGAGCTTTACAACTCTTTATTCTAGCGTTGTATAATTGTGACGCAAAACAACCTTATAAATGACCCTAAGTCCTTTTTTAAATTTGTCAATTACAAAAAAACAATCCGATGGCTATACCCAACCTCTCTCTCTCATTCAACAATGAAACATCAAAAATGAGCCACACACTATCGCCAACTTTTTTGCCTCGTTTTTCAAACAATATTTCTCAGATGACACTTTTGTACCTGTCTTTGCATATTTCAATTATTTACACCAAATTACTCTCTTGGGCCATCTCTCCCTCGCACTGTTGACCCATTTCTCGTGGAGAATAAATTAAATCAGCTAATTGATGAATTCTCTCCAGATCCCGATAGCCTCCCAGCTATTCTCTTAAAAAAATGTTCCTCATCGCTATGTCTTGCTCTCTCATTAATCTTCAGTTTATCCCTAACTCAAGGGAAAACTATTTTTACAATACTAATACACAAGACGGGTCCGTAATGTGATGTTAACAATTATCGTCATATTGCCAAACTGTCATGTATACCCAAACTCTTCGAAAGCATACTGTATGAAATTTAGAGCTTCCACTGTAAGCCTCTCATTTCCCTATACAACATGGCTTTCTCAAGTGTAGATCAACAACCACTAATCATGTTGAATTTGGGTCTTTCATCCTGTCAGACTAAGAGAATGTCAAGGAAGTCAATGTATTTTCACCGATTTTAGTAAGGCCTTCGATAAAATCTCCCATAGACTTATACTCTTCAAACTATTCACCTTCGGTTTTTAACCTATACTATTGAGATGTATTTCTTCTTATCTGGAAAACCGTTACTGCAGTGTTCGTTTTAGATCTACATCCTCTTTCGTCCGGAGTCTCTCAAGGCAGCCACTTAGGCCCTTTCCTTTTTGTTCTTGCTATTAATGATATTGAAATGGTTATTAAATATTCTCATATTTCTCTCTACGCTGAAGATACCAAATTCTTAAGACCTTTTCTTCTACACAGGACTCTGCTCTCATCCAATCCGATCTCGATAATTTTTCAGTTTGGCGCCATTCAATCACTTTTTCACTAAAACGTTTCAAATCTTATTTTTAGATAAAAGAAAGATTTATATTTTATATCATGTAGAAGAAAAAATAAAAAATATGTAGGTACTGTAAATTTTCAAGTTTAAGAAAAATTGAGCTGTGAGATGGTTTTGAAAATATTGATTTTGTAAGTATCTGTTATATCTTTTCTGAGAAAAGTATGATTTCCAGAAAAGTATGAATTTATGTAAACAAAGTTTAAAAATCGTTTTATTATTAAAGTTATTTCTTATATGAGAAATTTATTTAAAATTTTTCAAGAACAAAATTTGGGATGCCAATTTTAAGTAGTATAGATTTTAGGAAATAATTTCAAAAATTGCTCACACGTTGATTTTTCAAGAAAAAAGTTAGGATTTTTTTTTCAGTAAAACCCAAAAAAATATTTTTTCCAATATTTTTATATACAATATTATTTTAAACTTAAGGGGGCTCCTGCTTAAAAAAAAATGGTTGAAATCGTTAGAGCCATTAATGAGAAAGTCGAAAATCAAAAAATTTAGCCCACGCTGCCGTAATAGCACACAATTTTTTTTTTTTATCAAAATCGTAAGAGCCATTTTTGAGACAAATACGATTTTAATTTTGTATGGGGGTAGCGTTAGGTTTGTCGCTAAAAAAAAAATTCAATTTCCACTCTAGGAATCACCAAAGACTCTTAAGTTCCGCATTCGAAGAAAATAACTCCAGTGGCTTAGGCTTTAGATCGAGGTACGGATATACAGACAGACAGACGGAATTGTTGGACCTACTTTATTCGTGTTCGCTATCATCGTAATGTCAACTTTGATTAAAATCTCGAGTTCGATTTTTTTTTTCAAATGCAGAACTTGCCCTATAGTACTTATATCGCAAGTAAAAATAGTAGTGGAAGTATTGTTATTTTTGTTCTTTTTTAAAAAAAAGGAAAAACCTGTGGGGGAAAAGTTAAAAATGATATACATATATCAAGTTTAAATAATATTGTTTGGACCGTTTAGGTTGTAGTCGAATAGATAGAGAGACATACATGTAAAAGTATAGAAGCATCGTTGATGGATATCAATAGCATTAGCCATCCAGTTACTTTGACGAAAACTACTTTGCTATAATTTCTTAAATCTATTGTTGTTTGATTTTTTAGCGTCGAGATTGTTTGAAATGTTTTTAATATTATATTCATTACTTATTTTACTTTCAAAATAAATACATCTCTTAATATTTTAATTAATATTTTACATTTGGGGGCTCAACCTATGAAGTCCATGATTTCATGACTATTCACCAATATAATCTGCGGTCAAGAACGAAATTAATTGGATACAATCCTAGAAGAAGAGAAGTTGGAAAAAGGAGTATTTTAAAAGTTGAAAATTCAGTTGGTAAGAAGACAAGGATTGTAAATCAAATTAATTTCAAAATGCAGGACGATGCCAACGAAAAGATGCAAAAAGTGGTGGAGAGCAATAGTGAAAGTTTAAATCAAATTATTCAGTTGCTTACGTTGAAAATTCAAGCGGACGAAATAAAACAAAACGAACCGAAAGTTTCGGTTGAACATTTTTCAAAAATTATTCCCGATTTCGATGGTGAGTCAATTCCAGTTCAACATTGGTTTCAGAATTTTGAGCAGAATGCAGATGCATATGGTCTAACTGAAAAACAGAAATATGTACAAGCTAGAGGTAAGATGACTCACACTGCAAAGCTTTTCTTAGAATCAATAGCTGTAAGTGAGTACATAGAGCTACGTTTCTTATTGAAAAGTGAATTTGAGCGCAGTTATAGTAGTGCAGAGATTCATAAGCAGTTAAGTGAACGGAGAAAGCGAAAGGACGAAAGTTTCCACGAGTACGTTTTGCAGATGAAAAAAATAGCAGCACTTGGAAATGTTGAAACTGATTCCATAATTCGCTATATTGTCGATGGCTTGGAAATAAAACTTGAAGTTAAGTACACTATGTATAACTGCAAATCTATTAAGGACCTGAAAGAAAAATATGATATTTTCGAACGAATGAACGAAAAAGAAAGAGGGACCAGGCAACAGAACGTAGCTTTCAAGAGAAATCAAAACGAGAACATGAGTTGCAAGAAAAATACGTTTGAAAACTTTAATAAACCAAATCATTGTTTCAATTGTGGATCTAAGGATCATATTCGAAGAGATTGTCGACTGGAACCAAAATGCTTCAAATGCAATGAGAGTGGCCATATATCTAAATTTTGTCCCAGAGCAAGAAACGTTAGTATTGTTTCTGACCAAAACCGTTTGAAGAAAGTGGAGGTCAACAATGTCGAAATTTATTGTTTAGTTGACACAGGATCGGATGTGACCATTATGAAGGAGCGTATGTTCAAAAAGCTGAAAAATGTTGTACTGTCGAAGAGTTTTTCGGTTCTTTTCGGCCTTGGAAATAAGAGAACAAATCCTATTGGACATTTCACCACTGAAGTTGTAGTTGATGATATGAAGGCGTTTCAGAAATTTGTTGTGGTTCCCGATGATACCATTGAATTTGACGCACTCCTTGGATATGATTTTATCAAAAAGTTCTGCTTAACATCGTCCAAAAATGGGTATCGATTTTCTCCTTTACTGATTGAAGAAAGCGTTTACAGAAATAATAATAATCTTATCTATAATGTAGTTGAATCAAATAATGATATTGATGTCCCTTTTCAGTTCAAAGAAGTTGTAGAAACCATGATAAGAAGCTATGAACCAGCAAAGAGAACAACGGAATGTCCGATTAAGTTGAAGATTGTTACAGATGGAGAAATCGTTCCTTTTCGACAAGCACCAAGTCGCCTACCACCCAGTGAAGAAGAAGCAGTTCAAGCACAGATTGAAGAGTGGATTCAAAAAGGTATAATACGAAAGTCTACATCCAATGTTGCTAGTAGACTTGTTGTTGTTAAGAAGAAAGATGGTTCCTGTCTGATTTGCGTTGATTTCCGGAAGCTTAATACTATGGTTTTAAAAGATTGCTTTCCAGTTCCATTGATTGATGACGTACTTGAAAAGTTGCAGAATGCAAAATATTTTAGCGTTATGGATTTGGAAAATGGATTTTTTCACGTGCCTGTTGAAGAATCAAGTAAAAAATTAACGGCATTTGTAACTAAAAGTGGTTTGTATGAATTCAACAGGGCACCATTTGGTTTTTGTAATTCGCCAGCTGTTTTCATTCGATTTATTAACCATATATTTCAAGATTTGGTAAATCAAAACGTTATGGAACTACATATATATGGATGATATAATTATATATGCCGAATCATCTGAAAAGTGTCTTCAAAAGATGGAAAAAGTGCTTGGTGAAGCTGCAAAATACGGCCTGAAAATTAAATGGAAGAAATGTCATTTTCTTCAAAAGACTGTAAATTTTCTGGGTCACACAATTGAAAATGGAAATATTCGACCAGGCAGAGAAAAAACAATTGCTGTTAGTAAGTTTCCAATTCCTCAAAACGTCAAAGCTGTGCAGTCTTTCCTAGGACTAACTGGTTTCTTTAGAAGGTTTATAAGAGATTATGCTAGTATCGCTCGACCACTTACAAACTTATTGCGCAAAGATGTTGCTTTTAAGATGGATGCAGATGAACTAAATTCATTTCAGAATCTCAAAAATGCGTTGATAAGAGAACCAGTCTTAAAAATTTTTGCGAGAAATGCACCTACTGAAATTCACACTGATGCATCAAAAGAAGGTTTTGGAGCAACACTGTTGCAAACGATTGACGGACAGCTGCACCCTGTGATTTTCTGGAGCAAAAAGACGTCAGCTCAAGAGGCGCAACGTCACAGTTATGTACTTGAAGTCAAAGCAGCATACCTTGCTCTAAAAAAATTTCGTCATTATTTACTTGGCACTCATTTTAAGTTGGTTACAGATTGTGCAGCATTCAAGCAAACAACGAGCAAGAAAGATATCCCACGTGAAGTAACACAATGGATCCTTTATTTTCAAGACTTTGACTATGAAGTTGAACATAGGCCTAGTGAAAGAATGAAACATGTTGATTGTTTAAGCCGATATCCGCAGAACGTCCTTACAATATCTTCAGAAATAACATCACGTATTCGAAAAGCACAACAAAAAGATGAACATGTAAAAGCAGTTGCAGAAATCCTTGAAAGTAGACCATATGAAAATTTCAGAGTAAAGGGTGATTTAATTTACAAAACTGTAAATGGAAACGATTTGCTGGTTATACCGAAGTCCATGGAGCGTGAGGTTATTGCAGACGCACATAATTTCGGCCACTTTGCAGTACAAAAAACAATTCATAACATTCAGCAGAACTATTGGATACCCCATTTGGAAGGTAAAGTAGGACAGTTCATCAATAGCTGCATCAAGTGCATAATACACAATAAGAAGTTGGGCAAAAAAGAAGGTAAACTATATTGCATTGACAAAGGCGACAAGCCGTTGGATACACTGCATATCGATCATCTTGGGCCAATGGATGCTACATCAAAGCAGTACAAGTACATCTTTGCAATGGTAGATGGATTTACAAAATTTGTTTGGTTGTACCCTACTAAGTCAACTGGACATGAAGAGGTCTTGAAAAAATTCAATGAATGGTCAGATATATTTGGTTCGCCTAGAAGAGTTATCAGTGACAAAGGATCAGCATTTACATCTAACGGTTTTGAAGAATACATGAAGGATAACAACATTGAACATGTCTTGACTACTACTGGCGTTGCAAGAGGAAACGGCCAAATTGAGCGTGTTAACAGGTCAATTTTGTGCATCATTGCAAAATTATCATCGGATGAACCTTCAAAATGGTATAAGTTTGTGCCTAAAGTTCAAAAAGCTATCAACGCGCACATCCACAGTTCCACAAAAATTTCACCTTTTGAACTGATGTTTGGGGTAAAAATGAAAAATGAAGTAAGCTTCGAAATTGTGGAGGCGCTTGAACAGGAGGTTATTGAACATTTTAACAACCTACGAGAACAGATACGTCAAGAAGCAAAACAACAAATACAACAAGCTCAAATAACATACAAAAAATGCTATGACAGAAAATGGAAGAAGGGACATAACTATAAATTAGGAGATTTGGTTGCAATTAAACGCACCCAGTTCGTTGCCGGCAGGAAGTTAGCAAGTGGATATCTTGGTCCATATGAAGTCATCAAACTGAAACGTAATGGACGTTATGATGTCCGAAAATCAGCCCAAGGCGAAGGACCGTCTACAACATCAACCAGTTGCGACAATATGAAGCTTTGGAAGTACATCGTTGAAAATGAAGAGTTATTGTCATCTGGGTCAGATGACGAATTTCAGGATGACCGAGTGTAAAAGTATAGAAGCATCGTTGATGGATATCAATAGCATTAGCCATCCAGTTACTTTGACGAAAACTACTTTGCTATAATTTCTTAAATCTATTGTTGTTTGATTTTTTAGCGTCGAGATTGTTTGAAATGTTTTTAATATTATATTCATTACTTATTTTACTTTCAAAATAAATACATCTCTTAATATTTTAATTAATATTTTACATACATACTTGCGAGACCAACTAACAACCTAACAATTTGTTCTGCGATCAAATGTCTCGGCATCAAATGGTAGGCGACTGTTTTATTTTTTAAGTTCGTACCCAACTATTGGTGCCTTAAGCTGAATACCAAAAACGGAACTTCGCTGTACAAATTCAGATTGGTATTTCACAATACCCGCTTATAGGAACACCGTGAACAAACCTCGATTGAAAGTCAACCCCAAAACACCTTGCCTACAAACAAATTATACGGCAACACTCACTACATCATAATTGACGCCAATTTTCATCACAACATTGTTGATGACACACATCGTGTTGTCTACGACACTACACGACACCCATAATTTCAAAACACACTTCAAATAAAATAGACCGTTGTGTTTCGTGAGTCGGTCTTTCCCCGATGTGAAATAAATGTTGTTGTTATTTTTATTATTTTTATCGGAAACAGAATATTGCAAGCATGTTTTTTTTACAATAGGAACTCGTGTACCTACGTATTTTATGGAGCGTCTGTAAAACAAAGACTCATCCATGCATACAAAAAGTTGTACACCTTATGCACTTCACATCTGCACTGGCACAACCAAGTTTCAATGGTTTCATACTCCACTAATAATTGTGTGTTGTTGGTGGTGGGGGATGCGCCCATATGCAATACACATTTTCGTTATCATGAATATGAATCTACATAAATTTATTGCTCATAAATAAATTGAACTCAACAACAACTACAAATTAAAAAAAAATACCGATCCATAATAAAATTGATTTTTACGGTTCCGGTCACCTAATTTTATTAATTTTCCACATTGAGGGGGTCAAAATTGAAATTTCCTAAAGCGTGTTGGTGGAGAGTTCTCCGACTCTTATGAAAACTATCTTTTCTAGTAAATGTATAGTATCTGATGTTGGTTGAAAATGTATCTAAAATTAAATGGAAAAAAAGAACTGGAAATTGAAATTACATGCCAAGTTCACAACGGGTCGTTAACCTATGGGCACATCACCATTATATTTTATGGTGCAACGTTGATTCTCTATTCAAACCAGCGGCACTTGTAGCCTGCCTGAACCCTCAATCACTCGAGTGTTGTAGTAGGTATATACCTAGGCTATAAGGAGGATGATATTCAAAAACAAGTGGATTCTATCTATGGTTCAATGTTCATTATACATTATGTACATAGATACCTACTAGAAGTCGGAGGCATTGTTCTTTAAATTTGAATATTTTTGCTTTTGTTTTGATTATTGCGGTTATAAAAAAAACAATGATAGATATCCATAATAATATGTATTCAGTAGATACTCGTAGATAGGAGATAGCTACGCTGGAATGACTTTAGAATGGAATACATTTTAAGTTTCTGTGGGAAATTGATTTTTTTGTTAAAGAATTGAGTTGAACAAAAAAATGCAAATAAATATTTATCAAAATTCAAGCAGAAAGTAATTCAAGCCAAAGTCAGAACTGAGGTTTTATAGCACTGAAATTATGAATCATAGTCTGCAAAGTAGAGTTGGAATAGTAGGGATGTGGGAATGATATTTGTTCGTTTAATACTCGTATTTGGCGGTCAGCCATCAGACGAATAGGGGGAATAACATGTAGCATACGAAAACATGCACGTGCCGTAGCTATTCGGGACTAGTGAAAGTCTGATCATAGCAGCTCCGCGGCGCGGCGCTGAGCCGCTATAAACAAGCCTTTTAAAAAGGTTTGGCTAATATGATCAGGCTGGCGACAGGTTAATTCCATGTCCCGTAAAACTAAAAGAATTACGAGAACGACAACAAGCCTCGGAAACGGACTGATCTCACGACGACAACCCACGCAAAGAAAAAGAAAAAACGATTTACGAATTTTCTTTTGGAACGTACGATCGCTCTATAGAGCTCGAGCTACTCAGCAGCTAGCCGATGCCCTGTCAAAGTATAAAGCTGACATAACAGCTCTTCAAGAAATCAGATGGACAGGGAATGGTGTTTTGCAGAAGAAAGAATATGACGTATACTACAGCTGTCATACAAAACACAATGTGCTCGTGGTAGGCTTCCTAGTCAGCGAAAAAATGAAGTCTACCATCATCGGCTTTAACGCTATAAGCGAAAGGCTATGCACCCTTCGCGTGCGAGGCAAATTTGCGAACATCAGCCTCATTAACGTTCACGGACCTACGGAGGAGTCCTCAGACGAAGAAAAAGAGACTTACTACGAACAAGTCGAGAGGGCCCTCAATGCCTGTCCAAGGTATGATGTTAAAATCATCCTTGGGGATTTGAACGCAAAAATAGGTCGGGAGCCGGTATTCAGGAACTACGCAGGCACCCATAGTTTGCATGAGAACACTAATGACAATGGACTTCGAGTCTTAGAATTGGCAGCATCGAAAAACATGGTCGTTGCGAGTACCAGGTTCCCGCGTAAAGATATCTACAAAGCCACCTGGGTATCACCTGATGGAGTCACTCGTAACCAAATAGACCACGTGTTGATAGACCGTCGCCACTACTCGAACTTGATGACGGTACGAACGTACCGAGGTGCCAATATCGACTCGGATCACTATCTTGTTGGTATGGTTTTGCCTTGCGAAGACGCATTGCATCCGCCGATCAGGTTTGAATCAACACGGCTGCCCTGCGCAATGAAAACACCAGTAACACCTTTGGTAATGCGTTAGGACTCACCATAGAATCACTTGATTCAGGGAGAGTAAGTCCGGGAGCCAGTATGCTGAGCGTAAATGAGAAGTAGACACGCCTTAAGAATACTGTCATAAGCACTGCAAACTCTATCTTAGGCAGCAGTCGTAAAAATCGGAACGACTGGTTTGATGATGAATGCAAGCTAGCGACTGAACGTAAGAATGTTGCGTACCGAGCAATGCAACAATCTCATAGAACACGAGCACGCAAAGAGGAATATAAAGAGTTCAGAAGAACAGAAAAACGACTTCACAGACAAAAAAATCAGCCTGGGAGAAGAACTTAATCTGTGAAATAGAAAACAGCCGAGAGCGAGGTCCGCACCAGGCGCGGAAAATCTACCGATCCGTCCGAAACATGAAGCAGTACGCACCATGCTGCACATACTGCAAGGACGGAGAGGGAAATCTGATCACCGATCCTGAAAGCATACTGGAGCGATGGGAAGTGTACTCTAATGAATTGCTAAATGGTCAGCTCACTGCACAAGTGGAGGCTCCACTACTTCAAGAAGAATACCCTAAACCCTATGCTGCCGCCACCAAGCATAGAAGAGGTTGAGAAGGCTATAGGCCGGCTTAAACAGAACAAAGCCCTCGGAGCCGATGGCATACCAGCCGAATTATTTCATCAGGGCGGGCCAGCTTTACGTCAAGCAATTCATGATATTATAGTGCATGTATGGGAGCAGGAAGAAATGCCAGAAGACTGGCAAAAAGGTTTAATATGCCCCATACATATGTAAGAAGGGAGAAGTCACAACGTGCAGCAATTATAGAGGTATTACGTTGTTGAGTACCGCCTATAAGATACTCTTCTCTATCCTACAAGACCGGATAACCCCATACGCTAAAACCGTCATCGGACAATATCAGTGTGATTTCATTCCAGGCAAATCAACAACTGATCAGATCTTTACCCTTAGGCAGGCGATGGAAAAATGTCTAGAATTTAACATCCCAACATACTATCTGTTTATAGACTTTAAGGCCGCCTATGATAGCATAGCCAGGGTAGAACTTTACAAAGCCATGAGAGAACTCGGCATCCCAAATAAATTGACACGACTATGTAGGTTGACCATGACGAACGTAACAAGCCAAGTAAAAATAGCCGGATCGCTATCCAGACCAATCAACTTCTTTAATGGACTCCGACAAGGGGACGGTCTGGCCTGCCTCCTCTTCAACCTGGCGTTGGAGAAAGCAATCTGTGATTCTGGCACGGCAACAAGAGGGACCATCGTCAACAGGTCCAGCCAGTTACTGGCTTACGCCAGTTCGGAAGAACCGAACAAGCTGTACACGATTCCTTCATCCAGATCGAGCAGGCGGCACAAAATCTGGGGCTGCACATTAGTGAAGGTAAAACAAAGTACATGGTGGCGTCGAATGCGAGAGGAACAGTTGGTCAAACAATCAAGGTAGCGGAGCACGAATTTGAAGTGGTGCAATCCTTTAAATATCTTGGGTCAATAGTAGCAGCCGATAACAATATAGAAGAAGAAATATGCGGGCGGCTTCTCAAATCCAACAGAGCCTACTATGGTCTGTCAAAGCTCTTCAAATCCGGAAATCTCACCATAACTTCAAAACTGCTGCTGTACAGGACCATGGTCTTGCCAGTACTCACATATGGATCCGAGACTTGGGGGCTTAGCAAAAGGCACTCCGACCTCGTAGCTGCGTTCGAGAGAAAAGTCTTAAGGAGAATTGTTGGCCCCATATGTGAGGAAGGACGATTCCGGAGATGGTACAATCATGAACTGTACGCAATCTACCTAGAAGAAGATATCGTGACTAAAATTAAGCTCGGTAGACTCCGGTGTGCAGGGCACCTAGCTCGCATGAGCGAAGAGGAACCTGCTCGGAAAGTTCTTTGTGGTACATTCTATGGTAGACGACAGCGTGGTAGACCATGCTTGCACTGGAGAGATGGCGTAGACCAGGACGCCCGAAGCCTTGCGGTGCGCAACTCGATGGCGTCGGAAGAGAACAGAATATTGAGAACAGAATATTGATTTCTCCCTTTACGAAACTTTACGGTCTTATACTGGTGAGTAACTTTCTTAAAGTTTCAAAAGGTAATGCCAAACTTTGTCAGTATTAAGATGAATATTATTAAAGGTGGTTTCTTAATATTCATTAAAAAAAATTAAGTATCCCGCATAAACAATAACCGGAGTATTAATGAATGACTGACGAAATCTTATTTCCGGTATATCAATCAGATTTTTTTTTCAGATTGATTAACTTTGAAAAACCTTTATGCTCAAGTTTGAACCCGCATTTCATGTTCTACAAGTATGTAGTGCATAAATTATTGAAAAAGTTTTCAAACTCTTCAAAGAGAAATATACACTTCACCGAATAACAAAGTACAAACTTTTTATATAATTTTTCCAAGCCCTGTACCTATATAATATTAAACCAAGAATTTTAAGTTCACGTAGTAAACCAATTCCAGTTTAACAATTCTTCCTATAAAAGGGAAGTAAGAATAAATTATGTTTACATTCACAAGAAAACAAATATGAATAAAAAAACAGTGAGAATCAACAAGAACGAACACTTCTCCGATCAGGATGTTATTCGAATATTGATACATAAGTATTCGAATGAATATCGAAAAAAGCAATAAACTTGTCTGAAGTTATTGCCCTCAAGCAAATTTACAATAAGTTTATTTTTCTTTAAAGTTCGCGGTTCCTGTTGAAATGAACTTAAAAAAAAACAAAATAAAAACACAGAAAACATTTAGCTGTATTTTTATGCAAAAACATACTGACCTAGTGTTCCAATCTCATCTAACAAATTACAACCAAACTTTCAGCAATTCTACACCAATTATAATAAACCCACTAAAGCTATTAGTGATATGATGAAAACATTACTGATGACTTCAATTCTATTTGAATCTTTATAGTTAAAACGTTTCTCCACAAACCGGACCAAACCAGAACTTCTACTATAGCTACTCGAAACTGCTTTGGCATAGTTATTCGCAACAACTGGTTTTTGAGCAACTTTTATAAATAAAAATAAATACCGCAAATTGTTTTGGTAAATATAGTTAGATACTGGTGTTACTGGTATACTGGCCGCTAGAATAAATTATTGTATCTATAAAAAAGTATTTTTCTCCATCACACTTTAAATGGCGGTCGACTTTGGAAGAGATAAAAATTCCTAACTAATTTGTGATCGGCGGTTCATGAAATTAAAGATAAATTGTCAAGTGAGATTTTTTGTCCACATTCGTTTGACTATTATTATAAAGCAATGAACTGAAAACCGCTAATCTGACAGCTCTAGTCGATCATAAAAATAAAATGACCGTAACGCATGCAACAGTTTTCTATATATCAAGAAGAAAAAAAAAACATCATTTGCCGCCGCCGCGCCGCCGGTCGCTAAATTTCACACAATGCACATCTGAGTCTGAACCAGATTCAATAATCTGTCAAATGTGTGTGTGAAGCCGAATTAATGCCACATCATGGCCTCGATAAATGAATTTTGTGGGAGAGTATAGCTTATAGATAGGTTCTATGTATATGCACAAATTCTCAATGTGGACGGACATGATGGTGACATTTTATGATAATTTTTTTTAAGTTTCACATGCAGCGAGGGGATTTAGTTTTGAGGTTTAGCAAAAAACAAACAAATAAACTGACCGCGAGATACGCAAATCTCCTCAACTATAGGGGGACACTAGCGAATATTAACTCACATACAGAGAAGCTGTATTGTGTTATTTATTATATTTGGTAGACAATACCCTATAAGTATAATGATTAGAGTCTTCTTTGAAATAACAGAGGCGTATCTAGCTTTAACAATGGTTCCCTTCCAAATCCCAAATAACCCAAAATATATGGAATGTTGTAAAGACCTTAAACCGACAAATCCAGCGGTTTTGATATTTAGTGAGTAATCATTTTAAAAATACTTTCAACTAAGATTTTTTTTATTGGGAAGCCCTAAAATCCCTAATTTACTAAATTTTAAATTTTGTAAAGTGCTTCAAGTTCGAATCCAACTGTCTTGCTAGTAAGTGGGTGATAATTTGTAACTAACTTTCAATATTGATTTCCTTTTTTTTAGGGGGAAATCCCAATATCCCCAATTATCTATATTTTAAATTTAATGAAATGCCTCAGAACGTCAAATCAATCGTTGACAGTAGAATATGTCATTTTCAACTAACTTTTAATATTGCGGACAAACTCCAATATCCCCAATTAGCTTTATCTCTTAAGAGTCGTAAAACGTCAAATCAAGATTTTTTGCGACCATTTTTTCTCGTCTGTAATGAAAAGTCTCAAAATCCCAAATTTCAATGTTTGAAAAGCCTTAAATCGAGGAGTGTTAGTAGTTGATGTGCAATAATTTGGAGATTACTAATTTTCAATATTAATTTCCTTTTTTTACGCGAAAATCCCAAATTATCTAAAATTTAAATTTATTGAAATCAATCGGTGCTTTTAGGGATCATTTACAATTAAATTTCAATATTGTTTTTTTTTTTTTTTTTGCCCAATTAATTTAACTTTTCAAGAGTCCTCAAACGTCAATTTTTTTTTTTAATCTACTCACGCTCAAGGGATTATGATAACTATAGGCTTCAGATTCTCATGCACTTAAAATCTGAAAATATGCGCTTAAAATATGCGCTTAAAATATGCGCTTAAAAATGCAAAATATGCATTTAAAATATGCACTTAAAACCAATTCAACCTAATTTCTATTCAATAAAAACACATTTTCTTCATCTTTTAAAATAAGTTAAAAATAAGACTCAAAAACTAAGCATGAGTGCATCACTCAACCTTTTTCAATTTATATGTAGTGGTTTAAGTGTAATCGCAACCGAAAACAGTTAAGTACTATTCACATGAGAGCGACCAACGACCAACGAATAAAAAAAGGAAGGTGATTTAAAACATATATAAGCCTAAATTCTTCACAAAAACTTTACAAACGGGTAGAATTCTAGTTTAATTTAATGTTAATATATTAAAATTTGCGTTGTAATTGATTAAATGAGAGAAATTTGAGAAAATAAATTGGTCGTCGCGAATTGCAATATGACTGCTACGAACTGTCAAACACTATTCGCGTTCCACATACCATCCACACTGCAACGAATGAATTGTTCGCGCGCGACTAACCTCAAAATCATTCTAAAATAATTTTCTTGGTGTTTGGTAATGGCTGAAGCGATCATGAAAAAAAGGTAAATAAATATATTCAATAAAAATTCAAATAAATTTTTAAGCAAGGAATACTAAAATAATGTAAATAATTCTGGGAATTTGACGAAAGATTGATTTTGGAAGTGGAAGCAAATCCAACACTATACAACAAGGCCGACTGTTCATATTCAGATAGGTACAAGAAAGAAGAGAAGACAGTTGTCTAAGTAAACGCCATTCGCGACGAATAAAAAAAATGCATGTGAACGAAATGTCAAAATGGGCGAATGTTCGTTCATTCGTCGGCCGTTGGTCGCTCTCATGTGAATAGTACTTTAGCTGTTGTACATGAAACGTGTTAAGCTTTATGCGCGAAACAGATTAAACCAGCAACAGCACCAGCGCCGTCAACAGCAAACAGCACGCTGGCCAGCAAATATTTTTCAAACACATTAAACCAGCATCGTGTTGTAATTTTTTGACATTTATACGTCTTATTCTTGTTGCATTTTGTGTTATTGTAACCAGCAACAGCAAATTTTGGATTTTGACCAAACGACGCTGTTGACGTTACTGGTGCTGGTTTATTTTGTGTTGAACGATTGAAATACATTGGCGCAAAATTTTAAACAGCCTATTGTTAAGGTATTAGTATGATACTACTTAACAATTTGCTAACTTTATAGTAGTTTACTAACTCATTCTTAATTTTAAACATTTTCTAACTAGTATCGTACTAAAAGAATTTTCTTAATAAATTGCTGCTGAACACATTTAAAACAATGAAATTTCGTGTAAAAAAGTAAGTAGAGGAACCTTTTTTGATGTTTGCAAATGTCAAAGAGTTAGCACGATACTAAAAAAATAAAGTATGTATTCGATTATTTTAACATTAATAAAAGGGTAGAGAAAAGGGTACTAAAACAGTTTTAGCATCGTACTAATTCAATTAAAATGTTGCGCTTTACCACGTTATACCCATACACTTTCATTTTTGATAGATGATCGTTTAAATTTCGATCTCATTTATACAGTTTCAAACACACAGACTTAATTTTTTTTTTTTTCATTTCAATGTTTTGCCGGCACAATCTGGTCAAGTTCATATATGCACCTTTGTTTATTTAATGCTTTATATTGTGGGGTTTGAATATGGTTCAAGATTTTGAAATGAATAAAAGGAATAGATAATAGTCTGAAGGTTCGTTTGCACTGACATAAAATTTATATATCTTTTACTGTCTAATTTAGTTTTTGAACAATATAGGTAGCTACTCTAAAAATATAAATTTATTATAAAAAATATGCATTTATAGTAATATTGTATGCACAAAAAAATGCAAAATATGCATTTATAGTAAAATATGCAAAAATATGCACTAACGGTTAAATGCCATTTTGAAGGAAATTTCCTGATTCGTATACATAATTAGTTGCGTTGCTTCCAAGGTGTTCCTAAAAAAATATGCATTTGCATGGAAATCCGAACCCTAATGGTAACCCTTTAAATGTTTCAACACAGCGCGGGCGTGAAGTTACGGAAGAGAAAGAACGTTTTTTTTATCTCCAAGGATGGCGGCTGAACTAAAGCGGAGAAATGCCGTGTCTTATTTCTATGTCCCTCATAATTCGCATTATTTTATTCGTATTCAACCTTGTTGGGCATACTAGTTTAACTCAATCACATGTTGTTAGTGTTATGCCTAAATAACATGTAATGAGTAAGCCAGCAACCCATTGATGACAATTTAAAAAAAAAATTTTATGGAATTAAAGACGACATAGACGACGGCAGGGACCGAACCTGTGATCATGAGGTTGACAGGCGAGCACACAACCATCGCGCCAAGGCCACCCCTTTGGTGGAGTTGTAAATAGATATTTTGTAATATTTGTTTAACATTCTTTTAACATTGATTTTCTGTTTGCAAGAAATACCCCCAAAATCCCATATTTAGATGTTTTGAAAGGCCAACAGTCTTAAATCAAGTAGTTTTAATAATTGATGTGCACTAATTTGTACATGATATCTAAGTTTCAATATAGATTTGACCTAAATATCCCCAATATATATATTTTTTTAATACGCTTTAAACGTCAAATCAAACGGTGATCTTAGTTATCACGAGCATTTAATCATTTTCAACTAACTTTCATTATATCGTCGTCGTTCTATGAAAACTCCCTAAGTCCATTTTTTGCGTTTTGAGATATTTGCATTTAAACTTGGAAATTAATATAAAAAAATCCAAAATTATCAGAATAGCAAGATCTCAGGCTTCAATTGTAGAATGGGCTTGGCGTATCCATTGTTCAATAAAATTTTTTGCAAATGGTTTATCCGAAATAATTTAAATAAGAATTGAATCACCTTTTGTTTTTAAATGGACTTAGGGAGTTTTCATAGAACGACGACGATATATCATTTTTGTTTTAACTTTATTTTTTAAGAGTCTCCTTAATAATTATTTCTGTGATAATATTTTAACATTGATTTTTTCGTTTGCAAGAAAAAGGACAAAAATCCTAAAATTTTAAAGTTTTAAAAGGCTTAAGGCAAGCAGTGTTAATAGTTGATTTGCAATAATTTGTAGATGCAATTTTCGATATTAAGAACGGTCTTCAGCAGGAAGCAATCAACTCGCCGATTCTATTCAGCATTTCACTCAGCGATCTGTTAGGTAGTCTTACTCAGGGAATTGTGTATGCCGACGATCTAGTAGAGTACAGAACAGCTTTAGCAGAGTGACTTCGACAAGATTCAGCGATATTGAGATGTTTGGAAGTTGAAAATCAACTTTCAGAAATCTGAAACTCCACTGCATGGAGCCTCCAAGGATACGAAAAAGAACTGGCGCACGCTAGTGATCGTAAAGCCAAATGGACAGCCACAGGCGAATAAAAGTGTAGAAAAAGTAACTTGGCATGTGGTTGGATCAGTATTTGTATTTCGACAGACATATAAATGGTACTCCGACCAGGAAAAGGGGAGCCTTTGCCTGACGAAACGGTTGTTTTACAGCAGCCGGCTTGATTGTAGGGTGAAGGTGTTTTGCTCCGGCCGATAATTTCCGGGTGTGGTTCAACGTTGACCCATCTCAAATGGAAGAGATTTAGGTGTTTGAGAGGCACGGTCTGAGAAGTTGCCTTGGATTACACAGAACACCAGAGTCGAATACAAACATTATTATTCCAACAAAGTTACATACAATGGAGCCAACATAAACAGAATTTATAATTTTTTGATAAAGCTGATTCGGAGTCACATTGCAAGACCGTTTACCCGAACAACAGCCTAATTTTTGGGGATTCCTAACCTAACGACGATTATCATGCTAACATAGCTTTAAGTTTATTTTAGGTAGGGGCAGTCAGGGTGGCACAAAAAAAAAACCTATCCTCAAAATATTTCGAATTTCTTAAAAGCTTTGTAACGTCAAATCAAGCGGCGTCAATAGTATGTCATCATATTTAACTAACTTTCAATATTGATTTTTTTTACGAAAATCCCCCATATTACCATTTATTTATATTTTGAATTTGTCTTAAAACGTCAAATAAATCGTTGACAATAGGTGTTATTAGGTATTAAACATATATGTATATTTCTAACATTGATTTCCTTTTCTTGCTTTCAAAAGCCCCAATATCTCCAAATACACAAACTTCAAAGAATCTTCACAAAAGATATTTAAACCACAATCATAACTCAAAATCCCGAAGTACGAAGAAAAAGAGTCCGTTATTTTTCGAATTCACATATATGTATTTATATTTTTTTTAATTTGATTAAAACCTTAATTATTGCTTACTAATTTTTAGACATATTTCCGAAGTAAGAACAAATTATATTATAATAATAAGAAAAAAGATATGATATCACTTAAAGAAGTGAGAATCAACAAGAACGAACTGTAAGTTAAACTTGACTGGACTTATATTCAATAAAATAGGAAGGTTGTGTATTTGCTTGTCGTCTTAAGTGTGTGTTGTGTAATGAAGCCAAAACCTATATATCCTTAAGTAATTTGATGTACATTTCTTGATTAAACCAAATGCACCCTATGATATTAATTGAGTTCAAAGACTTTTTTTTTTCCAGATACCTAGATCATTGTTTCAGTTCTGGTGTGACAACTCATTTTTTTGAAGTAGGTTATTACTTTGTCATAATCATGACAATTCAGACATGATGGCGAGACACGTTGAGTAAAATCCACTTAGTCGTGCTCGTGCGTCGGGTCATTGAATTTAATTTCTAAAAAAGTAGCACACATGTATGTAACTGTCGTCGTTTTATGACTATTTCACAGTACACCCCCTACAAGGCAGTTGAAAATAAAATAGCTATGCAGAAAGGACAGTTCACTCTCATATAATAAAACACAGTCTCATCCTGGAGTGTGTGTGTTATAAAAAAAATTTAAAAAAAAAACAACAACAACCGACAAAAACTTTCCTTCATGACTGCACAAAGCGACCCAGTTAATTGCTTTTAAAGCACAGTTTTCCACTGCAAAAGTTACACCGACAAAACTAAAGTTTTTGTGCGAACTTCAAATAGAAAATTATGGTCGAGTACTCTTCCTGTTGTGTATTTTTTTCTATTTTTTTACTTTTGGGTGTTTTAACCTTTTGAGTGTTTATCCAGTGATGAAAAATACACCTTTCCAGCCCACCTGTTTTCGTTCATTTGTTTAGCTTTGAACTTTTCCAAATGAGTTGCCAAAGGGAAAAACAACAGAGAGTGGTGATGATCATTTTATTTTATTTTTTTTTTCTCTAAGTTTACCTTATTTGATGTGAGTAATTTAATGGTACAGGTATTTTTATAAGTTTTAGCTTAATATCTAGGGAGGTATACAAGAGACACTAGGCCTGCGCTATTCTGGAGATTCATTAAGGCGGAAAACTTATTAAGTGAAAACTCTTTTACTTTATAATTACTTACCTACTTTTTTATTTAATGTGCTGCTAGATTTAGGGCTTTTTAGGTCTACCCAGGTTTTTGAAGCAAATCAGGAAAGAATAATAATCCTGCAGAGTCATTATAAGAAAATGAAAAAAATTAAAGTCGTCAAACTTCAATCCTAATCCGTGCGTTTTTTTTTTTTCAGATATACATATTATATTCTACTCAAACACTTGCTCGGTTTAACTCTTAAACCTTAAACTTAAGAATTTGAAAACTAATAAATAAACAAAAGATACAGACAGATCGCCACTTATCTAGTCTGTTATTGTGTGATGTGGTATGGTGTGGTGCGGTGTATTGAGGTGTGAAGTGGCGTGTTGTGTCTTGTGATGTGTTGTGTATTATGATGTGTTGTGTCTTGTGGTGTGTTGCGTATTATGGTGTGTTGTGTTTTCTGTCATCGAATGTGCACACTATTCAAGCAATAGTGATATCAACACAACACACCACTTCACCACAAGGAACAAATCCACATGAAATAAAGGGGTTTCCAATTGGGATTTGACAACATTCACTTCAAACGTACTCTTAAACCGATGACCAAACTGTCAATTTTAAAACACTTACTAAATCAACACACGTGCGGGTGTCAGAAACATTCAGATCGTAAAACGGCTTCGTCAATAAACAGAATATGGGTTATTGGTCAGGTGAAAACCCTCATTCCCAAAAAATTCATTCATTCACAAAAACTAACTGTATGGTGTGGTTTTCATGCCGGTGTAGTGTCCGTTGGCCGTCACTCAATAGAGAACGCTACAGAGATATGTTGCAACGTCATTTCCGTGGTCAATTACATGGACAATTGTACATATCTGACAAATGATAAGTTGTTTCAACAAGACGCAGACGGTGCCACAAGGCACATAGCAGGTGCAACAATAGACTTATTAGACGATGAACTTTAGATCGTGTGAGTTAACACCTCTAGAGCTTTTTTATGGGGCTAACGTCAATGGTCAATACCAACAAACCGGGGTCTATAGAGCAATTCAGAGCCAATGTAAAACGAGAGATAGCAGCCGTTTCCGTCGAAATTTGTAGCCGATTTTTCGAAAATTGGATTCGAGTTGACCACTGCCGAATTTCATACATTAATTAATACAATACAATAGTTTAAGCAAAAGTTGAAAGATAGCGGAACACCACTCAACAAAACATTAAATAGTAGTAGCCCTTGGCATAATGGTTAGTGCTTTGGACTACCATGCGGAAGGTCTCGAGTTCGATTCTCAGCCACTGCAAGAAAGTTTTTTTCAGGGGTGTACTGCCTCTTGCGAGGAATTGAGAAATCCTCCAAGAGTATCTCTTGTCATGGAAAGTACTGCTCATTAGCCGTTCGGGATCGGCAGAAAATTGAAGGTCCGTCCCGTTCCTGATAACACGCACACAGGAATGGTTGAGAGTTCTAAGTCACTAAGTCCTGGTTCACTTCGAGCTGTTGCACCAACAAATTTGTAATTTATTTATTTTTTTTTTTTTCATTAAATAAAGCACAATTTTAAGCAAAGTCGTTATTAATAGTAGCTTCTCGAGGACGATTTTTATTTATGTTTGACTATTTCATTGTCAACATTGTTCAACCAAATTTTTACAGAATGTTTAAATGTTTCGATATTCAAAACTTTCTTAAAAATATTTTTGGATCTAAGAAAAAACAAACAATTTTAACTTATTTCCAGAATTTTCGTCGGTCCAAAGAAGAAAATATTCAGAATTAAATAAAACCAAAACTTAGTGAGCCACGAAAATGCATTCATCGATGATGTTAAATTCAATGAGTTAAATTCAATGAGCTAATTTTCATCAACCTCAATCGCCTTATCGGGGTTATACAGTTTCTAATTTCAGTAAAAGAATTGTTTTAAAAATACGAAAGAAAACAAAAACTAATTTTTTCTATAGCACCACTATTTCAATATTTTATACTTATGTATATGTACATATGTGTATATCGGATCTTCCTAACAAAAAAATAATTGTGGATTATAATTTTTATATCTTCCAGCAGAACTATAGATTTTGTTTCAAAATTCCGCAGATCTTTGTTATAAACAAGCTCTGGACATAAAATACCTATAATTAGCAAATAAAAAATATTTTTCAAATTTGTCGTGAAAACTATAAATAGAATTTTTATTTTTCACTATTTTTAGAACTGAATGCCAAATAATGACTTCGTGTCAAAATATTTGTTTTATTGTCCCGACTCAGCTTCCAACATTTGGTCACAGAAATTAGTTCAAAATTAAAATGGATAATTAGTTGACTTACTCTTGTTGGTTGATATTTTGTATGCAAAACAAATATTAGAAAGTGTTTACCTGAAAAATAAATAGAAATAAATGTTAATGAAAATTTAAATTACAAACAAAATTCTTTGTTAGATATACATACATAAAAAAAATATGTGAAATAAATTATGAATATATTATAAAGGAAGGGTGGTATTTAGGTGAAGGGAGATGCAAAATAAAATGGTTGGAAATTGGTATACCTATATAAGAATTTATTATTTCATTAGTTTCTTCATTAGATACACGAGGTTTTGGGCAAGTTATCTATTCATAAAAAAATCAAACTAATTCACGATTTTAATCTGGCTAGTTCATCTTCTAAAACTATAGTCCAAACTGAAGTTTCTACAATTCGTATTAACCAACATTGAAGATATAGACTATAGATACTGAAGAAGAATTCTTTTTTCTTAGAAGAATCATACCCCAAAATATCCTTGACGAATTAGGGGATACTTTGTATAAGAAGAAAGACGAAAATATAATTTTTTTAAATAATATTCTAGGTGTCTGAATTTAAATAAATTGCCTTAACCCATTTCCAGCTAACGTTGCGAAAACGCAACGTCGTGTTTGTAGCGTCTCTAGCTTAAATGATCATTTATTTTAATGAACTAAGAAATGATTTTGAAATTTAATTGAATTATCTAATCGACCTGTTTTTGGATTTTTTCCGAAAATTTAATTTTCTAGTCTTTTTCACACCTTTAAAAAGCGAAATTTTAGAAATTTTGAGGTAGATTTTTTGAGAGATTAAAAAAATTAACCAACATCTATTCTTTTCAAATTTTTTTCAAGAACTTTTAAGGACGGGTTCAAATTATATTTTAATATACATTTGAAGCAATTCATACGAGTTGCCTGCTTGGTAGGTGAGGTAAAAGTGCTACGTTGCTCTTTCGCAACATCCGCCAAAAGTAGTAGCATTTTTACCCAAAAAAAAAAATTTTGTTCGTTGAGTTTTCACTGCACATGAAATAGTGTGTGCTTGATAAAAAAGAATTCTTAGAAAAAAAAGAACCGAAAATTCATTCAACAGCTATATTGGAAAAACCCTCTACCGTCCTCATTCATAGAAATAATTAGACAGTACAAACTGGTTATAAGAAACCTCAAAGCTCAGGTCAGCGGTAACTTTTGACAATTTCTTTACATCACATAAACTTATGTGTCGTCTATCTACACTGGAATAATTCGCAACAGGTAATTTATATTACATACTTGTTTTTTTATAGAGAATTATCAGTTTTTATTGTCTTTAGGCTAGGCACGCACATTCAATTTTTAGTTGCACAACTGTTTGGTTGCTTATAGAAAACAGATGAACTATTTGGTTGAATGTCAGCGCAGGTGCATATAATTATATGTTACACAAAATAGCGAACTCATTTTAGGCAATCGTTTAGTTTGTGTCAAAACTCAAACTTTTTAGTAGCCTTACAGGCACAGTTCGTGAAAAAAGAACTGCAAAAGCAGTCTTCACAGACCCAAAAGAAATGAAGAAAAAATGCGGTGAGTCCACCGATTTTGCATTCGACAAGGAAAACGAAATTGCTGCTGTTCGTTGGAATGATTTGATCGCAAAAAGAAGAAGCATGTCAATGTCGTTTAATGTATGTTTGAACAGACCAGAAATTATGAAAAACAATGTTTTTAAAAATTTGTTTTTTATTTTTTATATGAATAAAAAGCATGACTTCGTCGAACAAACTTGCTCTAATGTTTAGTAAACTTACAATTTTAAAAATGTATGTAATTAGAGGCAAATATTCATAAGCTAACAGTGAAGGCTAAGATATCTGATTTAGTAGCTTGAGCTAAAATAAAAATGTCATTTGAATTTTAAATCGTTGCAGAAATTTTTTATGAATACATTTTTTTAAGAAATTCTTAAGAAAATGCAAATACAACTAAAAATTTTATTAAAAAAAAATCATTTACACGTTTTAAGTTACAGAATTTTCAAAGAAAAAAACTTGAAACTTTTTTAAAGGTTAAAAAGTATCCGTCATGCAGATAATGAGAAAGTCTAAAGTCATATAAAATGGTTCTATGACATGTACTGTCCGTAATTCCTTTATTTTTATTGAATTAAAAATAATCGATAATTAATTAATCGTAAGCGATTGTAGAAAAAAAATTATCAAATTTCTAGACCGTTTTCGAGTAAAATAAGATTTGCCAAAACTATTTTTTTAACATTTGTATGGTGGTAACCGTTATCTTTGGATAAAGGAAAACATTTTTTTCTACATCTTGTAGATAGTATTAAAAATATAAATATTGTGTTTTGGTATTGAAATCCAAGGAATTTGTTTTTTTTTTTTTTGAAAACTTTAATACACAAAATTTTTCAAACTTTTAAAAAGTTTTAAAATATAAGTTTTTTAATAAAATTGAGTTTTAATTTTATTGACAAAATCTAAAATCAAAAAATAATTTTATCAAAAAAAAATATAAATAAAATATTTTTAATTTTTTGTAGCAGATTCTGAGAAGAAAAAAATATTTTCCAAAATTGAATTGAGAGGCAAACTAATATTTTAGTTTAAAAAACAAATAACAAAACGTACTGGTGAAAAATTTTAAAATGCTACCCATCAACTTTGAAAAAAAAAAAATCGGACGACTGTAGTCGAACAGATTTGCTTACATCGTAATGTCAGGTTTCACCAAAATCTCGATTTCGGTTTTTTACGAATGTAAATCTTGCCATACGTATTGTAGAACCACTTGGACGATCTGGAGATTAGGACACTAAAGTCTTCAATCGAAAATATCAAATAATCGATCAAGGAAAACTATCCATTCATTTGTTTTCGGATAACAGAATTCGGGTCGTAAATTCTAGCGACCCAAGTATGTTTTCACAAATGAATAAGATCTTGAAGAGGAATGATCAAAACGATCTTCCGTGTCTTAAGCTTCAGAAGACGATAGAAAACAGAAACGTACTTCTGACAACAGGTTTAGATTCAGAGGACGTAGTATTGGGGCTGCTTTCAGGAAGTGTACAAGGTTAATGCTTTCATTTTCCCAAATCATAACCTGGAAAACAGAGCCCTTCTTCACCATTTCAATCTTCGTGATGAAATGACGCAATGGTGATCGGTGGAGCTTCAGCTCATCTTCGAGTCATTGAATAGAAAGAAGTCAACAGATGTCGATGGTATATCCTACGTGGTACACTGAATCTATAAGCCAGTCTCTGATATCCAATGAAACTAAAGGCAGTGTACTGATTCTTGCCTGGTTGATTTGAAGAAGGCTTTCGGTACCGTATGGTTAGAGGGTTTCTATATAAAACTTACCAGACTCGGCATAAGTAAACCACTATTATATATGCTTTACGACATACTCAATGGTAGAACGTTTGTTGTCAAAAGTGGCAATGTAACTTCTACCCCAATCTTCGATATTAAGAATGGTCTTCAGTAGGGAACGGTCAACTCGATTCTAATCAGCATTTTCATCAGCGATATAAATAACTCAGGCAATTGCGTATGCCAACGATCTAATAGCGTACAGAACATCTCGAAAAGTTGAGGTCAGCGGAATTCTTTTGCAGCGTGACTTCGACAAGATTCAGCGATATTGTTATGACTGGAAGTTGAAAATCAACTTTCAGAAATCTTAAACGATTCTGCATGGAGCCTCAAGGAATACAAGAACTGGCGCAAACTGGTGATCGTAGGGCCACATGGAGAGTCGCTAGCGAATTAAGGTGTAATAAATTACCTTGGCATCTGGTTGGATCAGTATTTGTATTTCGTCAGACATATAAATGCTGCTCTGACGAGAGCCAGGTTAGCCTTTGCCCTGACGAAACGGTTATTTTACAGCAGCCGAGTTGACAGCAGGGTGAAGGCGATTTGTTACATGGCCCTTATCCGGCGGATGATTGCCTATGGGTGCCCGGTGTGATTTAACGTTGCCCCATCTCAAATGGCAAAGATTCGGGTGTTTTAGACGTTGCCTTGGATTACACAGAACACCAGAGTCGGAGTACCAATATTATTATTTCCACCAGGTTCTATACAACGGAGCCAACATAAACAGAATTGATAACTTTTGGGTCTTATCACCCTAACAACGATTATTATGAAAGTGTGAGTCTAAGCGGCTTTATCTCGCCCGATGCGAGATGCAAGGGCTGGTCCAGGATAGAATGATGATTTCGCTAATATACCACGTCGGCCGTAGGACTGTGAATAGAAGGTCCCTTTATAGTCGAGACGTCCTCGCACAAGACGGAGCAGAGCGCCTTAGGTTCAGTAGGACTGTGTCTGATCGGGAATACAGGGACAGGACGAGACAGGAGGAGACAGAAAGGCCACTTTTGGTGGTTTTATGATGATAGGGAAAGTTGACGAGGACTTGTATGTCTTGGCCGACTAACGTAGGTTTAAGTGTATTTTAGGTAGGAACAGTCAGAGTGGCACCAGAAAAAAAATATAAAGCACCAAAAAATCAAAAAAAAAATATATACTATACTTTTTGAGGTGGCTGTTCTAGTTTTTTTTAAGGGATTTACTGCCTCTTGCGAGGAAGTAAAGAATCCTCCAAGAGTTCCTCTTGTCATGAAAAGTGCTGCTCAATAGCCGTTCGAAATTGGCAAAAGATTGTAGGTAGGTCTCCTCCATTAACACGCACATAGGAATGGTTGAGAGTAGGATTAGGCTCTGTACGAGCCGAAATAGCCTCTTGACATACGTATACATATATGAATGTGAATGTATGATATTTCAAGTTTTTAGTAATTTTGAAATTCAAACCCTCAAACAATCCAGTCATTGTACTCATTCAAGTATGAATGTGCACCCTTAATAGAATGACTTTGGAAGTACCATCCAATAAAGAGATTCTTTCTTCAACCGTATATATACTACTCGAATGTAGAATATGTACTTTCCCTTTCTCGATTATTTGTCTCCTACATATATTGTGATTTACAAGCTTTCAAAACCGTGTTACGTATTGCAATTTCCCATAAATTTTCTCGACTTTATCTAAACGCTCACAACGTATTACACCATAACATTATAAGGGTAGATTCAAAGGCAAATTCAAAAAAAAAATTGAGCTTAAAAATTTTTTGCTGATATATTTCTTCAAGTCTTTTAAAGACTTTTCGGAACTTACCGCCATCAAACGTCAGTCTTATGATCCCGTGATCACGAAGAGTGAAATTTCTTCGAAACGTCGGGAAGAAGAAATTTATAAATATTTCTAATAAAATTAATCGGTAAATTTTTAAATGATTAATATCCGCGAAAAGAAAAGTTTAAACTTTTTATATTCTGTAAGTCTATCGAGTAAGCACCCAATTTTGTGAATTTAAATTAAATTAATTAGAAATTTTATTGTAGCCTACAAATTAGTTGTTGCAACACAAATTGTAGCTCTACTATACAACAAAAAGAAACTTAAGTAGTGCTTACATTTAACTTTAGTTTTTTATGTTAAATTATAAATTAAAAGAAAATAATAATAATTTATTGTAATGTTACTTTAACTTTAGCGGAAATTTGTTTTCCTTCAATTAGGTGCACATCTAATTTAAATTTATGATACGTAGGTACCTACTTGACTTTTAATGAACCTTTAAATTGGTTTTTTGTCATATTATTCTTTCCAAAAAAAATACGGCTAACACGCAGTCTTTATTTCAAATGTTAACATTCAGTCTTTATGTTAAATGTAAACAATTACAATATAATTAAACAACTTTGCACGTATAATGAGCTAATTAACTTTCTTCGTATTCATGAAATCACCTTTCGGTCTGATGTTTAACAATAGAAGAACGCAGATGGTGCATTTAAAATTGCTTTTATACAATATAACAATGCATCTTTATATGTAACATTAATTTAAGTAACGTATTCAATTAAAAGCTGCGAAATTTTGTACAATTAATTAGTACCATTGAAATAAGATGTGATATTAAAATTGTTGTTTCACTGCAAGAAATTATTTCCTTGAATTCGGTTAAGTACACAAATAAGTTTAACTGGCTTGAGTATATTAAAAACTGCCAGACGACTATTGAGGTTATTGTCGTTGGTTTGAATTTTTGACATAAAAAACTGCCAAACAAAATTAACGAGAACGCTTATACAGTATTTTAACGATATATGAAATAAGCATTAAGAATAACTCGCTTCCTAGAAATGGAATCTAAAAACTTTTCTTAAAATTTCTGTGCATAAAAAACACGGTTATTAAAGAAGAACTGTTATAAGAAATGTAGGTACTTCTACTATATTATTATTTAATTTTTTCCTTTTTTGTATGCGAAAATATGTTTTCACTTTGACTACTTTTATAACAGTCCAATGGAATGTGAAAAAAAAAACAGTTTAAAAAGAGCGTGATTATTGCGATATTTGTATGAGCAAATGTCAATGTGTTAAGAACTTGTTTTTGTTTCTATAAGTGAGATAAAATATGTACGTTGTTTAAACACAAATACCCAAAAATTGGATGTAAATAAAGAAATTTCCTGGATTTCCAGAATTTCTGATATCCGTGTTGTACTGTATTTAGAAACCATAGTCGCAGGTGAAGAAATTTAAGTCTCTTTCGATCAAATAAAACAATAAAATTCGTTTTCATGATTAACTAAAAATTGAATGAAGGTTCTTCTGTATCAATATTTGATAATGCATTTTGCAACATTTAAGTTTATGTCATGTTTTCATTTCACACTCTGTTTACTGACAAATGTACTTCATGTCATATTATCATAAGACTCATTGCAATAATGTGACTATTTGATACGGTTTGAAAGCAATTATTAACAATGATATAAGCAAAACTCGTTTGTTGTGACAAATTGACGAAGAAAAGGTGATTAGTTCTGTTGCTTTTTTTCCAATTTCAAGCCCTGGATATGACGAATAATAACAAATTATACACTTTATATGTACTTACCGTAAATGGTTATAGCTTCACTCAAATTAAATGTTTCCCACTTACTAATGGCAAAACAGAGTTATCTATCACACAGATAACAGAATCACTAAATATTTCCCGATAATGACAGGACCTATACCTAGTTGCTCAAAGGTTAGACACGTTTATTGAAAAGAAGACCGGCCGGCATTCGAAAGTTATTTCCAAAAACAGTCCTATATTTATTAACTCATATTCTCACCTTCCCGTGGCGAACTTCGGGTGTCTAGCTCTAGCCTAGTTCTTCGACCAGAGATTGGTTTCAATCCCTTTGATTGGTTTTTGGGGGAAGCAAAAGTAATAACGAGTCTGCAGTTTCATTCATATTGAACTGCTTAATGAAAACCCTATACATGGACTGCTTCGATATATTAAGAGCTAAGGCTCATGGGATCTGTATATCTAGTTCAGAATTCTTGGAGTTATAAATATTGCACAGTCGTCCAGATTGGAGGTTGCGCTGTGAGGGGTGGTAACCGGGCTGCTGTTTCGAAGCAACAACAAATACTTAATAGGTACAACAAATACTTAAGCTAGGTTATGTCGGATTCAATGGCCCCTTACTCAATTGGATAGCTAGTTATCTTACGAATGGTATTCAATACGTCAAATTAGGTTCAAATCGTTCTGAAATAATATCAAATAAATCTGGAGTTCCTCAAGGAAGTCATCTGGGTCCCTTGTTATTTTTACTTTTCATCAACGATCTCCCTCTTAATATTTCTTTCGCTCAATGCTTATTATTTGATGATGAAGTTAAGATTTTCATAAAGGGTTGAATCAATTGATGATTGCACAAACCTTCAGAGCGACTTAGATAATTTCTATAAATGGTGTGGTCGTAATGATCTATCTCTAAATATCAATAAATGTTGCCAACTGTCTTTTACAAGATCTCTCCATCCATTAATTTTTTCTTATAGTTTAAAACAAGTCAACTACAGAAAATATATAATCATAAGGATCTAGGAGTAATTTTTGATTCCAAGTTGGATTTTAGAATGCATGTGGACTTCATCATTTCTAGGGCTAACTCTTTTTTAATTAGAAATTCTAAAGACTTTCGCTGTCCATACACATTGAAAAATGTTTTTGTTAGCTTAGTGCGGCCAATATTGGAATATTGTAGTGTTGTGTGGTGTCCTTTTTATAAAAATGCTTCGAATAGGTTTGAGAAAATTCAGAAAACATTCACAAAATATACTCTTCGTCAGCTTAATTGGACAGTTCCATTACCACGATATAAATCACGTTGCCTATTAATAGACTTGAAAACCTTGGAAACAAGACAAGTTTGTTTCTTGATATCTTTCGCCAGAGATATTGTAATGAACCTGTCACAAGGTGCTGTAAATTTTTTAATAAATATGCAAATGAAACTTTTAAATTCAAAATTTTAAATATTATATCATTCGATTTTTAGATTAACAAATTTTATTTATACATATTACATATACAATACCTACTTATTTACCAATATTTTATTTATATTCATTGTTATTATGCTTGGTTCAAGTGTACGAAAGTTTATACTTATAGACAATAAATAAATACAACAGATGCGGACGAATTTACTAATGACGAACCAAGCAAACGAAATATAGTATTATCTTGTAATGTGACGAACGTCAATATGTCACGTTTCGATAGAGTAGAGCCTAGATGTGCTAAAGTGGATAAATTCAAGCCAACATATTAATCTTTAAATGTTTTTGTATCAGTGAGACAAGGCTCTGGTCGAAGTTTAACATATCGAAATGAATCGATTTCATGCCATTCTCAAAAATTGACAATCTTGCAATTCTCATTGTGGCGAATTTGGCATAAGGATCTACACTTTTACAAGATGAGATTAATTCACTAATAAATCTTGATTATTTAAAGCACCAAAACTTCTAAGTTTGAGTAAAATTCTAAATTTCATTCGTATGCCCTTATAAAACACCCATTCCTACGGCAACTGTTAACGAGGACAATAGCGACGTCTATTGAATTGTTCAACAAGACAAATGCATTGCCTTAGCTTTGACAATAAGTACGTGGTAGATTATTCTTATGAGAAGACCCAGGAAGAGAACACATCTATTTTGGCACAGTCGAAAAGTATAGTCTGAACGACACTAGCTCCTATAACGGATTTCAATAAGGTATGAATTATTTCTGGTTATAAGTGCAGCCTAGTATTTTTAGATTCTAATCTTAAAAATTGTAACTTAAGAACTCAAGTTATAAGCCTATAACTCCAATCATCTCAATTTTTTCATTTCGTCAAACGTCAAAGTTCAACGACCATCTTAATTGTGCATCAGTGGACCTCTACGAACGACCACCTATGCCGCACTGAAAGTAATGTTCCATTTACCAGCCCTCGGTAGGGCTCTTCTTCACCATAGATCAATGACAAAATTCCATCACGCAGAATTTTATTCGGATCACTTCTAAGTCACATTGATTACACTTTGTCAATATTACACTTCTTCAATATCTTTCTGAAAGGATATGAGTTGTTGGGAAGATGATTCTATCCATTTTTACACCAAACTTTCTAATCATTGCAGCATGTACCAGGTGGAACTTATGGCGATTAAAGAAGTTGGGATTCAGTGCATAGACATTCCAGGGTAATGTAAGGCTGACGAACTCGTCAAAAATGGAACAACACTGCTTATGTTACCTGAGAAGGAAATATGGGTAAACCAATTGCTAGATGTGTGATCAGTCCGTTTCCGAGGCTTGTTGTCGGTCTCGTAATTCATTAAGTTTTACGGGACAGGGAATTAAACTGTCGCCAACCTGAGGAACCAGCCTGATCATATTAGCCAAACCTTTTTAAAGGCTTGTTTCTAGCGGCCGCCACGGAGAGGCTATGATCAGACTTCCACCAGTCCCGAATAGTTACGGCACGTGCATGTTTTCGTATGCTACATGTTATTCCCCTTATTCGTCTGATGGCTGACCGCTATATAGTCTGTCAAAGCTCTTCAAATCCAGAAATCTCACCATAACTTCAAAACTGCTGCTGTACAGGACCATGGTCCTGCCAGTACTCACATATGGATCCGAGACTTGGGTGCTTAGCAAAAGGCACTCCGACCTCTTAGCTGCGTTCGAGAGAAAACTCTTAAGGAGAATTGTTGGCCCCATATGTGAGGAAGGACGATTCCGGAGACGGTACAATCATGAACTGTACGCAATCTACCTTGAAGCAGATATCGTGACTAAAATTAAGCTCGGTAGACTCCGGTGGGCAGGGCACCTAGCTCGCATGAGCGAAGAGGAACCTGCTCGGAAAGTTCTTTGTGGTACATTCTATGGTAGACGACAGCGTGGTAGACCATGCTTGCGCTGGAGAGATGGCGTAGACCAGGACGCCCGAAGCCTTGGGGTGCGCAACTAGATGGCGTCGGCTAGAGACCGGGATAGGTGGAGAGACTTGTGGAAAGAGGCCAGGACCGGAACCCGGTTGTCGAGCCGATGATGATGTCATCATGCTAGATGTACCTAAATTTATGCTGAAACAAGATGCTAGAGAGGACAAGCCTTTGATAGAATATTACAACCACCTGTCTCGTGAGAAAACCAATCTGGCCAATGCTTGATCTGAAGCTCTCTTAGTGTTTGATATTCTTAATCAGATTGCACATCAGCTCCGTAATTGGTGTCACGACCTGACACTGTCTGATATTTTTAAAGCAAGTACGCAACAAGGCTTGGCATATTTTTAAACGATTTTTGCACAAGCTATTTAGACGAGGAAGAGGTAGAATCAGTTGCTGACCATGCCCTTCTTTATCCCATAGTCGTAGGCTCCATCTTGTAGAGTTTTTCTTCGAGGAAGCCAGTGATCTATTTAATATAGTCTTTTTCGTTTCTTCATAAGAAGCTCAAAATGGTTCAACGAGTAGATTCATGTAATATCACAATAAACCAACTCGGGTCTGAGCATACCAGTTGCCACTCTGGCAGCCACTTTAATCTAACTTAACCATCCTCATCAAATAACTATAGCTAATATGTATAAATAATAGATAGATAATAAAGCCTTGCACTAGTAATTGTAGTTTTTTTTAATTATAATTTTTCCAGTTGAATATTCTAAACAAAAATAATGAAATATTTATTTTCACACTATGTCGACCTTGTTTAAAAAAAATTTACGAAAAAATACCCGGCCAATTGCTGTCTGTTTATTTAATAATAAGCTCTTTACTATGCCCAGGAAAATTAGACAAAAATATTACCACACTCCAAGAATAGTCGCACTTTTTTCGAAGAGTAGTAATTTTTACTTGTTTTTGGAACTATAGGGGAAGTTTTGCATTTAAAAAAATAATCTAAATCGAGGTTTTAGTTAAATTTGACATAACGATGGTGAGAAACATTTCCTCTAGCAGTTGGAGCTAACATAAGGATGACATGTGGTTCAAGCCAATAATGGTTTATGTAAGAACAAAAATTATAAGTCGTCGTAGTGGTTTCTTAAAAAAAAACAACAATAAAATTTTTTTAAAAGATTTAAAAAAAAAATTTTTGATATGCCAATTTTAAGTTTTTATTATTGTATGAATAAAAATTAAATTTCCAAAAAAAATTTTTGAGATATCGAATTTTCAAACAAAAATGATTTTTTTTTTTAATTCAAAAAATATTTTTTTTAAAGTCTTAAAATGCAATGTTTTTTAGAGTTTTTAGAAGCTTCTCTATAAAAAAATTTATTAAAATCCGTTATGCCGATAATGATAAATTCAAAATTCGAAAAAATTGTTACATGTTAGCTACAGTCTTTAAAATCTTAATATAAAATTTGTTTTAATAAATTAATTATAGATCGTAGAAATTAAACGAAAGAAAAAAAATGTAATCAAAATTCTCGGAGCCGTTTTCGAGCAAAAAAAAAACGTTTTTCGAAAATCATTTTTTAACATTTGTATGGTGGGTACCGTTATTTTTGGATAAAGTATGTTTTTTTTTCATATCTTATAGACTTTATTAAGAAACTTTTATTAAAAGAGTTTAAAAAAATCAAGCATAGGGTTTTCGAAATACTGAGTTTTGAAAACAAAAAAAAAATTTTAAACCCAAAAATAAAAAAAAATGAAAATTTTCCTACACAATAATATCCAAACTTTGAAAAAATAAAAAAATGATCAAAATCGGTTTTACCGTTTTTAAGAAAATCTCAAATGGTTCCAAGGGGTACCAAAAATATTCATATATGTTGGAAAAGAAATTTCAACCATTACTTAGCTTTAAGGTACTAGTACGGTCTAGAAATCGCAAAAAACGCACGATTTTTGTGAATTTTTTTCTCGGAAACTTTATAAGATAATAACATATTTTTTTTTTAAATAATGAATACATGTGTCAAGAGTACAAAAAAAATTTGTTTGTCGAATTTCGGCCGAACTATAGAGGGCCAACGTCGACTCTTCAAAAAACACATTTTCCCATGGCGGAGCGGACAGTTAATCTCCGGATCTACTGAACCGATTTTCAAAAAACTTGTTGCAACTAGATTGTTTTTATGTTTTCTAAGACAATTTACCACAATTTGACCAAAAAGTTATGAATGAAAAAAATGGCGACCCAAAAATGGCCAAAAAAATTGCCGAAAAAAAATTTTTTTTTCAAAGCTCGAGATTTTTTTTTTGTTTTGACTTTTCAAACAAATTGTGGTAAATTGTCTCGTAAGAACCCTTCCTTTAAATAACCCACTTTGTTTTTTTTTGTTTCAGTCCAGCCAATCCTGAGATTAACTATCCGCCATGGAACAATGTATTTTTTGATGAGTCGACGATGGGCCTTCTATAATTCGGCCAAAATTCTAAAATTAAAAAAAAAAAATTTTTGTATTGTACTCTTTACGCATGTATTCATTATTTATTACCTAATAAGGTTATTGCCTAATAAGGTTTCCGAGAAAAAAATTCCCAAAAATCGTGCGTTTTTTGGCGTTCTAGACCGTACAATTACTTTAACTAAATGAAATTTTTTAATTTTTTTTAAATGTGTGGGACAGTTTTTGAGAAATAAAAATATTTATAAAATTTCGAAAAAAATCAAATGTCAGGTACCGTTATTTTTTATCTTAAACAAAATACAAATATGTGGGGGGAGGTTTAAAAACGATATCTGCCAAGTTTCATGAAAGTCGGCCGAGCAGTTTAGGCTGTATTCGAACAGACAGACAGACAGATAGAATTTCGAGACCCTCTTTTTTCGTCCTCGTTATCATCGTAATGTCAACTTTGATCAACTTTTGTACCTATAAGTCACAAGTAAAAATTAGGTCGAAATTCAGCATGTCCGCCTGTATGTCCTATCTAAACCTACACGGACGTACCTTAAAACCACTGAAGTGATTTTCTTTAAACTTGATACTTATGGGATTTCAGTGCTAAAGGATAAATTGAAACTAACTGTACCTAGAGACTTTATGAAAAAAAATCTTATTTACCTCAAAAACTCTTTCAATATTCCAAAAAAAAATATTGTAATGATAATGGTACCTGTCACGGGACCTTTTTATTTTTGACCTTCACATTATGTACTGGGCCTACCGATTTCGATCAAAGTTTTTATTCAGAAACAATACTGTTTATAAAAATTTTAGAACAATTTTTCTTTTGAAATTCCCACAATCTTGAAAACATGTAGATGAACTATTGTTTTTTAAAATAATGTCTTTATCTTCACATATATCATAAACTACTTAAAATTGGCATAACATTTTTTTTTTATTTCCAGTAAAATTTAATATAGAAAAACATATTTCAGTAGACAAATCTTATTGATCTCGAAAACGGCTTTAACGATTTTGACAAAAATAGTGATGAGAACTATTGTATGGTCCACATTTTCGTATACAAAATTAAAAACAAATGTTATTAAGGGTAGGTACATAGAATCAAGTAAATTATGACCTTGAGTCCTTTGGCAATTTAGAATATTTAAAGTGCTAATCCAATCAAGATCTTCCTGTCTAGCACCTAAAAACCAATTCTTCGTAATATTTTCAGGACTTCGAATTTTTTTGTTAGTGGGCTTTAAATTTGAAATATCAACAGCTTTATTTAAATTGAAACGAAGTAAGCATTTTGTTCTGTTTTTCTAAAATAAATGCACTACAGAATCTACTTTGATTGTCTGAACTTTTAATATTGAACTTTTGAAAACATTCACTTAGTACATAATAAGCGCATAAATATGTTAAGAGTATAAAAGAATACACCGTTAATGCCACTCACTTTAAGTTTTTGCTCAAACTCATTTGTTTTAAATTTCTAAAACTAAAGATTTAACATTCAAACAAATTCCTCATTAAACTATACCAACCTATATTTTCATGTTTTCTATTTTGTACAATACTAGAAGAAAAACACAGATACTGGTAATGTTCATTCTCTTCCTTTATTAGAAAGTTGAAGTTTATTACGGTAATAACATGTTCTTAACGACTCAACATTATTATAAGACACTGAAGGTTAATTGCTTTGCCTTTCATTTTCGACACAAAAACTAAAACTAGTTAATTAACTCATAACTAGCTTAAATGCATTTAATAAATTATGGAAGTTATTTTTAATTAAATATGCTTTTTTGTTGTCTTGTTTTTAAATGCATCAGGTGAAAGTATGTATATCTCACATTTAAGTGAACACTTGCCATAGGTACACTCTCATAGTTTCAAACCATTTGATGCTTATCTAGAACGAAAACTTATTGCTAAGTCATTAAAATTTGACTGCACTATTAAACATTTTTTTATGGGTTTAGAATTGCAACTGGGGTTCTATGTGTTTTTTTTAAGTGTTCCATTTATTTATGATGAACTTTTTAAATGGTTCTATTTTTTAATAGTGATGGCTTCCTTATATCTTATCCAGATGGGAATTTATTCGAATTTTAATGAGAGTGTAATCCATTTGAAAAAAAATGAGTTCTACTTCCGCTAATGCGATGGGGAAGTGGAGACACCTTTACTTCTTTTGTTTGATGCCTTGTCGCAAACTTTGATGGAAGACTATAAAATTGTTAACAATGGAAGATGAAAATTAATTATTGGTTCATTAATAAAATGTTATTGTTAAAGTGAAAAAAAGAACTTTAGACAATATTTCTATTATGATTTTTTAACTCCAAAAAATAAATTAGGAAATTATTATTTAGGCGTCTTAAAAGTACCTACTTTTGAAACTAAGAAAAACACTGATAAAACACTAGCTAGTAGGAGCACTGAGAGAATAACCCAAGCCATTCAAAATATTGTTAAGACTTTCTATAGAATATTTTTTCGTTTCCGGAAAAGTCAACTAAGAATCCGGAGGGCAGTTTATATCACTTAGATTTTAAGCCTAATCGAAATTTTTAAAGCCGCTTTGCATACATCTCTGATAAAACACCATTTCAAGGCGAAGAGAAAATACGATAAGCCAAAAGATTCCCAACGAAGTGAAATTACAATTAAGTTAAGAAACCAGTTTCAGCCGAATATATTGACTTATTGACGTGAAATAATAAAAAAAATGTCAACAAGGCTCGAAGAGAGCCTAAATGAACTGACTTACAACTGTCAACCATTCATGTGAGCGTTAGAAAAATAGGATAGTATTTAAGAATAGGTACCGATAGACATTGGCTTCGAAGTTCTGAATATTGAAATTGGAGGGAAAAATAGAACTGGGCAAAACATTCCACATTTGTGTTGTTCTTCCTAAATTGGGTAAACTGCTGTGCATTCCCTAAAACGTGAGTATAACGTGAGTATTTTTCGATGCTTCAAATGCATTGAGTTTTTGAAGCATTAAATTCTACGCCTCTTTTGTTTCCATATTTGACAGTACAGTTGAGATAAGAATTTATTGAGCTTATCATAAGCTGCCCTTCTAGTTTCAATCACAAGGAAAAGGACGTTAATCTGGAAACGAACATGAGAAGCAGAGAGTTCTATCAGCAAAACAATTTAATGAATTAGAAGTTTCTAAAAGATCATTGATGAATATCAGAAAGAGGTTCGGAGACAAAACAGAGCCCTGTGGCACTTATTTTTATGAGTTACAGACTTAAAACTACCCAATACAACTTGTTTTGAGCGGTTCGATTTGAGCCATTCTTCGATGTGAGTGTACCATCAGATCACGAGGGGAACTTTTGCCGGTCATTAAGCTTTCTTTCTGTCTTGAGCTGAAAATTGATCAGCGTTTCCATGACCTTAGAAAGAAGAAACGTAAGTGTGATTGGTCGATAATAGAGGGTGAAGAAGATTCACTTGTTTAGGAACTGGCTGTACAAATGTTATTTTTTAATCCGCTCATAAGGAGATCAGTAAAGTATGGCAGGTGGAAAAGCTTAGGTAATGGTTTTGTCACCGTTGAAGAATACCTCTTCAGAACAATGGAGGAATACCATCCGTGCCAGCGGATTTGTGTGTATACAGAAATCGTTAGCGCTCTAAATTACGTGTCATTGAGCGTTGGGACTGTTGGAACTATTGGAACTTCCTCGTAAGAGTGCTGATATTGAAATCAAATGAATTTGGATTCAAATTGACCAATCGGAGCATACAGCTCAGAGGTTCATTAAGGCCATTATGATGTGTGATAGTAAATAGAAAAGATGGTAGTTGTTTCTCAGGTTACGGGTGTTAGTATTGAAAGAAATCGAGTTGTAGAGAGAGGAGCAGTCAACTGAACCAGAGAGAAGTTGATGTATGAAAAGTATGTCAAATCTCTTTGGAGTAGAAATATGTCTTCAGGTGCTGCGATGATTTTGAAATTTTGTATCGTCAGCGTAAAGGGATATTTGACAATGTTTAATGACCATGTCAATGTCGTTAATTGTAAGGATAAAGAGGAGAGGGCCTAAATGACTACTTTGGGGGAAAACCAGAAGCGGCTAGAATAGGATTGGAAACCGCGGATCTGAAGCGGACACAATATTCACGATTGTCTAGGTAAGAAGTAATCCCTTGCAGGAAAAGGGGTTCAAAACCTAAAGAGGATAGTTTAAAGACTATGAGGCTGTGATACATTTTGTCGAAAGCTTTGCTAAAGTCAGTCGAGACCCTATCAACTTCGTTCCCGTTTTCTAAGGCTCTTAGAGTGAATGAAACGAATTCTACCAAGTTTGTGGAGGTGGATCTGCTTTTTAAGAAACCATACTGTGCTGGGGTAGTTAAGGACCTGCAACGGAAACTGAAGAGTTCATATAAAATGCTTTCAAAAGTTTTTGGGATATGTGAAAGTTTAGCAATTGGTCGATAATTTTTAACGTCACCTTTCGGGCCTTTCTTGTGAATTGGTGTTATGAAAGATGTTTTCCATATCTTGGGAAATGTTCCCTGAGATAAGGATAAATGAACAATTTTTGATAGAGGATTTGAAAGAGAAGAACATTTTTTTAGGATAATGGCAGGAAGGCCATCAGGACCCGGAGTGAACTCATCATTAAGTTGAGAAAATTTGTTTTCCATGGCCGAAGGAGCAATGCAATCAGGTAAGAATGGAACAATCGAAAAATTCGGTAAATACTCAAAATAGGTCCAATCTGGTTTAAGAGAATCCTTGGAGAATGAGTCCTTAAAAAATGAAGGAAAGTAATTAGCAATAGTGAGATTATTATTGGAGGTTTCATTATTGAAGGATAAAGAGGATGTATACCCATCTGACTTTCTTTTGTAATAAACGAACTGAAAGAAGGATTTAGGATCGTTGATGAGGTTAGATTGGGTTTTATGTAAATATTGCTGGTAAAGAAAACTGTACAGTTCGTTGAATTGAAGATAAGCACCAAGGAACTTTGAATAGTCAGTTGAGCATTGAGAGCGTAGGAAAATTTCCCAAAGCTTGTTTCTTTGGTTACGCAGTGAACATAGTCTACGATTATAGCAAGGCGGCGATATAGCTGTAAGAATTTGAGGGCAGAGAGTGACTGATGAGTTATCTGATGGGTCCGTTGAGAAAATAAGGTCAAGTTGTCGGTCTATATTATTTAGAACGCCACTCATTTGACAGAGGCTTGAAACAGTTAAATGATCGACAAAAAGACACTCTTTTGCCGAGGAGGGATTACAAATGTAATGTGATCCGTGGTCCTTCTAGGGGGTCGCATTGTTTTATTATATGATCGATCGCGTGAACAGTAATTTCATATCTCTGTAGAGGTTGGGAAGGCAGTATGTAGAAACAAGTAAGATAAACAGACGGTTTAGGAAGTTTTATTTTAAATGAAACAAAATCAACTTCAGATGTGCATGAGATTGAGAAAAGGGATGAGTCAAATGTGTTTTTGATCGAAATAAGGACTCCTCTGCAGGGAGAGCCGATCATCATCTCGATAGACATTAAGAGAAGAGGGAAACAACTCTTGGTTTTTGATACTGGGAGTCAGGTTAGTTTCAGTTAGAGCGTAGACATCGAAAGGGAGGGATAGTGATTGTATTAAGACTGGGTTGGTTTTGGATCGAAGACCTCTTACATTTTGGGAATAGATAGTTGGAGGGAGGTGTTAACGTGTTTGAGTGGAGTTTGAGTTTAGGAGGCCATATCTTCATCATTAAACCTAGTCACTTACCACTCTCAACCATTCCTGTATTATTTATTATTATGTTATATTATTTGTTCTTTTATGTTGCTAGTAGCGACTGAGGAACGCCATGAGTATTTAACGTTTAAAAAGTCCAAACTAATTTGAGTTACAAAAAAGAATTCTATCTCTTTCCAAAACATACCTATGTGAATTTATGAAAAAAAAAAAATTGAAGAATCGTTACATCAATTTTAGAAATATAAAATATTTTGCAAAAAATATAAAATATTTTAAATGATTAATTAAATGATTAATTAATTTAAAGTGGAAAAACCCAAAAAATCAGAGGCAGTTACCGCTAATAATGGTTTTGTTAAATGTTTGAATGCCCAAGTCAAGATATTCCTAACAACCCAACCAGATACAGATAAAATGTTACCGAAAAAGTAGGATAAATAAGCTTTTTCTTGACGTTTGTATGCCAAAGAACGATTTTTTTTTAAGTTTAAAAATATACATTTTCCTCTATTTAGAGAACCGCTTTAAAACATTAAGTTAGAAGTTGAAAAATAATCAGTTCTTCTGGAATTGGATGAATTGGATCTGTCACATTGAAGATTTCGGCAATTTGTGCAAGATAATTGGTTTAGTTTTTTATTTGAAAATCTTAATTTTTCGAAAGATTAACCACTATTTTTGGTTGTTAGTTTGAAAATGTGGTTTAAGGATAGTTTTATTTATCTAAATTGTGAACTAGGAAATTTTTTCTAGTAAAAACTGGAAGCAGTTTAAAATAATTCTGTGAATTTATCAAGCTCAAATATTTGTACTAAAAGTAAATTAAAGAAAAATTTAGTTTTTTTTTTTAAGTGACACAAACGCAAAATTTCAAGTCGCATTCTATTTGTCGCCAAAAACTAAATCTATTATTGATTGAAATCTCAATTTTCGAATGGGAAATCCCAATACTCTAGTCAGTCATAAAATTTATTAAAAATTTAAGGTGTTTCCCACTAAAAGTAGAAAAACAAAAATTTTTTTTTAAGAAAACTGTTTTCCTGGAAACGTTTTGACGGAACTTTTTAAATCAAGCAAATAATATTGAGTAACCTAGATTTTAATTTATAATCGAGGTTTGGTACGGTTTTAAAACTTGCAAGAAATTATTTTCGTCAAATTTTATTTAAATCATTTCGCAGTGATTTTCGCAATTTTTCATCTTGCGTTTCAATTTTTTCGTATTTTATTGTTAAGTAATTTGTATTCTTCTAATGTTATGTCAAAATAAAATATTTTGCATTTTCGCATTTCGCAGTTTATATTTACTATTCCATATTTTATTAAGTTTTGGTACTTTAGTAACATTTTTCGAAATGAGGTGAAAATAAAAATAAAATATTTAATGTCACGTTCAAGTATCGATATCATCGAATCTACTGCACTTCGTTTAATTGCTTGACTAGAACTAAAGCTACATTCTCTTCCTCAATTAAAAAAGCCAAGAGATATCAAAATAGTATCTGAAATTTTGCAACAGCACATTGCTATTTTATAATAAGCGAAATAAAAAGTTTAGTAAGACTATTGGGAAACGCTAATTTTGCTATATCACTCTCGTGAAAAAAAGTTTAATTTGATAAATGCCAAGCAAAATTCACCAAACGATTTGTCGAAATGCAATGAATAATTTGATGAAAGTTTCCAATAATGAACACTTGATGTAAAAAGCATTGCCATTATAAATTTTTGAAGAAAGTTTACATCACTTCTGCAAGCATGAGTTTAAAATAACTCAAGTTGTTTCAAGTAATAGATATAATTGGCTTCTATAATTAGATACAAAAATTAAATGGGACAGACATTTATTGAAAACTTATTTGAAATATACATAGGTACCTATAACATTTTTTTTTTTCTTTTAGATCAGTCTGCCATATATACGGTGACCATCCGTCCTCTTTTTGAGAGGACAGTCCTTTCTTTTTGTATCGTGTCCTTTCTGTTTGCTTTTCTTAGAGAGGACAGAAATTCGTCCTCCCTTTTCTAAATTGTCCTTTCAAGGTGCTCTTTTCCTCTTTCAAGCCACGATTCTACGATTAGCAGCACTGCTTTATGTCATTGAATTCTGTCATATATTTTTTGCTATTGTGAATGATTTTAAAATTTTCATCTCCATCCGCAAGTTAGTGTCTTTCTCGTTGTCATCTTTTCGGCTTTTTGTTTATTTTTGGAAAAATAAGGGTATCTTTTGGTTGTAATTTATATAAAACGGTGCGGATTTATTTGGAATAATTATTGGTAATGAAAAATTAATTTATTGTTTTTTATACTTTCAAATGGAACCTTAAAGGAAATGCATTTTTAATAGCCAAAATCTAAGCGAAAGTGAAAATGCTAACCAAGTTTTTCAACATCAACCAGCGGAAGGGCGAGCATCAAGCATTACCTTGAAAGTAAGAAACATAAGGCTCTTCGTTATAACTAGTTGCACCAATAAGCAGATAACAAAATTCAAGCTTTCATATTTCACAAATGCATTCTCCATTTAGAATCACAAAACGTTTCAATGATAGAAGCTTCTCTTGTTTTAAAAGATTTTAAATTAAAATGTATATAAAGGTAGGTAGAAGTGTTTTTAACATTCACTGTTAAAAATGTTCTTACAAAACTAGAGTTAGAAAGTAAAGCTGTTTCCCTCAATTTTAAAACCTGAACATTTTGAATGGGTTTTTTTTTTTTGAATTGATGATCCGTGTTAGAAATCTGAAAAATAGCTTTTCTAATGTAATGGAATTTAGAAAAGATCACAAATCAAAGATGAGGAATTATTTGACGAGGTTATTTGTGCCAAACGGAAGAACAAATTAAAATATGGAAAATTGACAAATGGCCTCCGGACAAAAAATGGGTTGAAGTTTTCAAACACTTCGATGAAGAATATGTGAAATATATATAATAGAGTTTTCTCTTCCGGCTTCAAATGCCCCGACTAAAGCCTAGTACTCACCTAGCGTGAAATGAAAAATAAATACAGTCCAAATTACACGCGAAGAATAAAAATGAAAATAGAATAAACTTTCCCACGTGAATTTTTGATACTCACTTTGAATGAAAAAAAAATGGCAAATATTTTTAAACTGATTCGTTCTTTCTGTTTATAAATTTTCAATTTTTTGTTTTGAAACAAAATATTCAAATCAACTGACAAATGTCACAGTTTTCCACGTTGCCGTAAACTTTTTCCTGATGGTTGTACATTGAGAAATGAAAATCATAGCGTGGAAAAAGTTGTGGAACATATTTGTTTTTACAATCCACGTTTAAGTACTCACCTCTCGTTGCGGATTTCATGTTAGTGAACCAGCAGTCACTTTTATATGAAATTTTCATTTTCACTTGAACTGAGTACTAGGCTTAAAGGGGTATTTTCAATTTCCAATAACATTTAGACACCTGAGAAATCCCAATTAAAAGTTGATACGCTAGAGGCAATGCTTAATAACAAAGTGCAATTATGACTTCGATTGCCCAGAATTTAACACGTTTTTAAGAAATCGGGAACATATCTTAAAAAAATACATTGCTAAGAAAAATACCAACATTAAACATTCTATTGAATCACTATTATACGAGTATGTATACATATTTAAATATATATTATTTCGTTTTTTCTTAATTTATATGTATTTATTTGTTTTAAAAACTGATCTGATCTATAATATGAAGTACAAAACTTTTTAATAAAAATAATTATTTATTAATGAAAGACTGTCCTTTTTTTGCTTCTGAAAAAATGGTCACCGTAGCCATATAGCAATTGTAGGTCAAATGAACTATATATACCGTACCTAACCCATACCCGACTTTAATTAAGTTCAATTTATATATGTATGAGCTCGTCAGTTGGAATACTTTTTGAATTAAAAAAAAAAAAAAACACAAAAATCTAAATCAGGTCAATTGTCTATGCACTCGACCAACAATGGCAGCCCCAACAAACATTCCGCATATGGCCATTCATATTTGCATGACTTCTATAATAACCACGAAATACACAAAAGCCATTACCTCATGCTCAAACCGCAGCGCAGGTGCATAATATAATCGTTATATGAAAAATATACAAAAATAAAATAAAACGTGTTTAAAATTCTCATGAGCTCATCTCAGATATCATCAAATAAAAGTCGCAGCTAAACTTAATTTAATACAATAACAGAGAGATTGGAAAACAAATCCAAAATAATAATAACTTGAAACGTCATTCATTGACTCATAAAAAAAAAGATACAAAACTTCATAACGCAGCTATCGCTATAGGAATTGTGTTGTTTAAGTTTCGGAATTTTTGTTTCTGGTGTTGTTCCCGGAAACCAAATTGACATGGAATCTAAGAAATTTGCAGTCACAAAAACAAATATTTTACGAATTTTCAGTTGGAATGTGTATCTATTGGATACGAGTATTTTTTCGGAGTAAATTTTCTTCAACAAAATTATAATTGGCAGAAGAATTTTTGTCGAACCAAGAAATAACTGTTGCGGTGTTATTTTACACAAATACAAAAAAAAACCTCAATTTAAAACAGTTTATCTGCAAATAAGTAAACTTTCTATTCCGTCTTGTGTATGAATTAAGAGGCCATGCCCAGTAAATGGTCAAACATTAAGAGCCAGGAGCGGAATTACTATTGGAAAAACTTGGTAGATTCAATCGGGCCTTAAAAATATTGATTAATACAAGGTTAAGAAAGGAGAGTGAAACTAGTTGAGCCCTGGAGGAATTTATGTTTGTTATACAACATTTTAATAAATAAAGATTAGAGTTATTGTAAAAGAAGAGTTTTATTTAAAGCTTGTCGGTAAGAAACATTAAATTGGTGACGAGGATTTTTTTTGTATTCACGTGTTGCAAGTTTAAAGTTTGATAAATATGTCTCGCCTGGTCGGAAATATTGAGCCTTTTGTTCCGGGTAGTAATTTAAAGGCCTATGAATATAGATTACGCCAGTTCTTCAGAGGGAATGATATGCAAGGAGAAGCGTTTACTCCGCTGTTCATTACGATTGCGTGTGCAGAAATGTACGAGATTTTAATGTCTTTAACGATTCCAGGATTATCTTGTGAGAAATCCTTCGAGGAATTGTTGAAGTTATTGCGGGATCACTTCGCACCAAAAGAAAACAAGAGGGCAGAAAGATATAAATTTAATAAAATCTTTCAAGAAGATGGAGAGTCGATTAACGAATTTATAGATTCGGAGATTTTTTGGAAGAAGTTAAAGACAATAACAAAGTAGCAAAATACAAGTCGTTGATTTTGGATGAGGCATTCACTGATAGATTCATTGTTGGTGTGAAAAGTGAAAAAATACAAGAGATGCTTCTTTGAGATGACTCGCTTTCTTTCGAAAAAGTGCGCCAACAGGCACTTGGGTTAGGTTAGGTTATTGGGTTGACAATTGATGTCGCTATCGTCACACTTAGATCAATGTAGATTCATTGTGTTACCCGTGAGTGTAATCCTTCTTTTCTGTTAATCAGTCAAGCCATTTTGAGGCATTGACGAAGTTCAATATGTGAATTCCTGAAATGTTGGAAAGATCTTCTAGATTGTCAAAGAAGTAACTACCATTTCCATTTCCATTTGCCGTTTCTTTCTCTGGTGACATAGTGAAGGGCAATGACAGAGAAAGTGTGATGTGTCTTCTAGCGTCAAGCGCTGATCTCTATCTTGCCAACTCCTCGGCATTTTCATTACCTGGTATGAAGCTGTGTCCCGGTACCCAGCAGAGTCTAACATTGTGCTGCGTGCCAAGAACCTTAAGCTCTTCGCGACAGCAAAATTCAAGCTTCGATTTTATCACAGTGGCAGAAATCGCTTTTATTGCCGCTTGGCTGTCAATATAAAAGGTGATATCAGCCCGTGGTATCGCCATGATTGATACCTGTCTAGCAGCTGTTGTCACTGCCAGGACATCCGCTTAGAAGACACTGCTATGATCTGGAAGCCTAAGTGAGTTTTTTAGCTCAAGAGGTTCTGAGAAAAAGCCTGCACCAACACCTGTGTCCATTTTGGAGCCATCAGTATAGATTGCTATTGCTGATTCACTGGCGTAGGGTTGGTTTTTCAGCCATTTTTCTCTGCTTGGAAAGGCAGTTTGGAATGGTTTATAAGAGTCAAGTTCGGGTGTTGTATAATCTGTAATGATACTATCACCCAAATATTTCTGAAGAATTTGAGCATGTCATATTGGACTGTTTTTTCAGGTATTAGTCTGGCTTAGCCTTAAGGCGCTATATGCTGCGGATTCTTGTACGAAAAGGTCTAGGTGTAACAGGTTGAGTATCGCCTCTAACCCTGCTGTTGGTGTGGATCTAATAATTCCAATGCACGCAAGTCTCTGTTCTTTTATCAGAGTTTTGAGGTTCGTGCTTTTTTCCGTTGCTTTCGACCATACCAAATTACCATAAGTTAGTATTAGTCTGCTTATATCCAAATACATCCACCTAGGTCCCCAGGATTTTCCAAAGATTCTGTTACAGGATTAGATTGCAATCATTCCTTTTTTCGCTCTTTTCTAAGTGTTAAGACTCCAGTTTAATTTCCTTTCTAGAATCAGACCAAGATACTTTGCATGATCTGAAATTGAAGGTATTCTAAAACTTGGTATTTTACTATTATTTGTAAAAAGAACTAATTCTGTTTTTGACGGGTTAACCATCAGGCCGCACTTTCTAGTCCATCTAATAACGCAAGATCATCAGCGTATGCTACTACCTTTACTCCACAATGTTTCAGATTACTGAGGATTGTGTTCATAACCAGCAATCAAAGGAGTGGTGAGAGAACTTCCCCCTGTGGGGCCCCCCTAGATGTGGATACTCGCATCTGTATCCCTACCAGTTACGAGTTAATTTGCCTGTTCTTTAGCATGCACACAACCCAACGTATTATCGAATTATCGATTTTATTGTCTACTAGAGCTGCCTTTACTGCTTTATTGTTCAAGTTACTGAAAGCTCGTTCAATATCAAGAAACGCACCAAGGGTATATTCTTTGTCGCTCATGGTCTTCTCAATCGTGCTAACGACGCTGTGAAGTGCCGTTTCTACACTCTTCCCCTTTGTGTAGGCGTGCTGAGCTGGGGATAAATCAACCAGTTTCAGAGTGCCGCGAATATGTAGGTCTTTCAGTCTTTCAAACATTTTAAGAATAAACGATGTCAGACTGATTGGTCTGAAATCTTTTGCTTCTGTATGACTGGGCTTGCCAGCTTTTGGAATGAAAACCACCTTGACTTCGCGCCATGAAAAAGGAACATATCCTTATTTTAAACTGTTAAGGAATATATTTTTCAGGAGCGGTATTATTTGGACTTCGCTTTTCTGTAGCATCATTGGGCCAGGGGTTTTATACGGAGAAAAGGAATGGATCTGATCTTTTCATACTTTATAATATCCAATGGTATACAATGTGTTCCGTGCAGGACTCTATTTCCGGGTTGCTGTTATTTGACCCGCAACCCGGGAAGTGAGTATTTATCAGGTGCTGAAAAGTCACATTGAAATCCTAGTGGGATTGAATCCTTGGAAAGAATTTTTCTTAGCCTAGCAGATTCGTTTGTCCCTTCGATTTCACTGCAAAAGGTTCTCCATGAGCTTCGTTTCGCTCGTTGCGTTTCTGCTTTAAATTTTCGCTGACTGGTTCTATACATATACTTCCCAGTCATTCCCATTTTTAGTGTTTTTGGCAGCTTTGAAAAGTCTTCTCGATTCTTTTCTCAAGTTACCGAGTTCTACCGTTCACCAGGGTGGTTTCTTTTTTCCCTTCCCTATATGTTCTAGTGGACAACCTTTCTTAAAGGCGTTACTTAGAATCACCCTGAGTTCTTCAGATGCTTGATCAATATGTTTGGGTTCTTGAATAGCAGTGGCACAGGCACTTAATGTCGAAGCATCTCAAAAAGCATCACGTGCCATTCAGCATATGACGCAAAATGCGGTGTACAACCATTAACAAAGATCTGCAAAGAACACAATTTCCGAAGGGTTATCACGTGGTGCGCGGGAAAATTTTAACCAATCAAAAAGTTGGAGAAGTTACAGCAAGCAGACAGGGTGTTGTCCCTCAGGGTTCCTTTTATTTTCAGTTTATGCTAATGAACTTCCATCTTTGATTGCTAACTGTTCCTCCCATTTGTATGCAGACGATGTTCAGCTGTACCTTAGTTGCTCTCTTGATGGATCTAATTGAGCAAGGGACTTTTTGTTTCAATGAAGACTTAGAGAAAGTTGTAAATTGGTCTGAGTCAAATGATCTTATTTTAAATCCTAAAAAATCTTAATGTCTGGTCATAATCAAGAAAGCTACTAGAACTTGCTTATTTTCCATCGATTTTCTTGAGCAAAGCTCCAATCGAATACGTTAAGGTGGCAAAAACCGCTTTTTAACTTGTGTGCACTTTGTACGGGACACTATGTAAGTCTTTTACCGTCTGGTGATGTGGGGCCTGTCGTGTGGGTAATATTTCTTCGACATCGGCAGCTACAGTCGCGATATTCTGGGCCGAACTACCAGTCCGGTGGCGGTTACGCCCTGCATGGTCTCTGTGTTTCCAGTCTGATCGAGACGAGTATAGCTAAGCACTGGAATGTTTACCCCGTTGGCGCGACACGATTAGGAAATCGACGTCAAAATTCACGCTATGCTAACACCACCGACTTATCATGGGTCGACACAATTATTCCACGCTCTAGCTCTCCATTGATTCTCTGTTTGCATTCGCAGCTGTCTAGTTAACAAATTTCAAATATGATTGAAGTACGACGCCATTTGCAAAAATTGTAACATCTTTCGACAGGGTGATTAATTTTGAGCCACCTTGTAAAAGCAACCGAAAACTAAATGCCACATATAATTTCCATAATTCGCTATGTATAGTATACGGGATATCTGGTCCTATTTTCCTGTAAATTTATGAATGTTATTTTTAACTCTCTTAAATATATTAATTTAAACTATTTTTCACAGTATTCTAAACTCAGCTTATAACTAACTATCCTATTACAGTATTTCACAGTTGTTTAAAAAAAAAAAACTTAAGCTGGTAAATTTTGGTCTGGCAATACTATTGTGTCATTTGGTCTAAATACAATCAGTTACCATAAAATGTCATGTAAACTGACTTAAAAATGTCAAATGACATTTCCTAGTTGATGAGAACAAATAATCCTAGCTTTAAGAAAACAATTTTTTTAAAGGGGCCTTAAGTTATTATTGGAATCTGTTAATCCGGTCGTGTCTAGAGAATTTTCAACAACAATAGAATGTACGTATCTAGATACTATAGTAGTACTTTTTTCAAGTGAAACTTCTCAATAGAATTTGTATAGCTGTGGGATGGTGACTCAGAATAATTAAGCCAGTATGTGTAATGTATAATTCTGCATATTTTTTGCAGCTGTTGGATGAAGCTTTAGAAACATCACCCACACACCCCCACCGCCCACTTTTATATCCAGTTTATGAAAGGAAGACGCGTTAGAAATATTGCTGGCGACTATGCGACGACAACCTAACAACAACTGCAACAACAAAGAAAGATACAATTTCGCAAAACCAGTAGAACTTGAGTGTGTACACACCACAAAACACACACACATAACACAATGAGGGCGGTGGTCACTCGGGCGAGTTGGTTTGTTTTTGTTTCTTATTTTGAATTTTCTTTTCTTTAATTTTGTTTTTTTCTTGTAATTTTACTGTCATTTGAAGAAATGAGTATAATTTTTTTGTTTCCACTTCAAGCGCCCATTATAAGGAAAATGGACAACTAATGGGAAGGAAAATCTTCAGTAATTGCTTTTTGAGTACACAAAATGGTTTTTCTTGTAGGTGGATGATGGACCTACTATGTATATATCTACATTTTCCGATGTTACGCTTTCGCTTTTCTTTTGTCTAAACAGTGTAAAATGTAAATTGACATCTTTATTGCGATTTCAACAACAACAACTATTTATAACAATAAAGAAGAGAAATGTGTTCAACAAGATGTTTTTTTTTCTTTTGTTGTTTGTTTTAAGCAAAGAAGATTTGCTAACATCTTAAGATTGCTTTAAGGAAAAACTTCACGGATTAACGGTTTACTGAACGAAAGCTTCATCCAAGAACCTGTTTGAGACAGTTGAAAGTGGTTTTCCGGGGGAAAAAATAAATAAATAAAAATCATTAGACTCATTTTGGCGGTTCAACAAAAAAGAAAAAACTTAGATATTTTATTTTTTGTTTACAATTTCATTTAGATTGTGTTTATTAGGATGGATGACTGCAGACGACATCTTTATTTCTTTGTTTCATCACTTCTTGCTAATTATTCCATATCTGGATACTTTTGTATCCATATACGAGTATGCCTCGTGATTCGCAGCGGAAGTAGAGATCAATAAGAACTTATTGATCTTTTATAAAATTGTCATCTAAGTTTCTTGTTTTGTTTGTGTTATGGTCAGTTTTGTCAAACGAATCATAAATATTTATAAAGGGTGTTATTTAAGCTCTATATAGGCAACTTTTTTGGTTGTAAGTCGTTATTATAAAAATTGACTTTAAATAAATTTTACTATGTTTTTTTAAATTAGTATGAATAATGTTTAATAATCAATGACATTGGTTTTTGAATATCTATGACATCAGACATATCTTATATAGCTTGAGGAAACTTGATCTTGTCGGTCGAATTCCTGGTCAATATTTACGAGTAGGTATTGTTTCTCGTTTACCTTCAATAAAACGATGTAATAGGAGGCCAATCGGCTTAAGTTTTTCTTCTACGTCAATTTAAATTATTGTATGAATTAAAGCGATAAGACGTTTGTCAGAAAGAAAGCAGCATTCGTTGTTTCTAAGCTCGCTTTTCAAACCAAGCTCCGAAAAATACGATGAAAAGTAATCTCTTTTGCTGAAATGGCACTTTAATGATAAGCAGACAAAAACAAACAAGATGATTTGTTAAAAATAACAGTCGATATTCATTCTAACTTGATATTTTTTTAATCTATACTATTATAATGTATAAAGGTGTTCTATTGTTAGTTTGTCAGTTTGGCTGTAAAGAGTGGGCCAAAAAAAAGTTTCTTTTTGAAAATGCAATAAAATGAACAAATTTAAATTTTTTACATGTATCATGGCTTTATTAGTAAGTCCAAATACTTCCGTTAATTATGGAACACAAAGCCGTTCAAGTGGTTGCCTCTGATGGCTGCGGAATACCGCATTCTGTCACTCCAATTTTCTAAGAGCTTGTTGTTCATTTCAGGCTGTAGTCACGGATTGATTGGTTGATATGCATTACATCGGTCCTTCCCGATCCCGACAAAGAGAAAGCCCAAAAGGATCAAATTGCATTTCCGAGGCGGCCAATTGACATCGCCAAGACTGCTGATAACAAGATTTCGGAATTCGGTGAGCAAAAGATTGCATGAACCAGAGATCGTCCACATCCCATGTCTTCAATTTCAGGAAAAAAAAAGTCGGTTAACATGGCTCTGTAACGCCCACCGTTGACCGAAACGTCGTTCCCAATCTCAATTTCGAAGAAAAATTTTCCAATTATGCCACTATTCTACATTCTACAATTCACACCAAACTCTCTGTGGATATTTATGTACGGGTTTTTCAAGTCCTAGATGCGGCAATTTTGTTTGTTAACGTAGCCGCCGATATGAAAATGTGCCTCATGAGAAAATATTATTTTTCACCCAAAATAGTTCACCAATTCAAGCCGTTCTAAGGCCCAAACTGCGAAGCGATGACGAGGTGGGTGGTCGTGCGCCTTCAATTGCTGAGTCAATTGGATTTTGTAAGCGAATAATCCGAGATTTTTGTGCAGAATTCTCATCAGGCTAGTGCGTGAGATGTTGAGCTGTTCAGATCGATGGCGAGTTGATGTTCGTAAATTACGAGTAAATTTCACACTCTCGGCTACAGCAGTTACATTCTCGTCTGTGCACCGTACGACGACGAGGACCATGAGTGTTTTCATTTAAGACTCACGAACTTTTTGCACAAACTTGCGTACAGCTGACGCGGTGCGTGCTTCATTTCGGCTATAAAACTCCTTTTCAAATAACGCACTGTTTGGGCAACACAGCACACACTTTGGAAACAAGTTTTCAATATTTCCCAATCCCAACGTTGTTCAAGTGTTTCGTTCGCGGAGGTATGAAACTCACTTTCCATCAAGATTTCGAGCGGGAAATAGCTGTCAGTGTCAAAATAACCTATGATTTAAAAAGAAACCACCAGATGGCCCACTCTGTATGTGACAGCAAAACTATAATCAACAAACAACAACAAACACTCAAAATAATACATTAATGAAAAATTTTACTTATCTGTTATGTTGTAAGCCCCAACTGAAAGTGAAAAATTTGCTAAATAAACTACATATACCAATAATATTAAAAACATACTATACACAAAATTGTATGGAAACAATTTGAGGATTTCAATTTTTGAATTTTTTGACATTTCTCTAATAACTGTAGGATTGAAATAAACTTAGACGGCAACGCTGAACCCGCTCTCACTTTCGGACTGCTTGCCGGTTCCAAAAATAAATTAATTTTCCTATAGAAAAGAAAGAAGGACACACTTAAACCAGACGATGAACGTTGAACGACGAAGATGTGTGTCAATCCCGCTGACTTAATATTTTCTCTAAATTTCATTTAATTTTTTTTTCATTCTTTTGTTTAATTTTTGCCTATTAATTTTCATTTTTCTATTGTTAATTTTGAACTTTTTAATTAAATAAAAATAGAATTCTACATAACCATCTTATTTATGGTCATCTTAACGATAACAGCGCCAATGTTCATATATGACATCCACTCACGCGTCTTTAAAAGACCCTGTTTAGATTGTGACTTTTCATTACGCCATCTATGACGATGTTTCTTTCGATGTGATCCGTCAGGAGCTCTGTACACTATTGAAACACAGTCTAAGGTGCATATTATTCATTCGATTCATCCAGATTAAAACTTAAATCCGGATGCAAATAATATAAATTGAATCTAAATACATAAGGATTTAAGTTTTAAATTAAATAATATGGCGGTGTTCGTTTTCATATTGATTTTACGGAAAAGCGCATACATTGCAACAGTAAGGATTTATATCCGTAAAGAAATTCCAACCACCCAAAATCTGCCGATGTGTCAGTTTCCATTAATTTCTCCAATTCATCAAGAAAAATCCAAATCGATGCTTAAATGATGAGAAATATGGGGCGCTGTACTCGCATAAAAGAATGTTCAAAACGATTCTTCTCATTAATTACATATATGTGGACTATATGTGGATGAAAATTATCTCGTTGATTGTATTTAAATGGGGATTAGGTGTGTTCATGTATTTACTTCGCATTTGACTTCGAGGGTACGTGTGAAGTTCCAGTAGACGTGTTTTACACTAGGAATTTATAATTCGTAATGAATTTTGTAATTTATACCGAAGTAAGTACTCAAAACTGTTTTTTCGTGTTTTTTTTTATGAAGCATTTAACGCAAATGTATGTGATCAACAAAAAAATAGCATATCTTTGTTTATGACTTAAATGCGTAACCACATTGGCTTTTTATTCTTTTCAGCTCAATCTACTATTATCAATAAGATTCTCTATTACCATTGCATTCAAAAATGACCCGGGCAACGCCGGGTGTTATGGGCTAGTATTTGGACCTTATTCGGAATTATCCCCCCCCCACCAAAATTAACTTTTTTTAACGAATCGATAAAAAAGTGTTTGCTGTTGATAAAAAACATCAAATTCTGGACGAGAAACACTTTTTTTATGGTAAAAAAGTGAAGTATAAGCAGCCCACCCACAGTACTATAACTAAAACTACTTTTTTATGGGATATTTGCTTTTTTTGCTTGCTTATGCATTACGGCGTATAAACAGTGAGATATGTATGCAACCCCCCTGCTTGGGCACACTATAGGATTTGGGGTAGGTGCGAGGTTGGGTGTATGCAAGGTTTCTTTTGCATTTACAGAATCTGGATTTAAAGAAACTTTCAGCCGTATCTATAAAATTTTCTTAAACTGCATCTTAGAGGTTATTTAGTTAAGCATACTTAAATATTTAATTTGGCTTTAAATGACCTAACTTCAATTGGTATCTATAATCGATTTTTCATTGGTACTTAACTAAACAATGGTTGTGTCACGTAACGTAAAAGAATGTGAAAATCTAGTACAGAAAAAAACAAATGCTGCTTCATTTTATACAACACAGCTGTTTTGTGACACCTTCTTTCAGTAAATAATTGGAAGACACATTTTTTTATCTGTGAAATCAAAAAAAAAAATGGCTATCTAACATATACCCACACCCGCCGCCAAAAATAAAAGAAAAAGATCTAAAAATTGGGATGCCTCCTACAAGGAAACTTTTTTATTTTAGAATTTGCAATAATACACTACAAAACAGAATTATTTTATGCACAGATTGGGCGTTTTCCTAAATGCAGTGTTGCAGCGCATCATGAATTTTGATGCTTTTTTTTATTAACTTGCTTCAATAAAATAACGTTATTAAATACGAATTCTAAATTTAAGAGTTTTTTTTTTTAATGAATTGTAAAAGTAAATTTCAGAGTGAAGAAAAACGTTGCAAGGGCATCAAAATCCACGATGCGCTGCAAAACTGCATTTAGGAAAACACCTATTCTCTTCCAATAACGAGGAAGAAAGTGTCGATACAAACACTTCAAAGGCGCGGACGAAATTTCTTTGCGCGTATACATACTTTAATCAATACAAATTGTATGTTTCTTAAATCGTTGCACTTTATAGTTCTAATATAATATCACAACAAACAATACCTACAAACTCACAATTTGAAACTTCAAAATTTCAAAGGTGACAATCGATATGTCAAAATACATTTTAAAATGCCTTTAAGTGACCCTTAAACGCCGTTGATGGCGTTTAAGTTAAGAGGCCTTTAAGTAACGTTACTTAAATGTGTAAAATGATTATAGATACCGATTTCATACTTAAGAGCTGCTTAGAGGTATTTTAAAGTTAAGTAACCTTTAAGATTTGTTTATAGATTCGCCTGTTTGAATTTACCCTATGGCCTATATTCATTTTTTTATACTTCACTTTTTTACCATAAAAAAGTGTTTCTCTTCCATAATTTGATGTTTTTTATCAACAGGACACTTTTTTTATCAATTCATTAAAAAAGGTGCATTTTGGTGGGGGGGGGGGGGGTGAATTCCGAATAAGGACCTAGTATTTTTATAATTCTTCAATATGCAAAACATAGAGATTGAATTTTCAAACTTTTTCGATCGCGAAACAGAAAAACTTAAAAAAAAGCATCGTATCAAAAACTGTCAACGGCAGACATAGTGTCACCTGGTGGTAGGAATTATTAAATAAATCCTCGTAGGAGTCAAACTTTTGTATTAAATTTTTTTTGTAATAATAGCTCAGGTACAAGAGTTTTCAAACTTTTACAAAAAAAAAATAACAACTCTGGGTACCTAGGTGATGCACATTGCTTAAAAAAAATAAAAATAAATTTTGCATGTGCAACCAACATCGTTCATCATTTTTTTCTGACACCATATCGCCATATATGAAGTAAAACTTTCGTCCATTTTGTGTGCCACATAGCCGTAGACCGTAAATAATTGGCACAAAATGTGTGTTTGACTTCGCACTAGGTAAGCCATTTTGTTTATACTCGTATAAACGGATGTAGTGTGTGTGGTATATGGCGCTTCTACCTCAACTATAGTTCATTGTTTTACTTTAAGCCAACTTACATCACGTGTCTGAGAATAATTTACTTCCAAAGCCAAGTTACCGTGAAGTTTAAAAGAGGGCGCAGTGTCACGAAGGTGTTGATATTAAACCTATACCTATTGTAGAGCATAAGTTTACTGTGAAAGATTGTAATTTAGATGCTAGCGCCCAGTGCCATATTTCTACCTATTGTTATTGTTAGAAACTTAGATATAAGTTCTATAGGGAGAATTCTAAATAGTAAATTTACATGGACATGAAATGCGCTTAGGAACCGGATTTATTCAAGGGCGTGTCCTGGTTAACAACAGCCATGTTGATGGTCAACATTTTTGTAGAAGAAATTTCGTTAAAGGATTTTTACGATATAATTTATGAAATGACTTGACTACACCTACAGTGGGAATTAAGTTTTTTAGGTTAAGCTATTACTTAATGAGTGTTATTTAGTGTGATAGGGATTATGCTCACTTCGCGGCATATAATTTGGCAGTTGGGGTATTTTTAACAAAGCCAAAGTGTATGGGTAAGGTATAATAGATTAAGGTAAGCTTTATTTATTTGGTAAAGTGAGAGCTGTTTTTTATATTAGAATAGTTACTTTCATGGCATAAGAAGAAATATTTAGTAATATTTTTCGAGTCTTAGAAACAGGCATAGGTGTAGCCAAGGCTCTAGGACTTTTTTAGCTATATTTTATTTATTATTAAATCTTTATGAATTGAGTTTTGCTTTAAAGGCCATACATTTTTTAATGTCAGTGAATCGAGAAGCCCATTTAATATGATTTTAGAAGAGGTGACTTTCAACAAGCAGACACAAAATTTTAGCCGAGAGCGTTTTTCAGTAGGTTAAACAAATATCGGTGAAATCGGAAGACTCGTTAAAAAACTACGAAGTGAATGTTGTTAAAATTAACCTAGTCTACTTGATTAGATTTAATTATTTAAAATAAACATCCAAAACGAGTATATCAACCGAAAATTTTTTATTATCAATTGCTGTTTTCAAGATTTTTATTCTCAAACGAGTGACATGCTTAAGTAAAGTAATTACAATGAGCTGATTGTACAGATCCCTTATTCAATATTAAACATTCCTCTCGGTTGAATTCGAGTAAATAGTTTATTGTTGAAATCTAACGAGTTGTTCGGTTAAAAGAATCAATCATGTTTTATTTAGTCTTCCTTATTTCAATTTTTTTATAAAATTAGTGCAAAATTTTTGTCGAAAAAATTTTTGTTGAAAAAAGCAAAATATGATTTTTGTTTTTCTTTTAAGAAATTTTCGTTTATGATTTTTTGTCTGTAACAAAATAAAATCTTTGTGTAGCTGCTGAATTTGCTCACATCAAGGAGTGAAAAAAATTGGTTATCCGTTAGGGCAGGCATCCAAAAATATCACTTCTTGTTTCACGATAGATTGGACATTTTCCCAAAAAAATTAAATACGAGTATATCCTCTCTTTCATACAGATTAAACACAAGCTGCAAATGATAGACAAGTCGTTCCGGTGGGCGATGTAATTTAACTTGAGAAATTCTCCCTGTAGCTTGAGCAGCATCAAAATTTCTTCACATTTGATTTGAACTTTGAAATAGTTATTTTGACATAGACTATGATCCAGTTGACTGTAAATTCCTCTATGTAGGGAACCTGTTGCATTTTCGAGATATCGTTGCCTAGCCTGCTAGTCCAGCTTCTCAATAAGATTGAACGGTTTTCAATTACTAATGTCCCTAAACGAGATAGTGTGATGTCACAACTCTCCGCAAATTCAAGCCAATTTTTGTACCAGGTTCATTTCGGTTGAATTGTAATGGGTGAATTTTTTGCTTTTTTCTTTTTGGCAACACCACAAGTAGCACAAAATGGTATAATTTCGGTATCACATTTCTTAATTCATACTTTATACCTTCTTTATTAGGTATGTAAATTTATGCCTACTTAATTCCATCTTAATATGATCTTTATTAGGTATTGTTTTAAAGAACTTAACATGGTGTGTTTACTTCTACTTAAAGCATTCTTAAATACTTCTTAAATGGGCATTTCTTAAATCGGTTGTTTTTGTTACTTAATTCCTTCTTTAATCCTTCTAAAAACATTCCTCTTTTATTTTGGTATTAAATCGGTATTTTTCAAATTCTTTAATACGTATTTAAGTCTTCTTAAAGAGTATAATACTAAAAACACGAGAGAGTTATTTGAGTAGCACTTTGAGACAAGATATTTTAAGTGTCACAGTGGCACAATAGGTAGAGCACAAGCACGGCAAGCGAGAGGACTCGGGTTCGAATCTCAGTGGAAGCACAAAGGTAAATTAAAAAAACTAACTTTTAAAATTCTTTCATTCCAGCAAAAATTCACATAAAGATAGAATATAATCAACAATAATAAAAAAACAAACAGATAATAAAAAAAAATTTATTTTTATTGTTTCTAATAATTTAAGAATTGCCGTAGCTCTTTAAGAAGGAGTTAAGAAGTATTTAAGAAGATGTAAGGAACTATTTAAGAAGGAGTAATGAAGTATTTAAGAAGAATGATATCCCGATTTAAGACCATTTTAAGACTCAATTTATCTTCTTATTTCCTTCTATCGGACCGCCCACTTGCGCCTTTTCTCTACTTAATAGGAACTTAAATCCGTCTTATAGAAGATGTCAGATACCGATTTAGAATTCTTAAAGACATCGTTAAGTAATTCTGTGCTACTTGTGACTGGTTTTGACAGCTCACACACGTTTCGTGTTTTGTGTCACTGTCAAACATCTTCAGTTTTGTCTGTAATTTAACCATGAATTGTCTTACAAACGAACAACGCTAGCAAATTATTGAATTTTATTATCAAAATGCTTGCTCTGTTAAGAAAGTTCATCGCACGCTTCTTCCATTTTATGGTCAGTTTAATCGACATACTGAGGCGGCTATTCGGGCTATTGTGACAAAATTTCGCACCAAATTTACATTGTTGGACATTAAACCACCAACACACTTACGTAAAGTGCGAACTGAGGAAAATATCGCAGCTGTATCGGCCAGTGTTAGTGATAACTGTGAATTATTATCGATTCGGCACCGTTTGCAGCAATTGGGCCTCTGTACCTCTGTTACTCCACTACGTGGAAAATTTTGCGGAAGGATTTACGTGTGAAGCCTTTCAAAATACAGCTGGTGCAAAAATTGAAGCCGACCTACCACAACGCCGAATTTTCGGTGAATGGGCTCTTGAAACGTTGGCCGAAGATCCACTTTTTTATCGAAAAAGTGTGTTCAGCCTTCAGCGACGAAGCTCATTTCTGTTTGAATGGATACGTGAAAAGGCAAAACTGCCGTATTTGGAGTGAAGAGCAGCCAGAAGCATTGCAAGAGCTACCACTGCACCCAGAAAAGTCACTGTTTGGTGCGGATTATGGGCCGTATTTCTTCAAAGATGATACGAATAGCAACGTTACTGTGAATGGTGAGCGCTACCGTGCGATGATAAGAAACTTTTTTTTGCGCAAAATGGAAGAGCTTGGCTTACAAGACATGTGGTTTCAACAAGACGGTGTTACAGTTTATTTCAGGTTTGGAGCTGGTCAATTGGCCGCCTATATCGTGCGATTTAACGCCTCTAGACTATTTTTTGTAGGGCTATGTTAAGGCTCATGTCTATAGCGCCAAACCCGCTGCGATTGACGCACTGGAAGCCAACACCAACATTGAAGCATTAATTTATTTATTAGGTGTGTTCAGAAGCAATTAAAAAATAGCCTTGGCAGGATACTAGTTACAAAGGCGCAAACTTTTAAACGGCCTATCATAAGGAATTAGTATGATACTACTTAAGAATTTGCTAACTTTAAAGTAGTTCACTAACTCATTCTTAATTTTAAACATTTTCTAATTAGTATCGTGCTAAGGCTATTTTGTTAATAAATAGGTTCTGAACATACCTAAAGTAGTGGCATATCATGCAAAAAACTAAGTAAACAAACCAGTTTTGATGGTTTTAAATGTTAAAGAGTCAAAATGAAGTTAGCACGATACTAAGAAAATAAAATAGGTATTCGGTGATTTTAACTTTAATAAAAGGGTGGAGAAAGTATGAAGCTATATTCGATTACAAATTGCAAAATTGTTGTTTTAACCTAGTTTCATACTATAACATCTCTAACATCGTACTTATTCGACTAAAATTTTGCCCCAAAATATTTACAATAAGGAAAGAGTTAGTAAACCACTTTAAAGTCAGCAAATTTTTAGGTAATACCATACCTTAAAACTAAGCTGTTTAAGATTTTGCGCCATTGTTGTTTCATTTTAACGGAATGATGTTGTTAGGAAGTATATATTTTTTCCCTATAACCTGACGGTAATTTCAGATTTAGCAATCAATGCTGCTCGAGTTATTATTGAATCTTCAAATTTAAATAATGATATCCACCAACTACCGGATATGTAGGTCATAAACACACGCCAACACACGAGTTTTTGTCCACTTTTACAAATAAAAGCTACACTTTACCTTGGACATGATAACGGAAGTAGAGCTCTCTATTACACGGATAATGAAATACACGGATACACGTGTAATTATTGGACCGGGATTTGAATCCGTGTAATTATAATTACACGTGTTATTTTAATAACACGTATAATTAAATACACGTGCATCCGTGCATTTAATTATACGTGTTACTAAAATATCCGTTACCATTTCTAGCGTTAAGTAAGTCGAAGTTAGTAAACTAGGGATACTAAACTGGTAATTTATAAGAGAAATATAAACTAAAATTTAAAAAGGAATACTTCACAATTTAGAATATGACTCAAGCTTTGCACGTTTGCAGTGAACACTCAACTGTTACTAACCGTCTCATTAAACAAAAGCTTAGGTACAACGGGTGACTATTGAAAAACAATAATTTTGCACACAATGCAAAAATAACGGAAATAATTTAAGCAAGTTGCTGTTGTTTTGCACTTGATAACGGTCTAGGTATACCTAGTTGTTCAATTATTACTAATTACGTATAAAATGTGAGATAAAATAGCAAATCAAAGACAAATTATAATTTCAGCCTCATCCGTGTACTAAGGATTCGTTTACACGGATAATAAAATGAATAATTACACGTGTTTTAAGAACACGGATTTGAAGTTGGTATATATTTCCTACACGGATTCCGTGTACACGTGTTTCTTAAATACACGTTCAAAAACGTAGGCTCTAAACGGAAGCTGAAATTTGTCTAAAAATTAGTCTTCTACTTCTGTCGTTGTATGTTCGTATACCAAGCTTGGACACAAATTATTGAGTGCTTCGAGCACCAAGTATAACAATCAATCCTATCGCTACACTAACCCAGTAGATAGACTATTCCAACCAAGTAGATGGATTAACTCAACCAAGTACATACATATGTAGGCTAGTCCAACCGATAAGATTGGGTACTGCAATCTGCAATTGTGTTTTAATATCCTTTGTATAGAAGGTCTGGGTTCGATTTCCAGCCACTGCAAAAGTGTTTACAGGCAAATCCTCTAAATATATCTCACAAGAATAGTTGACAGTTGTAATATTATGTCTGTAATGTAAATGTCTGTACAAAACTACGGTCTCAGAACTCTTAGTCTCGCTCTCGACTCAGAAACCTGGACGATTCTGATACCGTGGTCAGACATAGATGGTCATTATCTGGTAATCCTGCAAATGTCATTAATAGACTTTTCCACTAATACAGTGCATAGCGGACCCGTTATTATTTTTTTTGTATTCGTCAGAGACTAAAAACAATTCACCATGATAAGTAATAACGACCATAGTCAAAACCATGTGTTTACTGACTAGAAGCAGATGGAAGGGGGTTCTCATTTCATCAAATCCATCATCTTCAGTGATGGGTCCCATTTTTGGATGAACAGGTCTTTCAAGAAGCAAAGTTGTCAGATTTGTAACGATCCCAATCCATACAAGGTCCACCATTTGGCAAAACATTTTCAGAAAGTCACTGTTTAATGTGTATTAGGTGCAGCGCTATCATCAGTCTATATACATAGCTACTTCTTCGAAAACGATGGTGGCATTACCATCACGATGAACTGTAAAAGAAATAACCAATTTCTTTGTCTAGTATTGATTTATATGACGTGTGACAGTATGGGCCGGGCTGCACTTTGTGCCCCACAACTGATGCCAGAATGTTCATTCCTGCAGGAGCGATTTGAGGGTTATCTTAAGTAGATACGGTATGAAATCGTGCGATTCGAACCCTGTTAGACTTTTTCTTGTGATTTTTTTAAATCGCGGGTCTATGTACATATGTCAATAAGCCGCAAACGACCGGCGCATTCGAAATGAACTTAATCGGTGCAATTGCTCAAACTAAACTTGACTCAGGCACCTGTCATCGAAAATGCACTCTTTTGAATGCGCGCCATCTACCGAAGCCGCGACGGTACCTTTCGAATAAAATTGAAAAATTCGTTGAAATTTTTAAGACAATTTGATTTATTTAATTTTATAATCTACCTATTCCTATTGTAGGATATCCATCATAAAGGATGAGCTATCTAGTGGTTTCTTTTTAAATGATAGGTTATTTTGAAACTGACAGCTATTCTCCGCTCGAAATCTTGACAGAAAGTCAGTATCATACCTCTGCGGAACGAAATAAGTCACTTTACTCTTAAACAACGTTGGGAAGTATTGAAAATTTATTTCCCAAGTGTAGCCCAAACAGTGAGTTTTTTGAAAACAAGTTTTGACTGAAATGGAGGACCCACCGCACCTGCTGTTTGCAAGTTTTGTGCAAAAAGTTGATGAGACTGGTATGCTAGATGACAACACTCATGGTATACGTCGTAGTACGGCGCGCAAAGACGAGAATGTGGCCTTACTAGTCGAGAGTGTGAGACTGAATTCACGATCATCAACTCGCCATCGATCTCAACAGCTCAACATTTCGGAGGATTCTGCACAAAGATCTGCGATTATTCGCTCACAAGATCCAATTAAAGCAGCCGAGGCAGTCACTTAAACTACGTTCTTTTTCATAATTAATGGGAGTGTTGGCTCTTACCAATGAAGCCATAATACCTACATGGGAAAAATTTGATTTCGTTTATTTTAGAGCATTTTATAAAGAAACTTGTATTTGACCCACCCTGTATGGAAGTAATTTCGCATGTGTGATTAGAAATGTAAGTTTAGGAAAAAGCATATCTGTTTTCGCATGAATCCAATCCAAGGATCCCATCTTGAAATCCCACCTAATTCCTCAAAACCTCCCACAACTTTACATTACAAGTTTGTACACATAGAATCGGTAGGTACCTACCTTAAGTTAAGTTTAAGAATATGTATGTATGTACCTATGTACTTACAAAGCCGATATATAGGTACATACCAAGTTGTTCGGTAAATTCTATATTCATACCTAGTTTGTCTAAATTCCTTTCCAACATCTTTCCTAACACAAATACCTAGGTATGTCCCTAAGCTCCGAAGCAAAGATCTTAAGTCCTTCTGAGCTCCATTCAAAATTTGACGAACATTATATTATGTTGGTGTCTCTTGGTGGGTATTATTAATTTATGTATCTATGCATCTTTATAAGTAGGGGGAATACCTACATCGACAGGTAGTTAGGGTGTTTTATATCAAAACACCCCCAAGAGAGCAACTTACGTGATGTGTGTACCTATCTACTTATCTTCGTTTCTCAGATGTACCTACCTCTTACTCCTGTGGTGGGTAAGTATAGATATATTATATCTACATTCAATTTCTTTTTTCATCTTTTTCTCCGCAAACATCCAAAACCAAAAAGAAAAAAAAGAAAAAAATTGTTTTGCCAATGTAAACACAAAACTTTCCCGCGCACGCACAAGTTCAAGTAAAGATTTGGGTATCTCTCAGCAAAACACATGGGGTTCTTTTCTTGTATCTAAAGCAAAAGACCATAAAGAAAAAAAAACAATTAATTCCATTCAATATGTCAAAGATTTTCACGTAACTAAATAAATACAAATAATCAAAACAACAAGAAAAAAACGTTATATTGCATTTTTGCTATTGACCCTGTTTTAATAAAACATTCCTATCTACATTTAGCGGCGGCGGCGGCGGGAACAACGAAGCGACGCACGCAGGGCAGTGACGACGACCTACAAAGCAAATAAACTTTAACAACAAAAACGGCAATAACTATCTACCTATTTGCCGATAAATTGTTATCTCATTGCCGGTAAATGCGGCGCGTATCTCTGGCATTAATCAGCCAACGAAAATATAAATTAACTTCATAAATACGAAATACACAAAAAAAACCCTCAGACTCAGATATGAAACTTGTACAGTCTCTCTGACTCAACCACAGGGATATTCTCCTACACAAGCTCACAGAAATAGGTTCACAAACAATCAGCCCCATACCTACTCGCAGCTCCGAAAAGTACCTATACCGTATACCTACCTTACTTATAGATATTGCCTAAACTTTTTGAAATAACGAACTTTTATAGAACCACCATTGAATACGGAAAACAAGGAGAAGGAAGACAGATATGTTGCTGGCACTGCCTTGTTGTTGTTGTTGTAATTGTAGGTGGATTGATGGTTGCGAGGGTCGAATTATGGTTGATCGGGCAAGTGGGGGGAGGGGGCCAAACTCACCTGTTAACATTGAGACAACGATGAGGACCAACGCTGCTGTCGTTGTTTTATGCAAATTGGAGCGCTTTTTGTATAATCCACGTTCCATTTTGATTTTGATGAATTTGAACAGGAACCGGATGAAGTATCTTTTTTTTTGTGTCCTATCTGACTTTTGCAAAAATAATTGGGTGAAGTTTATTTATTGATTTTCTTCTTGCCTTCTTTAGAAGAAAATAATTTTTTTTCTTTTCGATTTTTATTTTCAACAAGAATTTCGCACTTAATTTTAATTGTATTCACTTAATTAAAATCATCAAACACTTAACACAAGCGATTGGTGCACGATCCGCGCTCTTTTCTTTCCAAGTACTCAAAAATAACGGTCACAAGAGGAATATTGGCTTCAAATAGGTACAAAAACTCACTATCACTCAAGTTGAATTTAAATTGAAGAAAACAAAGGTAAATCTAATGCACTTAAAAAATATCAACGTGATTTATTTTATTTTTTTTCGATTAAAAGCGTTTCGTTAAGAAAAACAATAAAAACAAGAATTCGAATAAAATTTATTTGAACCTGCGGAACGAGATACAAAAGAGAATAACATACAGAGACAACAGCTAACCTCGAATATCAATCGCACACAACGAACGATGCAACAGTTACTAAACGACTGAAGCCAGCAAACAAGGCGCTAGAAAAGCATGGCCATTTCATACAACACAACGGAAAGACGATGAAAACGACTCAACGACAACCATACCGACGCGACGATGACGATATGATGGTGCTGCTGCTGGTAGTATCTGAAGCTGACGATGATGATGGTGATGATGATGACGAGGACAACGACGACGACGACGACGAGACGTTTAATCTACCACCAACAAAAGAATAACGACGACGTCACCGCAACAGAGAGAGCAACATGTCGCATATACATAAAATCTGCCGTCCCGTGCGTCGCTCGCCGGTCGTTCGTTCACGTTGGCCGTCGCGTCGTATGAATATGTGTTTATGGAGTTGGAGTTATACAGATACAATTTTGAAGTTAGGGGCTTTACACGTTAAATTGATTATGTAGACACAAAAATGTGTGTATGGTGTAAGGTTCATACGAACCCAGGCAAGGCCGTAACAAAAAAGGGGGTAAGATAGACCTTGTCAGCAGGGCTTAAGTTTGATTAGTTAGAATTACCCCTTACTCTTTATGTAAATAAAAAGAAATCAAATCACCATTTATGTACTTCTTTTTGGATATTTAAATCCACTACTGGATAGCACGTTCTTGTACTTGTGGATAAATTATGTACTTTGGGATTTAAAAATTATTGTGTATACAGATTTTATTTATATGTATTATTAACTCACTGTTTGAATTACTAAAACAACTACTTAAATAGTTCTAGCTCAAAACTAAAAATAAATAATACGCAAGCAAAATTTAAAAATTCGTTGTAAGAGTTTTATTAATAAATTAATTTTGTGAAACCAAAATTTCTTTTAAAAAATTTTTTGTATCTAGTAATATACATTCAAGGCAATAATTTTACAAAACCGTTCACCCTTTTTCCCGATATTGGGGCATATTCATAGATGTTTGCTAAACTCTTGTTTAGTTGTTAATAAGCAAGTCCAGAATTGAGGCTATTCATAGATAAATTTAATTCTAAATTATAGAATATCGTTAAATTGAAACTTGAAACTGATGTATTCTTAAGAAGCGCATCAGCACACGTGTCGGGGAGAGCTCCAATATGCCCATTTTCCAATTTAACTAGAGTCTTTCAGCCCAATAATTTTGTAGCTTCCGACTAGCCATTTCAACTAAGCTTATTAAAAATGAATAATTGAACGTTTGATTTTAAAATTCAAACTTCTAATGAAGAGCTAACAGTGAAGTGACAACTGACAACTTGACTGACAGATCATTTGACATTTGAAACTACGTCTGGTACAATTTTTTTACATTAATAAAAAATTGAAAGTTAACCCTGCTTGCAACTCTCAACTATTCCTTCATGCATATTACCAGGCACAGCGAATGAGCAGTTCTTCTCATGACAAGAGATACTCTTGAAGGATTTGTCAATTTCTCGCAAGAGGTAGTAATCCCTCTTGATGGATCGAAAACCGAAAACAGAGTGGGTGGTGGAGTGTACTCAGATAGACTAAACCTTAGACTCTCCTTCCGCCTACCAAACCATTTTAGCGTATTCCAAGCGAAAATTCTGGCGATAAAGGAAGTATTGTCATCGCTTAAGAAAACGTGATATCTAGTTCGGATATCCGCATCTTCTCAGATAGTCAGGATGCTTTAAAATCCCAAGTATAAGCCTGCCGATCGTCTCTGATGGAGAAGGCCAAACAGTTTAATATTCACCTATTCTGGGTGATATTCCGGCAAATTGTAAAGCCGACAAACTCGCCAGAATTGGAACGGAAATGATTATCTTGGGTAAATATAGGTATGCCTATAGCTATAAGTAAACTCAAGCTGAAGCAAATTGCTCTGGAACAATCAAATACAAGATGGCTTAACACAACCACTTATTTGGCGCCCAAACGAATCTGGCCCAAACAAGATTTGAAACGGTCAAATAGTTTGTTGCCCTTCAGCAGATCTTAGATCAGCTCCGAAATAGGTGTCATAACTGGACACTGTCTTATAGGTAGACACGCCACACGACTCGCTGTACTATCAAACGACTTCTACAGGAGTTGTTTGGACGAGGGAGAAGAGGAAGCAATCCCACAACTTATTTGTACATGCCCTGCTCTCTCTTAGGCTAGGCGCGCACATTCAATTTTTAGTTTCGCAACTGTTTAGTTGCTAAAATGAAACATATGGGCTTATATGGGACACCGCGCACTTAGAGCAACTCGATTCTCGAAACTAAAAAGTTTGTGTTTTGACACAAACTAAACGATTGTCTAAAATGAGTGCGAGCGTGAGTAAGGAGTTGCCAGTGCGCTGTTCTCTTTCAACTGGTGATTAAACTATTTGATTTCGATCACAGTTGCCAGTGCGCGACTAGCCTTACAGATGCACAATGGGGCAAAACGTAAAAAAGCTGGCATTTAATCAAATTATGAAGTTGAGCTTTGTCTTAAATAACCGTTCTATTTCTCTTCCAAATATGATAGAGAATTAGAAATGGGAGAGAGAAAGTTTATTTGAATCACGTAATCTTCTGCAGATCGTCTCAAATGAAGAGTAAGTTCACGTTTTGAGTCGATCGTAGACCTCTTTTTGTCATTTCGAGTTGGTTAAGTAAATTGTGTACAGCTTATTATTTATTGCGTGTATCAAATTAAATTAAATTGCAATAGAATCAGTAAGCTCAGGAGCATTTTTTGTATGTTTTTTTTATAAAAAGTAAATTCTTTTTATTTTAATTCGTAGTTGAATATAAAAAAAAAGTTAAAAAATTGCTTGTGTTTTTGCATTTCTCTGAAATCCTTAGACGTTTAGTTGTGTACGCCGTAAGGTGCCAATAAATTTTATATGTCATTTTGTTAAGTGTACATTCTCCTTTCAGAATGTGCAAAAATTTCTTGCTCCAATCTGCTCCCCTGTGTGTTGTGTACATTTTTGTTCGTGACGTCACTTTCTAGAAAAAGATATTTTTCTTCAATATTATTGTATTTTTGAAATTTCTTACGCCCAACAAAATCAAAAATACTACCAATAACCAGGCAAGATCTTTTTAATATAAAGAAGAAGTCAAGTTCATAAGGATTTAATAGCCAGATGGATTTTTTAAAGGAAGAAATTTTATGGCAAACTCAATACTTGGGTAACTTTTCAAATGACATACATACATTCTTTCTGAATTGGCATATGCATCTGAAATTAGTTTGAGAACATGTGGGCAGTCGGTAGCTGGAAAACTAATTCACGAAGTACCCCAAAGCCCTAGAAAAGTCAAACAGTGTAGGAAAGCTTCAAGAGAGACCATTTAACCTACTTCGATGAATGGTGAAGAAGCTTTTGCGTTAATTTTCGAAGCAGGCTTATCTAAATTTCAATATGAAATTATCAGATCAAAAGCTTCTTAAGTATTTCCTTCGTATAAAATAGTTCAGTAGTGTTAAAAAAATTGCTATCCCGATCCTGAACATATATCATTGTTTCGAAAACTTCTGTGAGTACAAGTGTACAAAGTTTGTTAAACTTAACAGTTAAAGGCTTAATTATTCTCCAAAAAGACGAGATTAATTCACTTCACTAAGAATTGATAAATGTATGTTTGTACTCTAAATGGGACTTTGATAGGAGTTTTGGTCACTATTCAAATAAGCAAGCCTTTTATTAATTGAACCAGGTAGAATGGACTGTTTTTCTTACTTGCCTTGTTCCACTTCGCTTAGTTTCTGGTGGTAAAATAATATACAAAAATTCACGTCCAAGCTCAAATAGATATTGTAGACCTATTAAAACTGAATTTTTAAAAGTGTACATGTAGCTGAAAAGCAAAGAATTTATTTCTATTGAAGAAAGGATACTAAGTTTAGCAAACAAAAATTAGTAACACAAAATATCCCGAAATGGTAACCCTATAATTTTTTTTAAATTTTTTTTATAAATGTAGTTGTATTACAATCACGAAGGATGCAATACACGCAGAGTTTCATTTAAATCGTTTGAGCCGTTTTTGAGTAGTTTCGTAAACTAATGAAATTTGTATGGGTGGTAACCCTAGAAATGGGCGTGGCCATTAGAAACTTTGGCCATGTATTAACATTGGTATCAGTAGTATTTGTGCCAAATTTCAAGTTTCTAGACCTGTTGGTTGATTTAATGCCATCTTTTCGCCATTTTGCCCCACTGTGAGACGCAAACTTCATCTAGGACACTATTTCTATAATGAACCAAGCGATCTCATGAACACGGACATTAAAAGTCTCCTTCGCTTCATCAGAAGCTCCAAATGGTTTTAACTACATAGTAAGGGACTTTTTGTTCCCTATTAGATCGTGGTATCACAATGGACCTCTACTGGTCTAAGTGTGTCAGATGCTTTATATTACAGCCACTTTAACCTAACCTAACCTAACCTAACCTAGTAAAGCCATGAAAAAACTTTTTTTCAGCGGTTGAGAATCGAACTCAAGACACTCCACATGACAGTCAAACGCAATAACCATTATGCCAAGTCGTACTACACAAAATTTACACTTTGGGAATAAAAGCGTAGTTTTTTGTTTCTTTAACCTGTCATTATTTGAAGTACAATTGTAGTATAACATAATTTTAACCTGGTGTTCTACTAAAAACAGCTGGGAAACTGACTATGAATAGTAGCTGCGTTTATTAAACCAACAAGCCTTTAACTTTGGATCTTGAAATCACAACTCTAATTCTCTATGAATACGACGAATTTGAATTTTTTTTTAACCCAAAAAATTTTATGTTTTTGAAAATTGTTATGTATACACAATACTATTAGGTTCTATGACAGGTCCTTTAATAGCATTTTTTCTTAAATTTGTTTTTTTTAACAAATTGTAGACCATACCTACAATAGTTCACATATTATTTTATGGCAAAATCGTTAAAGCCGTTTTAAAATTAAATAATATTTTTCTAACGGCTGTTGCCTTTAGCTTTGGAGCTAAGCAAAATTTCAATTTCTCTTCTAGACCCTTAATTACTGTATTTGAAGAAAATAGCTTCAGTGAAAAATAAATATTTTTTGTACAACTAATTTTTTATAAATTTTTATACACAAAATTTTTAAATGTCAATTTTAAGTATTTAGCAATTTATATATGTATGTATATGTGTAAAAAATTTTGTTTATCTTATTCAACAAAAATTGGCGTTTCGTCATGGCCATCTAACATGGTCTAATCAGTTGACTAGCTAGAGCCTTGTCAATACGCAATTTTTATTAAATTCAGTTGATCTTACATCGATTTTTGAACAAAAATCCAATGCGAACTACATTATATAACCAAGATTTAAATTCTCAATCATTAGCGCTGGAAAATGTTGACAGTGGCCTGTCTTGTATTGTTTCTATATGAAGAATATGTGAGATTGCCGGCAGAAATCGCCAATAAATAAATACTTGTTATCAGTCATTCATGACTTGAAAGCAGACATACGAACAATCCAACTTATAGTCTAAGAAATAAAGAGAGAAAGGAATATATAGCTATTTTTTGGAATGTTTGCATAAGTTATTTAACTCGTTCGGATTATGCTGAGAAATTGGAATCAAGAAAAAGTTTTCCGTACCAAAATTTACCTTTCCGGAAAGTAGGTAGGCAGATGAACCCATACAAATTGCCGAGTTACTCTTTTGTTGTGCAGTATAAAAACGAACTTCTTCAATGTTTCACGTTTGCCACGAGGACACATTATACTTCTCGTCAGGGGATGAAAATGAGAAATTTTCTACATTAAAAATGTAACAACAAAGTAAAAAATATTTCAACTATTAGAAAATGTTAACAGAACTATATAAAATATTTGAATTTATTTTTTTTGAAAAACTCAGTAACTCTTTGAAATTCTTTTGGAATGGCAATATTTATCGTTAAATAATAATACTATATGATAAGCTTGCACACTTACCACCTTACCAATAATCATATTTCGAGATCACTAAAGTATTAAAGTGGAGTCTAAGTAATTAACCATTTCCTTACTTAATTTAAGAACTCGACGCTAAACGTCACCTTTATTTCAAAGTGAAGAAAATTATCTTTAATTTCGCTTTCAAGTGTAAGCTCAACGTTTGTACTGTTATTGTGACAGTTTAAAGCAACCAATACAGTCTGTCTCTGTATTTTAAAACTTTTTATTTTTTAATTTTGTTCGGGTTAAATTAATGTTTATATATTATTTAAAAAAAATCAATTTGAAAAAGAATTACTGGATACCTTAAAATGGCTGAACAAAATTAGACAACGCTGTCGGTTCTCAAAATGGATACCAGCAATGAATGATTTGCTGGTAGAGATAACCATACTATATTTTGATGTGTGTAAATTCTGATTATATACATACATACATATGTATATATACATATGCTCTTTCAATTAAAAGCTCAAGTGACCTCAACTCCAAGGTGCGTTTCGCCCAGGTACGACAGTGGGCTCATCCGTTAGATGCTGCCGTACCATTCTAAGACTCAAATATTGGTAGATGTTTACCGACTCTTATAAAATTTACAGCTTTAATAGACAGTGAATTTTATTTTTCTAGGGGAATTTAATTAAATTCAAGCACCTAGAATAATAATGTCAATGGTCAGACTATTAAATAAATGAAGATATGAAAGTTAATTCTGTTTAAGTGAAGTGATTGAATTAAATTAAATATCTAGGCTTAAAGCTGAATCCAACATTGAATTACAAAATTTATTTATCAGAGAAAACCAAAAGTTCGCACAGCTTGATAAATTTAACTTGGAATAATATCTTCTCTTATAAACATATATATATAACAGATAAATACGAAGATATTGAAAAATTTTATAGGAATTTTATAAAGGAACTTTTCAACCTACCCCTGAATATACCTAACTATGCCATCTATTTAGAAACAGGGCTTCCAAAACTTTTGACAAGCACGCTTAAGTTCCGAGCTGATTATATTATCAAAATCTGCAAAACTGCTTTGTACGAGTTGAGAAAAAACGACTGGTGGCTTGCAAGATGGCAGTCTATTGCGCTGAGTGTGGAGTGAGATTGGATGATAATTTGGGCAACATAAACCATCTCAAAGAACAACTGTACAGCATCATAGAAAAAAATCAGGACACAGTGAGGTATTCATTGATAGAAAAAGCTCAAGAGTCATTCAGTAGAATAATCTACAGTCAGCTCAACTACAATCGGTCCCAGAAACTATTTTTAGGATCCACTGAGTTTTGCAGAGATATCATTAATCTTTAAAGCAAGATGCGAGGTTCTCAACTTAAGCGGGAATTCTTACAATGGTAGTTTTAACACGCTGCGCAACTTAAAATCAATAAAAGATTGTCTAAACCTCATATACGTTCTTTTTTTTCGGAAAAATACATCTACTCTAGAGACTATAAAACAAAATGATTGGAAAACATTAAGCAAATATTTTAAAGATATTTGCAAGTACAGATTGCTAATAATAACAGAATACTACTAAATTCAAAAATGTTAATTAATATATTATTATTATTTTTTTCTTTATTTTTTTTTTATACAATGTCAAAAGTACAACCAAAGTTTATCCATATACGGCATAGCCATAGCTTTCTTATTCTAAATATTGTATAAAATTGTTGTAAATTAATGTAAATAATTAAATTACTTACTTTCAAAAAGAAATCTATCAAACTATCAAAAATATATATATATATATATATATTTTTTCACACCTCTCTACCAACAAATTTTGTTAGCTACGGTACTGCCGTTGTTGCCTGTGGGCATGGGTGTGTGCGACTGCGATGAGGTTCATATAGTTGGATATGTGAGTTGGAATAAATGGAAGTTAAAATGAAAAGAATAGATCAGGGTGTGATATGCTGTGCGTATGTTGGCTATAGCATGGGGGTGAAGAGCAAATATAATATTTCCTTGGGCAAAGAGAAAAAAGGTTGCTTGCAAACAAAGACTTCATAAATATTATTTGGCACGAGCTGCAACAATCTAATTGGATTCTTTTTTGAATTCTTATTCGTATATACATTTTGAAAATGTTGATAAGAATGCCCCGCCAAAGAACTTCGATACTCGAAGTTGGATCTACAAATAACGATCATGTAAGACTTGTTCCAATCAAACATTTTTTTAGATACATGTTGCAATGAAAATTTAATAAAAATAATGTTGATTTGAAATTATTTGAAAGTGTTTTTTGTTCAGATGTTTGCCTGTATTGGATAAAAGAACCTGTTATAATTTTTTGTGTTTAATGTATCTGGAAATATACTGGGTTTCACATATATGTAGATAGGTACGACAGAATCTGTATGAGCAAGAAATATATTTATGATTGAAGTGACAATTATTATAAAATTGAGCTTTAAATTCCTGCCTCATAAGGTTTTTCGTTTTGCAAGCAGGCACGTATGCACTTAAAGCTGATTTTGTATTATTTCATAAGCATTACCTACATGCAACAAGCTCTGAATGATAAACAGTTTTAATTAATATCCATCACATACCTACGATCGCACCAAAAAAATAAAAAAGAAAAAAGTATCTTTATTAGTTAAATACATACCTACATAATTTGCTTTAAAGGTAAACAATCAAAACCATTTAATTTATAGAGTACCTATGAGGTATAATATAGACCTAGAGATTATTAAAGACTTTTCAGAGGAGTTATTTGGTACTTAAAGTAAACACCTACTCAGGTAGGGTAAACTGCCGAATTGTTGGCACCCTCCAATGATTGGCACTTACAGTTTAAATTACTCGTATTAATAACATTTAAAAGTTTTTGGATATTTTGACATATATTTTTAATTTGAGTATTTTCTCTGGAATCTTTCCTGATGAACTTAAACACGCAATTGTGATACCCCTGTTTAAAAAAGGGAGTAAAAAAGACAAAAATAATTATAGGCCAATTTCGTTGTTGCCTTCTATTTCAAAAATATTTGAAAAAGTAATTAAATGTAGGGTTTTGAACTTTCTCAAAAATTCTAATTTTCTTAGTTCCAAACAGTTTGGGTTTAGGACTGGGCTCTCTACTGAGGATGCTTTGTTGGATTTTTGCTCTTTTATTCATAAAGGACTGGATGATCAAAGGTTTTGTAGTGGACTTTTTGTGGATATTACGAAAGCCTTTGATATGGTAGACCACAATATTCTTTTGAACAAATTATATTATGCGGGCTTCCGTGGATTTATATATGAGTGGTTTGCATCTTATCTGAAAAACAGGGAACAAAAGGTCAAACTCGGCAGCTGTCTGAGTAACTCCAAGGTTATCAATCTTGGAGTTCCTCAGGGATCTGTTCTTGGTCCATCCTTTTTCTAATATATATTAATTCTATTTTTGAACAACCTTTTGTTGGTGAAGTAAGGGCGTTTGCAGATGATTTGGCAATTGCATACAGATCCGTTAGTTTATTGAACCTAGTGGCTGATTTAAATCATGATGTGCACTTATTGAGAGTTTGGTTTGATGTACATAAACTTTTGGTAAGCAACAAAACTAAACTTTTGTTTTTTTCCCTTAGCTCCAACGTGACTCCAGACATTAATGTTATATTCCACTCATCGAACTGTGCAAGGTATAATTTACACTTGAGTTCCTTTCAAAATTCGTATCACTATTTTAATGCTAATGTTTCTTGCGACACCAACTGCTTTCAAATTGAAAACGTTAACTGTTTTAAATACTTGGGTGTTCTCATCGATAAAAATTTGAGCTGGTCTGAGCATATTTTAGGGCTTAAGCAATATTTCCTTTCAACAATCCGTTGTTTTTATCGCCTTAGAAAGTATTGTTCTGATAACACCATGAAAACTGTTTACTATGGGATTTTTCATTCTCGAATGCAATACGGTATAAGCTGTTGGGGAGGTGCTTATCAGAACAAAATGAAGCCGCTTATTGTGCTGCAAAAATGCGCTATAAGAAAAGTGTGTAACTCACCCCGTCTCTCTCATTCCATGGAGCTTTTTAGGCGTATAAAGATTTTGCCTGTCAGACAGTTATTTTATTACAAGGTTCTCAAGATTTTCTTTATTAGAGGCGGGTACTTGCAGAGTCCAATATGTGAAGGCTATATTTTACGCAGTAATTACCAATCCTTAGTTGCCATTCCTTCTTTTCGTACTACAAGCTTTAGAAAATCATATCATGAAGTCTCCTGCAAATTGTATAACCGCCTTCCAGCTAGCCTACGCAACCTACCAACTCTATTCGCCTTTTTGACAAAAGTAAAACTGGCTTCTTGATTTCGATCATAATGAAATCGAAGTTTTGTTGAGCTATATTGTTTAATTGTTTAATTCAATTAATACTGTCAATGAATTTGAATTTTTTTTATCTTGTTTCTTTTGAAAATGCATTTTGATTTAATTCTTTTTAATTTTTTAACTTAACTTTCCTTATATTGTACACCCCACGCTGAATTTTTGTACTATGAAGTGGCATTATCTCTATTTTTATGAAATACCAATGTCACTAACTATTCTCTCTTAAAATCACTATTGTAATTTTGTTAGAGCAATCTTAAGATTTATCAAATGTTATAGTTATTAAGATGAGGATAATGATTAATAATAAAAAAAAAAAAAGTTTTCTAATAAAATATTTTTAAAAATATTAGTCTTAGCCTATTTCTGATGATTTGGCATCATTTCTTTTGGCCTCTGAAGTTAGTAGCAATTAAAAAAACGTTGTTAAAAATTTAGTATCAAGTTCGCGCCAAATTTAATGTGAAACTTGTGAAAACCGTAAGGAAAGTGGTGACATTGTAGTGTAATTTAATAATAAATTTAGAAGGAAAACCATTGTCAAGTGCAGTTATTATAAAAGAATTAACTATAACAAAGAGGTTAGTTCTTTTTATTTTAATAAATTTATTGGCACATGCCAATCTTTGGATGCCATGCCAATCATTAGCAAAAGTGCCAATCATTGGGTTGATTGGCACTGTGCCAATCATTGGGTTGATTGGCACTGTGCCAATCATTGGTAAATGAAAAAGTTTTTATAATTTTGTATCAATTTCCCTTAGGTTGATAATACACGGTTTACCCTATGTGTTTTTCTATTCTCAAAATCCAAAAATTACTCTTCAAAAATTTGTATCTGTTAAGTGTTTTTCAATAGGAATCCTCTAACTTTAAAAGGTGATTGCGGACATATTGTTGAAACTACATCTTTTCTTTTGGATGTAATATTGGAGACTTAGGTATAGCGTTCAACAACATGTTCACATTTTTCAATTATTTTATGAAAGTGGGTCTTTATAATCGTCCGTACAAGAGAACTATTCGAAACTTGGTGTATTAATTCGAGTTGACCGGTTCAGCGAAAAATCCGCCAAGCTATGTTTTCGGCTGTCCGTGAGTATGTGCAGAGGAACCACGAATTTCCGAATTTTGCGTCATGACTTGTGCCTACATCGCATCGCTATAAACTTCAACTGACCCAGAAGCTAAGAGTTAACGGCCCTAGACAACGACCGCCAGCCCAAAATCGACACCAAACAGTGACTTGTCGGGATTCAATGAAATTTGGTGGATCTCGTTTGAATTGCAATCGTCCTAAATTCGACAATTTTGCTTGTTGAAGAACCCATTTTTCCATAAATGGAACTCGTCGCTTAATATGAGTTTTTATGCTCGAATTGACTACCTCGGATTTTTCCACCAAGTTGCGAATACTCCTCTCAGAAGGACGATTATGGCAACCGTAAAATAAGTGCAACGGTAAATATATCTTGAAAATAAGACACACTTTTGACATACTGTTAAAAGTTATAAGTTTCCATGGTGATATGGCAAGACCGTCTTAGTAAATGACATACAATTTGAAAGATGCAGCTTCAAAAATATGACTGCAATCACCTGGGCGAAAAGTAGATAAGCTAAACGTACACCAGAAAACATTAATGCACTGGGGAAGAATGTTAAGATTATCACTTGAATTTGCATAAACACTGCTAGACATTTCGAAAACCGATTAGCGCCCTCTCTAATATTTCTGTGAAAATGCAAATAAATATAGGAATTCAAAAAAATAACTTTACTTCTGGAAATTAACCGTTATTTTGTTTTTTTTTTTCTGTCAAATGTGACAAAAATTAATGCATTTCTTGCAACAGCCGGTTATTAATTTTTGCGTGCAAGTAGTCGTATTTTTAATAATATGTCCATATAAGGCAAGTTATGCATTCGTAAAAAAATTCGTAAGAAAAACGAAGTGGGTCTCGCAGTTCTGTCTGTCTGTTCGATTACAGCCTAAGCGACTTGGCCGATTTTCGTTAAAATTGGGAGAAATCTATCGTTTTTTTTTTAAACTTGAAAAATAATAGCTTCTATTTTGTAAGAAAAAAAATATTATTTTACCTTAAAATAATGTAACCCACCATACAAATGTTAAAAAAAAAGGTTTTCGAAAATCGTATTTTCCTCGAAAACGGCGCCTAGAATTTTGATATTTTTTCTTCTCTTAATTAATTTTTACGATCTATAATTTAAAAAAAAAACATTTTTTCAAATTTTTTATTTCTCATTATGGGCAGAATGGATTTTAATGAAATTTTGTATAGAGAAGTTTCTCAAAAGTTTGAAAAACATTGCATTTCAAAACTTAAAAAAAAATGTTTTTGGTATTTTTGAAAAAAAAAAAAAAATCATAATTTTTTTTTTTGAAAATTCTTTATCTCAAAAACGTGTCAATTTTGATAAATTTTTGAAAAATTAAAAATTTGATATCTCAAAAACGGGTCAATATTTTTTTAGAAATTTAATTTTTGTTCGTACAGTAATAAAAAATCAAAGTTGGCATACCTACCAAGAAAAAGATGAAACTTAATATGTACGACTTATGCAGGGGATGCGGTGGCGAGGAGATACGTGAGGACACTCCTCACAACCTGTGTCACTGCCCTGCGCTATATCATCTAAGAAACAGACATCTAGGGAGACACTTCTTCAACGACTTGGAGAAGCTCTCTGACATTCCAAGCAAAATCATTTTAAAATTCGTTAATGATACCAAATGACTTGAGAATTCCTGATCTATGAAAACCGCCTTTAACTGCAGTACGACAGTGTAGTACGAACGAAAACGACAACGACGCACGTGTTCCCTGTAAAAGCAGCACCAACGGAGAATGGGCACCTTGCCTATACACCTGCGGTTGCCACTCCTACTTTGAGCACGAGCATCAGTGGGTCGATGGGGCCACATCTACCTAAGATTGGTAAAACATATACATACACCAAACACTGACTTATCAAACTCATCTTCCATGTGTTGCAAGGAGCCACATGCTCCTACGGGCCTGGTGGGGGGAATGATTGCTGAAGTGGCCGTAAAGGAAAGGAATACCCCCCGAGAAGGCGTATACCTCTCCCTAGCCAGGCTATTATGTGACCAAAGAAATTTCAATTCTTTAGAAATACCCTCTGACATTTCAGGCTAAAGCTTGCTGTGACCCATCTATATAGCCTTAACGGGCTTGATCGACATAGGATTATCATAGGTTTCAATACAAGGGGTCACAAACCCTATGGTATCACAACGGATCTACATTGATCTAAGTTAAGTGTGACTTTTTCTTAAAAATATTTTAAAAAATTTGTATATGAAAGCTTATTTTTATTTTTTATTTTTAGACGCGGGTCAAATTATTATTTTGCTTTTTTTTTCAATTTTAATGACAGATGTGAGCTTGCAAAAATACATTCTTCGTTAAGTAAGGTTTGTTTGATTGAAATTTTAAAGGCAATTTCTTAAGGTTAAATCACAATGCAGCGATTGTTCCTTATCACTGAAAGATATTAAGTTACACTAGGCATTATTTTGAGAGCTTAAGTCCCAACCGGGAAAAAAAGAATTTGTCTGAAATCCGGGATGTCCCGGGTAAACCGGTACGTTTGGCAACGCTAGTCCCGATAGCTATACTTCCATGATCTTTGAAAAAAAAAGTATACGGTGCTGTTAGGTACTATGACACAATTAATTGCAATTTCTTACTCCTCTTATGTACGCCACAACGCACAATGGTGTATTAAGAACGTCTTTCCCTGCAATCAGGGATATTTTTGGGCCCTTGGAATGGAAGTTCTAGCAGGATAACGCCCCTATCCACACCTCTAAGCTCGTCAAGTCTTGGGTTGAGCTCTGAAAGGTGCCCTTACTACCCTGGTCACCATACTCGCCCGACCTTAACATTATAGAAAATGTTGGGGAATCGTTAGCACGCAAAGGATACGAGTCTGGAAAGCAATATTCTAGTGAATCAGAACTGTTAATTTCTCTTCGAGTATAATATTACCTATACACTTTCATTGGCGAAAAATTAATTTCAAACGTTTTATTTTAGTGGTGATATAAAGTTCCAAAGTCAAGAAGCATAGAAGGCGCTAATCGGTTATCTGGCAGTGTATTTAAGTCAAAATACAATTATTCAAAATACAGCATTCCACATAAACAAATTTTCAATATTTCAATAATTATTCTTCAACGATAATGAAATAAAAGACTGATTTAACATGGTTTTATAGGTACGTCAGTAATAAAAAGTTTGAAATATCCACTAATATGAAGGTTAAAAAATAAGCATTTTAGAGGCCAACATATTCATTTGAATTATAAAATTTGTTGGAGAAGAGATCGGGTAGGTATCATGTCTAATTTATATCCAATTTAAAAATTCAATTTCTCTAGTTTTCCACTTATAACACCTGACCTACTTATTTTAATTCCCAGAACCATTACGAACTTAAAATTATTTATCAATTAAAAAAAATTGGTCCATCACAAAATCAAAAACCCCGAACAAATTGAAAGTTATTAATCCTACTGGGCAGACCTCTTCCTTTCGAAAAACCTTCACTGCAAACAGCCACACCTGTCATAATTAATTGACTCACTGACAGATGCAATTAAAATTAAAAAATATTTTTTATTAATAAAGCATTGTATTAGTACCTACCTATTTATAAGCCTATCTTCCTTCCTTTTAATGCTCAAATGCACATATTGCAGGCTTATAAATCTTTCAATCGAACTTTCTATCTCATTTAAATTCAATCCAAGACTCTTTTATAACTGTTAACTTACAATGGCGATTTAAGAAAACTGCACTTTGTTAAAATAAAAACCAACAAAAAAAAAAGCAGTAAAATATCTAAGAAAAGCTCCTGAGTCATGGCTTTGTAATGGATTAACAAAGAAAAATAAAAACACACACCCAGTAGGTATAGATGTAAGCCCGATGTAATCAGTTTTCTCTAAAAGATTATACATACCTACCTAGCTATCTACAAACTTTTCCATCTAAACCAGTTGTGGTCATTATTATAGGTAAGAAGCTGTTTTCTGTTTTCTAAATTTATTTTTTTCTCAGTGCAACGAAAACGATAGAAAAATTAACATTAAGCTACCTACACCTAGGTACATATATACCTACCTATCTAGCTACTTTTGAAAAATGAGGAAAAAAATGCTTAAACGAGCACAAAATTACAAAAAGTATCTCCAATGCTAAATTACCCCATAAAAGGCATTGAAGTCTTTTATTTGAGTTACTATGGTTATTTTTTCTTTTTTGTTTGTTAACAACCACTTCCAGTGTTAGCTATGTATATTCCACTTGTAGATGTGAGATACTCATGTTGCTGCAACATGTTGCTATGCGAACCCTAAGCATGGATATGGATAATTATTATAAGAAAAAAAAAATAACTTTCAGGTGCCCCAAGGGGAAACCCTTTAGAAATTCAAGCTGGCAGGGTAGTGAATATGAACTAAACAATGGGCACACACACCACGAGCACATGCATACCTATACCCACGTCCCAGTAATAAAAGCCGGTTTATGCCGTCATGTTGAAGCCACCGGCCCCCCTATCCCATATAACCTTTTAAGTTGTGGACAGGTTTCCATCGTGAGTTTCTTTCGTCTTTTCAGGTTGGGGATTTTTCAAGTTGTTCCCTTTAGAAAACTTTACTTGTTCTTCTTTTACTTTCATGTTTTTTTTTTTTTTTGTTTCTTTTTCTTTTCTTGGCACTTGTTTTTTTTTTATAAATTTTTATGAAGAAATTAATGTTGTTATGATAATAAAGGAGACAAAAAAACAAGTACCAACAATGACAGCGGTTTATTTCGAAACTGAAATGCGCTTAGCTTAAGCCGAACACTGTGAATCTTAGTTTTTGGCCAGGTCAGCTTGTAAGAGTGAGTACTTATGTAGGTAGATAGTTTACTACTGCGGTAGCAGTACCGATATTTCAGCTGGCCTCGATGTAGGTAATGGCTAATATGGGTACCTTTTGCCCACCTAAATAAATGGTTAAAAAACGAACTTTTTTGTTTGGGTTGTTTTTGTGGTTTTTCTTTAGGTTTAAGATTCGTGAGGGATTTAAAGGAATCTGTTTTTGTATTTGGTTCTTGAACAAAGCAGTTAGCAAGTCAGTTTTTTTGTAACTAAAGATGCTTGCTACTTCTTGCTAACCACTTCTTGTTCTTCTCATTCTGCATGACATTTTGAACGAACGATGAACATTTTGTTTTGACAGATGAGTCTTTTGTTATGAAATGATGCTATAGGTTACATATACATTATATATGTACCTACATGTTTTTAGTTCACGGTTGGACTGTAGGTAGGTAGGTATATTATGGTGCTTTGCATTGCTGTGGAACTGCCAGACGGAATTTTTTGTAAGTTAAGAAAAATTTGCAAATTAAAAACAAAATAGGTACCTAACTAGGTAGGTATATTAATTGCAAACTAGAAAACCAATTTGAACAAAAGAAAATTCAATCCTACCTATTTAGATATTTGAGAAAAGAACGCGATTAAGGTGAATACCTACTACCTATAGGTACCTATATAACTTCATATTTACGTCTGACTTCTCTTAAAATTCAGTTGTTAGAATTTCAAGCATAAAGTTACTCTGATTGTTTGAAATATTGTTATTCCGAAATTTTAGTTTTTTTATGTGTATTTTTCACTATAACACTTTATAAACAGAATCGTAAAATAATGATCTTGTTTCTATACCTACTTATTATCATAATGGATGATTTTTTTGCTATTTTCTTTTTGGCAACACTGGTTTTGACAGCTCACGCACGTTTCTTGTTTTGTGTCACTGTCGAACATCTTCGAACATCAATCGTCTTACAAACGAATAACGCTTGCAAATTATTGAATTTTATTATGAAAAACCGTGCTCTGTTAAGAAAGTTTATCGCACGCTTCTTCCATTTTATGGTCAGTTTAATCGACGTACTGAGGCGGCTATTCGGGGTACTGTGACTAAATTTCGCACCAAATTTATATTGTTAGAAATTAAACCACTAACACGCTTAAGTAGAATGCGAACTGAGGAAAATATCGCAGCTGTATCGGCCAGTGTTAGTGATGACCGTGAATTATCGATTCGGCGCCGCCGTTCGCAGCAATTGGGCTTTGGGCCTCTGTTACTCTAAACTCCACTACGTGGAAAATTTTGCGGAAGGATTTAGGTCTAAAGCCTTTCAAAATACAGCGGGTGCAAGTATTGAAGCCGAACGACTGGTTAAATCGATACGTGAACAAGCAAAACTGCCGTATTTGGAGTGAAGAGCAGCCAGAAGCATTGCAAGAGCTACCAATGCTTCCAGAAAAAGTCACTGTTTGGTGCGGATTATGGGCTAGCGGAATCATTGGGTATTTCTTCAAAGATGATGCGAATCGCAACGTTACTGTGAATGGTGAGCGCTACCGTGCGATGATAATAACTTGAATTGCATGACATGTGGTTTCAACAAGACGGTGCAACATAGCACGTGTAACAATGGACCAATTGAAAGGCGAGTTCGGTGAACAGTTTATTTCACGTTTGGGGCCGGTCAATTTGGCCGCCTTTATCGTGCGATTTAACGCCTCTAGACTATTTTTTGTGGGGCTATGTTAAGGCTCATGTCTATAGTCACAAGCCCGAGGTTCTATGCCGTTAAAGTGCCGAATTATCTCATCCTTTAGGTGGTCAATTGACATCGCCACCACGTGAGATAACAAGGCCATTGAATTTGTCGCGCAAAGAGCCATTGTTTCGTTAGCTGTGTGGCAAGTGGCACCATCTTGTTGAAACCACATATCGTCCACATCCATATCTTCCAATTCGGGCCATAAAATGTTCGTTATCATCTCATGATAGCGAACACCATTCACAGTAACTGAATGACGGCCTCATTTTGGAAAAAAAGGCCCGATGATGCCACCAGCCCATAAACCGCACCAAACAGTCACTCTTTGTGGGTGCATTTGTTTTTCGACAACCACTCTTGGATTATCATTCGCCCAAATGCGGCAATTCTGCTTATTGACGAATCCACTGAAGATGATTTTCTTCGAAAATTGATCATCCATACTGTTGCCATTTCTTGCCACCATTCTGACCATTGACGACGCTTGAAATAATCAAGGGGCGTTAGTTCTTGAGTCAATTGCACCTTATAAGCGTATAAATGCAAGTCTTTATGCATAATGTTCGTCAACGACGAGCGTGAGAAGTGCAATTGTTGTTGGGCTCTTCAGCCACACTATCGCGAACAGCAGCAATATTTTCTGCAGTACGAGCTGTACGAGCATGCACTGGTGTTTTCACATCTCCTACAGACCCGGTTTGCACAAATTTTTGCACGATTTTTCCGATTGTACGCACATATTTGGACGATTAAATTGACCGAAAAAATCACGAAGTGCATGATATGCATTTTGATTTCAACGCCCATTTTCATAATAAGCCTGAATAACTTTAACGTTAGTCTGAAATTGAGAAATGTCAAATGAAATGCAGAACAAAATTTTACATTTAGGTGTGGTTCGCATTCAACATCGGCCCTTAAAGTTTAACCACCCTTTACTTGAAGGATATTAAAACACCCACCATGAAGAATACACCACCACTGAAATTAACCATTCAGTTTATGGTTTAATGAAATTTTACTTTTAACTTTAAATTTAAAAATTTACTTTTAACAATTCAACCACACAGCAATTTGTTCCCGAGATGAACGTAATTAAAATAACTAAAGGCGAAATGCAGAATTTGATTTTTCCGATACCCTCTACCTCAAGGGGTATCAACTCACATCCAAGGTCTCAAAAGTCTCGAGTTTTGAAATCATCGGAAAACTTGGAATCTATAAAACTAAAATCTTTAAAGAAACTAAAAGTTGAAAAGATAGAAAAATATTGAAAAAAGAATGCCAATGCTACCACTGACATGAGTATTTCAGAGGATAAGAAAATATCCCTGCATGATGTGTCAAGTGGGCCAGAAAACTTTGAGGAAAACATTTGTGTGGGCTGTGGAAACTTAAATAGACGGGTGGATTTAGTGCATGATATGTCACTTTTGGTGCCATGAATCATGTACTGAATTTATTAACACTTTTAACAAATGTGACAGAAAAAAAACTATACAAAAAAGGAGAGTGCCATATCACCCTCCACTTTTTTAATCGTTTTTTTTTATGTTTTTTTATTTTTACAAAAACAAATATGAAAAGGACTGACTGACTTAAATAGTATCTATTTAAATAAAGTTATTTTTATTTAAAATAAAAATCTTTTTTATTTTTTAAGTTATAAAGAAAAACAAAAATGGGTGCCATTACCCCCGACTTTAAGCTATACGGCATGAATTCTTCCTGACTATGATAGACGGAATAGTGTGAAATGAATTAACTTATACAAAATCAACATTATCATGTCCAATTTGATAATTCACCCGAAGTAAATGAGAGAAATTATTATTTTGTAATTTCGCCATTACAAGCTAGGATAAGACTTAAACTAGCTTATGGACTGTACTAAGAAGATGAAGAAGGAAACCAAAAAAAAAAAGAAAAACGCATATACAAAATGAATTTAGGGAGCAGCTAAATTATTGACACCCTAAAACCAAGGGTTCTTACAATAGAAATAATGGAAACACGTCACGAAGATTTTTATAAGATCCGCTGAAAACGTCAGCTATGAACTGGGTAGATGCAGAACTAAGAAACTTCAAATGATTTTGAATGCACTGTTATCAAGGGAATGTATCAATGTGGATAGATTCAACGAGTATACTAAAAACACTTCCGATCAACTGAAAGTCAAATATAGCCACAAGCTCCTGACCCCAACACTTCACAAAATTTTAGACCATGGTGGAGAACTTACTACAAACTAACAAGTTTTGCCAATAGGAGAACTTTCAGAAGATTCAAGGAATAAAAACTACAAGCAATATTGATACCAAATTTTATAAAAATAAAATGCAAATGGGTCGCACGAACTTACTCCTATGTATAAATTATAGACTAGGATTTTTAAAAACGAATGTTATTACAGAAAACTGTTCATAAGCATGAAATTTAATTTTTAAACTCTTTTAGTAGTAAGAGATAAAAACAGAATGCTATGCAAATATTAATTTATGAGTAATATCGTAAATTTTTTTTTTTTGAAAATTTGGATACACAATTCTATTTAAATATTTGGGAAGCTTTATCATAAAAAAAATGATCAAAATCAGTTGTACCGTTTAGAAAAATACACCCTAAGCATTTAAAAAAAATCGGAAGCTTTAGCCCTAGCCCTGTTTTTAAAGTTTTACTTTAATTCCTTTTCTGTTAATTCCTTTTTATTAGAAAATCTCACTTCAGCCATTGATTTCGATACAAGTTTAGGAACAATTTTCTTAAAAAAATCAATATTTTCGTAGCCTTGGAAATTTCCTTTAAGAATAAAAAATAATATTAGCTATATCTTCATGCTTTATGTTATGATTTTTGCAACGAAAATAGTCATTATGGACTACTGTGCCATTATTGGCATTTTTCACTAGCAGTTTCCGAACAGGGTTATCTACCGAGGAGGCGATTAGACTCCGTCTTGAAGGATCTAACTAACCACCACTACCTTGGAAGCCAACTTAATCAATGTAATTGCTCAAATTTGTCTTTTGAATGACGTTATATTCTGTACACGGGCCTTCTAAATAAATAAATTAAACAGTTCGGTTTTTCAAAAATTAAAAATAGAAAACGCTGAAAATTAAACCCGTTTAGAAACTAAGTCGTGTTCGGTTTGCAGGTCCATTTCTAAATAAATGTATAATTTACCTTACACTAGGACCATGAATGTCTATCTACCTACTCTATTCGTACAATTTGGCAACTTAAAAACCAAGATTCAAACAAACCTAAACTGAGTTTGGTAACACCTCCGTGATGAATTGTAAGTTACCAAAATGCACTTTTTCAAAAAACAAACTTAACTTACTTTCGTTTCTCTTTTTCAAAATGTTTCAAACTCTTGACGCATCTCTGATTTTTACTTTATACTTCCTTTCTTTCCTTTTTTCTTTTTTGTTATTTGTTAACAAAAGAAGTGTTAAAAGTCGGTGTGACTACACAACACAGCATCATCATGAAAAAAGTTCAAAGTTGAAACACCAAACATTGTATACTTCGCTCCTTATAGACACGGGCTTTATTTTTTGTTGTTTGTCCTGTCTCGTCTACCGGATGTCATTATTAAGGGCAAACGTGAAGCACACAACTTCTACTTCAAACAGTTCCTACGTCGATATTGTACAACATTTACCTTCATCCATAACTTAGGTAAGGTATATGGTATCTATGGTGTGCTGTCCGGAGCAGGAATACCAAACCCAACCAATCTAGAAAACGTATAGGTATAGCCTTTTCCGCTTTCTGACTTTTACAGCCACAACTTTGGTGTCCTTTTTCTTTTTTGTTCGGTAGGTATGTGTGCTTGTGCATATAGAAAGCTTCTTCTTTATGGAGCCTCGCCTTAACGTTCAGGACACAAACAAAAACCTTTTGTATTGTGACATCATCATCATTCTTGGAGGAATTTTTCTTTTTGTGTACATATCAATTTTGCTCCAGCTGGAATCTTTGCGAGCCTATTCCTATGTAAGTAAATCCATAAATTGACGAAGCCAACACCTTATGACACATAGATATACGGGTATAGCTTGCGGTGTGTCAAAAACTACCGACCATTGCCCGTGAACCCAACTGGAGTAAACCATCTTGACTCCTGAATGACTCAGTTCTTATGGACCAATCAAGAATGGTCTTATACCTTGACGAACTTTTTCTATTTCTCAGGCTATAAGCAACTTTGACATATGTACAACATGGACGAACAAATAAATAGCGCTTTCGAAACTTTCATCTCAAGAAACTTAACAATGGGTGTCGGGAAAAAATTGAAAAAAAAAAAATCAAGCCCTTACCATTTTAAGATCCGCGCTAACGGAAGACAGAACGTATGACTCAGCCGACTAAAGCCTTATTATTTAATGTAACTCATATTTGCGAAAGGGATGCCTTTGTTGGTTGAGTGGGCTTGGAAGGGGATAATGGCTTCTCCTGATGGACCTATTATCATTAGTAGAAGCATCGTAAATGCTTTTTTGGGTTGGTCTTACCCTGCACCATAAGTCTTGAATTGTAAAAATTTCCATCAGGGATGGTGAATGGATGGACACGGAAGTGTAATAAACTGCTGCCAGAGAATTATATTTCCCAACTTATACGACGAGTACATACTCAAATGCAGTTCATACTCCAACCCCAACCCCTCACGAGTATCATGGTGCTGAATTGGGTGGCAGGATGGATGGGTTGGTGTTTCTGTTAAACTTTTTTAATTAATTTATTACTTTGTTGAAAATGAGGAACGTGTAGCGCGATGAAGGGAACGTTCGGGTAAATGCAAAAGTTTTTGCAGCACTTAACTCGCATTGATTCTAATTAAGTAAAACAACAATAACAGAAAAAAACACCCCTTTTAAGAGACGAATGGTTGCATTGAAACAATGTTTGTGACCAGTGGATGCTGATTCAGGACCTAGAACTCATTTGAGTCGTATCAACTTCAAACACATCACCACGATTCGGGATGTAAGACAAAGTAAAATTTAGAAATGGTGCGAAATTTCGCTACCCTAAGTTGTGGTGTTTCGAAACCTTTAAAACACCCCAAACGTTATTAGCCAAAGGAAATTCAATTTTTTTTATGCACACATTTATGCCCTCCGTTGGGGGTGATTGTGAGGAGAGACTATTGTGAATAAGGAAATGTCGTGTGTTGTGCGACAACAATGAAGAAAATCCACATCAAGGATGAAAAGTAAGTTCGGTTTTACGAGTATTGAGCCACAGGTGGCTTTTCAGAGTCTCATCTATGCATGTAGTATTTTTGAAATCGAGGGTATTGTTGTATTTAGACGAAAGCCATCAAAACCCATCACATTATTCAGTGCGGAAATCATTTTGGATGGAGATTATTAAGGCTTCCGAAATTGAATTCGAAGTTCCTTTCCGAGTCCCATACTGGTGATGTGTGAGGCGGGTAATCTATTTTTGACATAGAGTGATGATATCTTTGGCAATGTTCGGTTGTACAGCAAATACCTGAATATAATAGGAAAATCACAATAACTGTCGACTTTTATTGTTAAATTGGGTGGGAACTGAAATTATATATCTTACTCGTAGAGGTACCCTTATTGGTAAAACATGACGAAGATTTTAATAAAGTTCTGATGGAGTTTAGATATGGGAGAATGTTCGAGCACTCGGTACTAAGTGAGCTCAAGACTGTGGACTTTAAGTTAAATTGGTACCAGAAATTCTTAATAATGCTACTGGTTTATAGAGTCTGCCTCTGCAGAGCTGAGAACAAACTACTTAGAAATCTTTCTCCAAAGCTTCATTGGTAGATGGTGGAGTGTTGCATAATTTTCAAATTTCAAACTCTAAGCCCCAAATCTAACTTCTCAAATGTAACTAAAGTTGGTTGATTCGTAATCCAAGACCTAAATTACGAAGACTTAATAATGAACCATAACACTTTTCTATAAAGAATTTTCAATATGCCCTAGTAAATGTGTTGAAGTGGATTAAGACCAGCTACTTGTGAGGTATTAACAAATTTTTTTTTTATTTGAAAGGCCCATTTATACCATTGTGTATGCAATATGACATTGTCGAAATGCTGGCTAGGGCTTCTTATGGTCACATAGATTCAAGTTATCTAATTTCCAATGAATCTTCCACATAGATCGGGCTGAATTTTCAACGATGTCCGGTGTTATGTACATCTTAATGGCATCGTTCGGTTGTGGTTTATTCGCAGAAGGTCCAAAACACGACAGTTTTCCATTCTCTGGATGGCCTGGTCTTTAAACCGAAGGCTCAGTCTTGCTTTTCGCCGCGAACCTAGGGGCTGGAATTCGAAGACTCTCTTAGCTGGAACATTGTTGTCTATTCGCTCAATTTGGCGAAGCTAATGTAGACGGCAATTCGACATGTTTCGGCTTTCTGGACTACATCCACATCTTGGTACAGCTGATAGATTCCCAATTATATCTTCTCCTCCATTTGCCCTCCTCGCACACCAAATATCCGTCGAAGAATTTTTCTTTCGAAAGAGCCCAGTATCATCTCTTCCTTTCTGCTTGTAGTCCAATACTCCGCGCCGTGCACTTTGTCTTACGAGTGAAAAGTTTTGAACCCATTTCTTTTCTAAACCGAAGAAGCAGCGGTTTCCTAGGTAAATTCTTCGTCGGATCTCTACTAATGCGCCGTTTGTGGAGTAAATATTAACTCCAAGGTATATGAAAAAGTTAAGTTTTGCCCTAATGTTTGTTTGTTTGTTGATGGCATATACTTGGTTTTGTTCTTATTTACTTCAAAGCCAACAAGTCTCGGCTGATATTCAACAGTCGTGAAGAACTCTATTACAGAACGTTGGGAATGGCCGATGTTGTGGATGTCATCGTTATATCCCAACAGTTGGACAGTTTTGTTGCATACATGATCCACACCAAACAGCAACTATTTAAGAATACATTGCCAATAGATGAACCTCGTTTCAGTTGGTCTGGTCGCATATATGGCAATTTTGCCTAATGGCTGTGTCATTTATTTAAAAATGTAGCTCGTCGCTAAAGATTATTGTTCGGCCAACATTAAGGTTCTATTCCAAACGCCCCGAAACTCAGTCAGCAAACAAAACGCGTTGTCTATGATCATGAACTTTGAGGCCTGGGAATTCTTATGCACCGCGAGGAATCGACAGTCTCGTGTTCTGCTATGCACTTTCACGGACTGCGGCGAAGTTCTCGGCATATCTTGCGTTTCCTTAATGCATGAATGTTGGCTGTTTGATTACCGAACCGGTCGTCTCAAATTTAGCCACTAAACTTTAAAGAGTTGACTGTAAAGCAACACCACGTTTGGACTTCCTGTTCAATCTTATAACTTGCCATGATGATTTGGCATTATCAGTAACTGAATAATAAACAACAGATTTGACAGAGATGTCACCAAAAAAACATGGCCGACAAAATCTACCCGCGCCAATTTAAAAACCCTTTATCTAAGACTGTTCTGAAGTATTTTTTTCAGTATGATTCAATGCAAACTTCTTTACCACTGCAACTTGATTCTGTGAACGATATGGTGATTGCTACCAAGAAAAATCGTTCTTCTGTACAGCACTGTACAAGTGCCTGGTTATATCTTTTATGAGATCTTTAACTCTATTAACTTTATTTACAAAATTAATGGTCTTGAGCTGTAACGGGTTTATCTTCATAATGTAGTTAGGTTTTATTTTAGATGATAAATTTAGTTTCTTTAGCCACTATGATTATAATATAATTCGGAGCTTTTTTTGCATTACAATTTAAATATATTGATACAAAAATTTCAACAGCCTAGTGTTAAGGTATGAGTAGGTATGATACTACTTTGCAAACTGCTAAACTTATAAAGCAGTTTACTTACTCGTCATCATTTTGTCACTATACTCTGTCCAACAAAAATTGTCAGTACAGGCCTTATGGGAGAGCTTTTTCTAAAGCATTGGCGCCTGATGCACCCTCACTACAATGCGTTAGAAAAAATGCCACTAAAAAAAGAGCAAGCCACTGACTTTTCTTAAGGAATTGTTGTTGTAATTCCTTGCAAAAAGTTGTACACCCCAACACGACCGTCGTATCCCACTGCTGATACTGAGATACTGTCAAGATCAAGACAAGAGTGTCACTGTAAAGTGTGAGTGTCACTCAATACGATCGTGCGCTCTTTATCTACATCAAAACAGAGTTACCTACCATTATCATTCTCAATTGCAAGCAAAGAGCTTTTTCAGTGGTTTTTATTAAGGAGCTTTTGGGATTTGAAGCTTTTGAGAACACATTTTAAGAAGATGAGTATGTTGAGTGTTGTCGTATTGCTTTTCAACTTAAAAAAACGCGCCTATTATCTTAGCGCTTGGTGTTGTGGGAAAAGGTAAATTGAATATTGTTTTCAGTCGTTTTGAATCGGCAGACGGTAGCCCTACGCGTTTTTTACTTTCATTTGCGTCGATTTATAATTTAAACTACGGAATCCCTGTGAGAGCTTTAAAAGGCGACACACTTATGCATGGCAATGCAACCAGAATGAGAGACAAACGTCCTATGTCCTATCTTCCCTGTACTGACAATTTTTGTTGGACAGAGTATAGTATCGAGCAATTTTTTGTAATGAAGTGAATATAAACACACTTTAAACAATGTCACTTTGTGCAAACAACAAAGTAAACAGACCTTTTTTGACGTTTGTAAATGTCAGACGAAGTAAGCATGATAGATACTAAAAAAATAAAATAGCTATTTGAAGATTTTAGCTTTGATAAACGTTTAGAGAAAGTATGAAGCTAAACTCACTCAAAATTTGCAAAATCGTCATTTTAACCAAATATTATCCTAAAACAGTTTTAACATCGTAAAACTTTGCTCCATTTTGTTTATATTTTATATTTGAATGATGTTATTATTTATTTTTCATTTAGTATGATATTTAGATATATGTATTTACGAAAATGTGTTAATCTTAAAAAGTGTATGTACCTCAAGATCGAATTAAATAAATTAACGCGACTTTGTTTAATTTTAGATACAAGTTATCATTGTATGTATATCAAAAAATAGTAGAAATAAAAAAGAACCTAATTCTATTCAGAAATGCGTTGAAGCTTAGGTTATTAATTTCTCTCGTTCAGTCAGTCAATACATGCAGCTACACCAACCTACCTACTTGAGCAAAACATTGGCTATTTCCGAAGAATTCTCTGGCAAGAAAATGGTGCTTGAAAGCAATTATGAACTATTGCATTTGAAAGTCGGTGTACAACTTCGGAGATTGGTTGCTTTGCTTATTCCGTGCATAGATGTTACACCGTGAGCTCCATTTCCAATTCAGCATATGGACCAAAACGCGAAAAACGAAACCACAAAGAAAAAAAAAATATTTCAAATTTCGCGGGCTTTTCGCCATTTTTATTTTTTATACATCCCAAAGTAACGAGTAACATAAATTTCAAAGAGATATTCGTTACTTACATACTTCGCGAAAAACACGTTCTTCTTTGATTCCTTGAAATTAAAAAAAAAAAAATTAAAATACAAAACGAAACAAAATGGTAAGTTTTATTAATTCAAAATTAGTTTTTTAAGTGTTATCCGTTTTGGTCACATTAAGTAAGTTTTGTTGAAAGTATAGGGCTTAAATATTTGAAAAAACAAATTGAAATCAGCATTTAAAATAACAAAGAAACCCACCGCAATATTTGATGTAACGTAACAGCCCAAGAACCTTAAAAGTTTATTTTTCCAGCTTCTATTATATCAACATATTAATAAAACCATATTTTCTGCGAGTAGTTTTAGTCTATTTTAAAAATAAAGTAATAATTCTGTTGTGTACTAAATAATGCCGTTGTTTAGAACAGAAAACAGTTTGTAACGTAACAGTCTTTTTTCGTTTTAAATTAAAAAAATGTAACTATGTTGATTTCATAACCTCAATCATACTTCTAATGTTTAGGGAAAGCTTAGTAAGACCCAAAAGAACAAAAACTATGAGCCTTATCATCGTACCCGATCGCGAGATCTTTTTTGTTTATTTAATTTTCTTTATTCATATCTTTCCGCTTCCAATAACACTGCTGTACTATCCATGATTCTTCTTTGCTTATTTGACACGAATCAACACTTTATTAATTTATTGGCGTTTACGTCAAATACGCGCGTTAGTAAACGTCGGTTTTTTCCGTTACGAAACGGTATCTGAAGGAAATAAACGTTACGATCGCAACGATACGATGATAAGGCTGTATATATGTATGTAAATAGTTAAAAAAGGACGGAAAAGTTTGAGTAGTTGTTGAACTCCAAATTAGAATTGATTTATATTTATTAACAAAGCAACACTTATACTAAAAAATTGTTTAAATTCGATAAAAAAAACTTAATAAATTATTACAATGAATGATTGATAAATTTATCTTAAATAAAGTTAAATATTATTATTTTTAAAACTAAGTGCAAATACTTAAAGTAAGTTAGTGGATTAATGGATTGCCACAATTTCGATATGTACTTACCTATAATGAAAAATTAAGTTTTTTTTTTTTATTTAATTTGTATGTTACATAAGTTACCCTTTTTTAATGTCTAACGATAAGAAAACCAAATAACTCTAAAAAAATACAATTTTAGCCATTTTCCATGCTGACTTTAACTCTTAAAATAGCCAAGATTGCACGTGTAACGTAACAGTCTTTTCATGTAACGTAACAGTCCCAACATTTTTCTTTCCACGGAATCTAAAAATACAGTATTTAGTGTAATCAATATTTTATTGGCTACTTCCTTTCTTAATCTCAGAAACCTCGTACCTCACGTTTGAAATAGTACACTAAAAGAGCAGACTTATTGCATAATGTAATGCAACCTCAAAATCTACTTCCAAATTCATGTAACGTAACAGTCCTGCTAAAACATTTTTAGCGTTTAAATGACAGGCCTCACTGATTTTTAAATTAATAGAAAATGTTAGTTAGGAAGTCTATTTTGAGAAAAAAATAATAGATATTGAAAAAGTATTCAGTTTCATATATTTTCAGGTAAATTTGTATTGAAATATGCGTATGAATGTAACGTAACAGTCCGCGTTTTGGTCCATATACTTATGTACATTGTTGAAAGGGACTTAAACACACATGCCCTTGACTACTTATGTAATTGCAACTTTTGCTTTGTTAACCGAAAACTTTCCATTGTTTACAAATTATTTAGAATTTCAAAATTTATACTTAAGAGGGGAAATAAAATTAAGAGGCCAATAATCAAGAATTTTTTAATATTTTTTTTAACTCAAAAATTTTTATTTAAAATTGACTAATCTGGACCTGACTCTTACAACATATTAAAGCTACAAATTTTTTATTTTTTTCATGGAAGCGTGTCAGTTATCGTGCACGCAAATTTCAAAAATGCTGTTTCGAGAAAAACGCGTTTAAAGTTTTAATTGCTGAAAAATTATGTTTACCTACTAATCGGTTTTCGACGCGAATCTATATAAAGCACATTTACATGTATATATACATTAGGGTGGTCCTTATTCCTAAGAAAAACAATTTTTTTTTCTTTAATTTCGCAGGGCACCACGTAATTTGATTATATACTATAAGAAAGCATTTCAGTATTTTTTTTGGAATTTTTTAAACGACATTTAGAGGTCGCTACCAAGGTTTGAATTTTAAATAAAAACTCAAAATCTGTATTTGTTAGATTCTTTTATTTTTATAGCCAGGACATAAAAAATATTACAAAACTATTGTTTTTATAAATTAAGATATTATGTAGATAATTGAATCATTTATTTTTAAGATACAAAGGGTTGACTTGTTAGTATTAGGGTACTTTTTCCTATACTCTATTACCAACAAAAGCAAATATTGCTTTTGTTCTTCATTGGTTGTAATTAATTTATTATATTCTTCCATTAAAGCAACACCGCGCTCAGCTACGTCGTTCACTACTCGCAAAGAATGAACGATATTTTTGGCAGCTACATAATCAGCGTCTTCGTTCCAAGTTTCCACGTCTTTTTTCAAAAAAATTGATGAAATACCTAAGATCTGGAAGAATCTTAATGAATTACTACTCACGAAGTTTTCTATATTTTTTTCGTGGCTACGTGTGATATCAAGGTTTATTCTTTTTAAGCAATCTTCTGTGCCTTCAATTTTCAGTGCTTCTACCATTTTTTACTTCTTTTGAACTGAAAGTTCGTCATCAAAAAAGCCAAGCAAAACTAGCTCTTCCGACAAATACCACAAATGATTTAGAATCTTTATCTGCGCAACAGTAGCTATATTTTTGTTTAAGCTTTCAAAGGCTTTAAGGTCTTTCAATAATTGTATATCGTTTCTTGGTGCTCACCATCCGGTAGAGGCTTGAAACCAATATTTAACATAAATCCTCACCGTGAAAATGCATATTTCTCTCACAGCCTTTTCGTCCTTCTTCGTTAGCTTAAACTGATGCTTAAATAAAAAGATTTTCAAACAGTACAAGGCTCCTTTTTTAGGAGCACCTCCTAAGAAAATGATAGTGAGATTCAACAGTTCTCTGTACTCATCTGGTGGTTGATGTACTTGTACATCAAAGGCAGTAGAATTTTCTGGGCATTTGTCAGGAACGTACAAAATTCAACTTCATCATCGGTTCAAACGCTCATCTACAACGACAACCCGATAAGTAGCTCTTCAGATAAAATAAATGTGTTCGTTCATTTTGCTGCTAGCTCTAAGTTGCCCCACAGCAATATTGCCCCTTCTGTACTTGAGGACAGAAACCATTCAATTGGATATGTATATTTCCGCACTCGTATAGTCGCAGGAGCCCACAAGATCTTTATATAAGAAAATTCGCTGGTCCTAATGGTCATCGAAAACTGCATTTATCCAGTCTGTCCTAAAAAAGTTGATCCATCTTCCCCCTCCTCCTATCGACCGATTGCACTTACGCCCCTTCTTTCCAATGTCATGGAATCGGTGATCAATCATTAGCTCAAGAAATATCTCGAAGATCGAAAGCTTCATAATGACCGTCAATTTGGCTTTCGTAGCAATCGTTCCACTGGTGATCTGAAAGCATATCTAACCGAAGTGTGGAACTGATCTTTACATTTTTTTAGAGAAAATAAGATTATTACGTTTGATATTTCTAAGGCATTTAATAGAGTTTAGCATCTTATGGCTCTCTTATTCAAAATGTGTGCATTTGTTGTCAACGAATCCTGATTCTTTGGATTAGAAATTGCCTTCTACATTATTCAATACATGTTGTATTGGACGTTTTCATGTCTAATCCTTACAAAATAAATGGTGGTGTTCCCCAAGGCTTTGCTTTGTCTACCATTCTCTTCCTTATTTTTATAAATGTCTTCTAATCCATTTCATTGTTTTGCCGACGACTCTACTCTCAGCTTTCATAATAATCTTCTTCGAAGTGGAATTACAATGGTATCGTTATCACACGATAAAACTCCGATCTTCAAAACCATTGCTAAATTTGGGGTATAAAAAATCGTGTGGACTTTAATGCTTCGAAAACTCAATGCTGTCTATTATCGCTGAATCAAAATGTGCCCCTTATGCCATTGTTATTGAATAGCACTTGCATCTAAGAAGCCGAAAAGCTTTCAGTATAGGTGCATCAACGACGTTCTTCGGTTAAATTACCATGTTCTCGAGACCGCCAAAAATGCTGCTAAATGATTAGGATTTCTGTATCGGTGTATAAGATTATTCACTCCTCCTGATCTGGCTACAATTTATAAGACGTTTGTGTGTCCAAAGCTCGAGTATAACTCACATCTTTGGGCAGGTGTAGCCAAACTTCTCGTCATTTATTGGATAGAGTACAGAACTTTGCCCTAAAACTAATAGGAAACAGAGCTATTATGAGATCATTTCCATTTCTTGACATCGTCGGAATGTTTCATGTTTTTCCTCCTTGTCCTATCGCTTTTTTCATAAGTAATGTTCACTCGAAGTATCCACTTGCATTGCTCCCCTTAATCATGATACACTTTTCGTTAGGAATGCTCATCAGTTCACCCTGGAGCCTAATTTTGAACGTACCTTAAAATACGGAGATCCGTTTTTTAGTCGCACAACTCGATCATGGAATATAGTCTACCCGGAACGGTTTTCCTTGGCTATTTCAATTTGTAAACATTCAAGACCATATTCATCGACACCCGCTTTATTTCTCCCTTAATTTCGCCATCGCTCGCGCTGTGCTTATGCTGGACATTATAATCCCTTGAGCGCACGAGAATTATAAAAAAAAATATTCTTTGTGCAAAGGTTTGGTGAAACTTTCGACTTTTCGATAAAGTAATTGTCACTTTGCGGATTTGTGGTTAATGAAACAAAATTTTGCACAGAAGCTCATTTTTCAACATTTAAAAAAATATATTTCCTCTCTGTAAATAAATTGGCGTTTGGTGAAACGCAATTTGCTATGTGAAATTGAAAAGATGGTTGGTGAAATAGAACCCAGGTATACTTAGTTTCAAATTTCCGATGTGGTTTGAGGTAATACAAATTTTTGTGTTTACGAATTCTCGTCTGGCTTAATATATTATTTGTCATCTATCAGCTATCCAGCACTTGATCATGATACATCTTTATTTTTGTACGCTTTTTAGTTATAGCTGTTTAATCAATTAGCTGCTCAAATCAAACCCCATCAGTCTCATCTAATGGCTCATCACGTTTCTAGTTCATGTCTTGTCTATAATAAAAGTGTTTACAACCTTTTCCTAGCAACTCAAGGCAGGTACATATGTTGTGTGATAAATTTCAAGCTTAAAATTGCATAACTAAACCACTTGCAGTAGCATAAACGAGTATTTTAACTCCCAGCCTTAACACTATTGGTTTTTATTTCTTAGAAATATTGTTAGTTATTGCAGGTGTCGTGAATGGAATTCCAATGACTTGAAATTAGTAAAACTTTATCCCATGAGAAGTTGTTTATTAGTTACCGAGAAAAGCCCAAGCTTTTCCAGCTAGTCTCACTGTCGTCAGCACATTTACTCGATCTGTTGGGGAGCGGAATCATGTGAAGGAAGCTGAATCATTTCTGTTTCTCAGTTCCAATTCAAAAGCAATTCAATGCCAAATTGATGACTTAGGTCTGCTAATTGTCGACTGAAGATTATGAGTAACAAGTGAATGTGGGCTGGGGCTCAAGTTATATTGTTGGTTTGTTGATAGATGTTCTACATATCTATATCATTATAGATGTATGGAGATACTTCACCAAAGCTGATAGATGTGCTACTGTTCAAAGTGTTGCATTAGAATGGATGGGGCAGACCATTGTACGAGTATCTACTATTTAAGACGGGAAGCAAACAAAGTATTGTCTTCTATTTGCTTGTTGGTTGTTAATTAGAGCAATATGAGAAGAAAATAGAAAATGTATACATACATACGTATTTGCATAAAAGATATTATATTCACAGCATCCATCGGATCATGTGCCGAATAAATTATGAAAGGTTATTATGGTAGTTGAATGTGTTTATGATGTGTTGCTTGGTTAAATTTGAACTTCCAGAAAAATTGCTGATCCCAAAATCGTTTGAGATAATTATTAGACTCGATGCTCTATGTGGTTTTGTTTTTAATTACTAGACATTTATCTAACATGGAGTTATTTTTATCTACGGAATCAAGAATTTCTTGTAGGAACCGATAGAATTTAATTTTTTTTAATTAGACTTTCAGCCTTCTAGCACTGTTAAAGTGATTCATACATGAAATCTAATCTTTACATTTTGAGATCTTAAGATGGTCTAAATACGTTTTTCAAAGATGTAGCTCGAAAATACAAACAAAGCTCACTATAACATCGACAGTATAAGAAGAAGATCCTCAATCAACCTCCTTGTTTTTTCCTTGATAAGTTTACGAAACCGACCTAGCGAAAGTCATATTAAGTCTGAAACCTAAATATTCAAGTGTGCCTGGTGGTATATACAGCGTTGTTTTGAAAAAATGTTATCCATTGTGCTTTGCCTCAGGAATTTTCTAGAGTGCCTCAAAACATCAATTATAATACCTAATTACAAAAAAGGTGCCAACTAGGACTGCGAAAACTTATTAAATTAAATTTGGCGATGCAACAGTTCGAAGAGAACCAGGACCTAGTGACTTACAACTCTCAATCATTTCTCTGTGCGTGTTACCAGGAATGGAGGGGACCTGCATTATTACGCAATTGATTGCAATAGAGATCTTTTCGACTCCCACCCTTAAAATGGTTATCACTAAAGATCTTAAGGTTACATTTCCATCAAGAATGGTCCGACACAACTATCTTTTTTCATGGATCAACGATGAAGAGTGGTGTTGGTTCAGGAATATTTTTTGAATATATCTAGGTCGATTTGGCTATCCGACTATGCTAGTGTTTTTGAAGCTGAATTACCGGCTATTAGGAAAGCATGCAAAGTACACATAAAAGATCCAAACCAGAACCGGATACAGCTATTACCACAAACAGTCAAGCGGTTGTTAAAGCCATTTATTCTAGGACATCATCTCTATCATTGGTCCAGCAATGCCAAAATGAACTTGCTAGACTCAATATTAACCAAAATATCATTCTTATCTGGGTTGTGAGTCATTGTGGCACGGGCTAACGAGTTGGTCAGGCAAGGATAAGCCCTTCATAACTCGCTTGCGGAAAGAGTCAACATTTCACTCGGAGTTATGAAGGGCAATATTCTCTCAATTTTTCTTAATGAATCTGTTGCGATAAATTTTACCAGAACAAGGTTCACCAGGTCATTATCTTCCTATTTTTCTTACATTTGTATTGCGGCTCCAAAATAATGGCAGAGTTTCGTATGATCCTGGACCATCAAACGCCAAGGTCTACTCCTGAAGCATCTTGGAAAAACAACAAAAATACGTAACTTCCGTTTGAAAGACAAGTCAAAACGAGGAACGAGAGTTATCCAAACGAAAATTGCCAAGAGTCTAACAGATAAAACAAACGGCCGAGAGCCACCATAGACTGTATGGGCAAGATAAACGAAGATGACTTTGTTAGGTGATTCTTCCAATTCCCCAAATCTGCAAGAAGGTCTACGGATTTAAGGAATTGTAACTTTTCACGTGAAATGGAATTTTCTTCACCATTTAAGAATGCCAAATGGTGGAAGTGCATCCGTCAAAGATATTTTTCTCCATCTTGGACTGGTCGGTATGGAATTGGACGGAATTGAGCTATCTCCATTGTGAATGATCCCTTTCACTGGGGATTTTAGAGTTATAAATGAGAGAGTGGATTGGGTTCAACAACGGAGCCAGCTGTCATCCAATGGGCGAAGTCTTGCGTTTTTTTTTTCTTCTATAATTAGGGCACACTCAAAGATTTTTTTATACCCTTAATATGTCAGAGACATAGTGTGAGCATTAGAAAAAAAGGGAGGGGTTAGAAAGGAGGTGTTGGTGTACATTGGTTTTGAATTCTTGAACAATGCAATGACTGGGAGAGACAGAGCGTGGTAAGGAATTCCACATTCGCGTTATACGGCTGAAGAACGAATCTCTGTACTTCACAGTACGGCCGAAGTTGGGCTTAAGGGTAAACTGATGGGCATTCCTAGAAGTGCGAGTATTACGGTTCAATTATTTAAGGGGAGGAATGCAGCTGGCTATTTCACTAGAGAATAGTCCGTTTAAATAACGGTAAAAAAGGGTGAGGCAAGAAACATTACGACGATGTTGAAGTGACGTAAATCAGTCAATAATGTTATTGTCGCCAATCATTTTAAAAGCTCTTCTTTGAATATTTTCCAAGAGTCTTAAGTATAAGTAACTGGAACACCAGCCCATAGATGGGAGTTATACTCAAGTTTTTGATTGTAGCCAGATCAGAAGGAGAGACAAATTTCTTGCACCGTCTCAGGACATCCAAACATCTTTCGGCATTTTTGGCAACATCGCGTATGTGAGTGTTCCACAAGAGGTGGTTCGTGATGTACATACCAGCTGTTCATTCATTCAGTTTCATTGATGCAAGTGACACTCATAGATAGTGGCAAGGGGGGTATATCTTGCTTTAACGATATAAGACAGCTATGGGTTTTCGAAGCATTAAATTCGACGCGGTTTCTTATTCCCCATTGTACAATGCTGTTTAGGTCGTAATTTAATGTGCTTATCATATTTCTTCGTTGCAGTTCCACATCCGAAGAGGAGGGATGTGAGTCTGAAAACGAATATGAAAAGCTAAGATTAATATCGTCAGCGAAACAATAAATTGGATTAGAAGTTGTAGACAGAAGATCATTAATAAAAATGAGGCAGAGGGTTGGGAACAAAACGGAGCCCTGGCTTACACCAGCATTTATATTGTGAGTTTAAGACTTGAATCCGTCTAATAACGGGTGATTTTTTTGAGGTTAGGATTTTCATGCATTAGTATTTGACAGATCACGCGGGATTTCAGACATGGTGTCAAAGAGAAAGATGCTCAGTATGCTTTGACATTTCATCATGAATAGACTTACTAACGAGCAACGCTTGCAAATCATTGAATTTTATTACCAAAATCAGTGTTCGGTTCGAAATGTGTTTCGCGCTTTACGTCCGATTTATGGTCTACATAATCGACCAAGTGAGCAAACAATTAATGCGATTGTGACCAAGTTTCGCACTCAGTTTACTTTATTGGACATTAAACCAACCACACGAATGCGTACAGTGCGTACAGAAGAGAATATTGCGTCTGTTTCTGAGAGTGTTGCTGAAGACCGTGAAATGTCGATTCGTCGCCGTTCGCAGCAATTGGGTTTGTGTTATTCGACCACATGGAAGATTTTACGCAAAGATCTTGGTGTAAAACCGTATAAAATACAGCTCGTGCAAGAACTGAAGCCGAACGATCTGCCACAACGTCGAATTTTCAGTGAATGGGCCCTAGAAAAGTTGGCAGAAAATCCGCTTTTTTATCGACAAATTTTGTTCAGCGATGAGGCTCATTTCTGGTTGAATGGCTACGTAAATAAGCAAAATTGCCGCATTTGGAGTGAAGAGCAACCAGAAGCCGTTCAAGAACTGCCCATGCATCCCGAAAAATGCACTGTTTGGTGTGGTTTGTACGCTGGTGGAATCATTGGACCGTATTTTTTCAAAGATGCTGTTGGACGCAACGTTACGGTGAATGGCGATCGCTATCGTTCAATGCTAACAAACTTTTTGTTGCCAAAAATGGAAGAACTGAACTTGGTTGACATGTGGTTTCAACAAGATGGCGCTACATGCCACACAGCTCGCGATTCTATGGCCATTTTGAGGGAAAACTTCGGAGAACAATTCATCTCAAGGAATGGACCGGTAAGTTGGCCACCAAGATCATGCGATTTGACGCCTTTAGACTATTTTTTGTGGGGCTACGTCAAGTCTAAAGTCTACACAAATAAGCCAGCAACTATTCCAGCTTTGGAAGACAACATTTCCGAAGAAATTCGGGCTATTCCGGCCGAAATGCTCGAAAAAGTTACCCAAAATTGGACTTTCCGAATGGACCACCTAAGACGCAGCCGCGGTCAACATTTAAATGAAATTATCTTCAAAAAGTAAATGTCATGAACCAATCTAACGTTTCAAATAAAGAATCGATGAGATTTTGCAAATTTTATGCGTTTTTTTTTTTAAAAAAGTTTTCAAGCTCTTAAAAAATCACCCGTTACAACTAGTATTGAACGGTTCGAAAGAAAATTTCTAATCCAAAGAAGAAGGTATTCGTCGATACCGAAAGCACGCATTTTCGATAAAAGAGCAAGATGCCAAACTTTATCAAATGCCTTTGAAATATCAAGTGCAATAATCTTACTTTCTCCAAAACGATGTAAAGATTTGTTCCACTCTTCGGTGACATATACCATCAGATCACCAGTGGACCTAATGCTACGAGAGCCATACTGCCGGTCATTTAGAAGCTTTCGTTCCTCAAGATATTTCTTAAGCTGATAATTAATCAGCGTTTCTATGAACTTGGAAAGAAGGGACGTTAGTGCGATTGGTCGATAATTTGGGGGAGAAGACGAGTCGCCTTTTTTCGGAATTGGCTGAACAAATGCAGTTTTCCAACTACTTGAAACGAGCCCAGAAGAATAGGACTGATGGAAAAGCTTACGCAGGGGTTTTGCTAGCGTGGAAGAACACCTCTTCAGATTAATAGCGGGGATACCATCTGGATCAGCGGATTTACGGTACGAGTACGAAAAAAGATTTGTCCCATAGAATCATTAACGCGCTCAAGGACTGGGGGAGTCATGACACTATCCGGCAAGGTGGAATATGCGGCAAACTGCCTTGGAAACAAGTTAGCTTTTTCAATAGAGCTAACGAAAGGAGTGTCATTGACAACGTAGAAACCGAGGCAAACTGCCTTGGAAACAAGTTATCTTTTTCAATAGAGCTAACGAAAGGAGTGTCATTGACAACGTAGAAACCGAGGAAGAGTTAAAATTCCTCATATTTTTTTTACAAATGACCAAAAATTCTTACTGCCTTTGGGACATTGCAGTATTTTTTGATTTGATTTTTGTTCATGTTAAAATTTGGTCCATCGAATTCGAATATGGGCGTCGCAGGCCTTCCTGGCTTGTTTGAATTTTTTCCGGTTCCTCAGTTGGTTTGCCTCTAAAACACCGGAAGCTTACTTCTTTTTCCTTGATAACCTCCTTACAGATCAAATCAAACCATGATTTATCCTTGGGTCTGATACTTTTAACCCTACTTGGGATAACTTGTTTCATTTTCAAAAGAATTATTTTAGTTATCACATCTACGCTGGAGTCTACATCACTATCGAGGAAGCATAGAAATTAATTTATTTCAGGTTTTGATAAGTTTCACCAGTGATAAAAACTTCCTGGCGCCCATTGAAGTATGCCCCTGTACTTTATATTATTGATTTAACGTTTAAGAAAAATCATCTAATTTAATTAATCCAGGGCTCGATCAATAAAAACATTCTATAACTCGGTCCCACCCATCGCTGAACGAAACCGATGTGTTGGTAGCACCTTTGATTTTCTGCCGTGTTGTTACGAGTATATTCCTCGAACGCGACTAATTTTGACAGATTAATCATCAGTTTAGTTTTTCTTTCTATTCCGAAATTTAACTACCGCGAAGCACACCGGTCTTGTGCAATTCATCTTTTATTTTTATTATTATTTGTTAGATAATTGTTGGATACGAATATCCAAATTCACGGTTTGATAGTTTCGATCATCATAAATTAGTGTTTATTTCGCGATTAATAAAAATTGCAGCAACCGTAGGTTGAGCAGCTTAACAGCATTATATCTAGAAAGGTTTGGCCCACCTACATATAATAAATCCCGAACACTTGATCTGATATGCAGTGGGTGGTGGAGTGTACTCAGATGGACTAAGCCTTAGTCTTTCCTTCCGTCTATCAAACCATTGTAGTGTATTCCAAGCGGAAATTCTGGCGATAAAGGAAGTACTGTCTTGGCTTAAAGACAACGTGACATCTAGCACAGATATCCGCATCTTCTCAGATAGTCAGGCTGCTTTGAAATCCCTCGCATCAGTCTCTTTAAACTCCATTATAGCCCAAGACTGTCGATCGTCTCTGATGGAGATGGCCAAACAGTTTAATATTCACCTATTCTTTGTAGCGGGTCACAGGGACATTCCAGGAAATTGCAAGGCCGACGAACTTGCCAGAATTGAAACGGAAATGCCTATCTTGCCCGATAAGACAAATATAGGTATGCCCATAGATACAAGTTAACTTATGCTGAAACGAATTGCTCTGGAACAATCAAACACAAGATGGCTTAACTCTACCACTTGTATGGCGACCAAACAAATCTGGCCTAATCTGGATTTGAAACAGTCAAAATGTCTATTATCCCTCAGTAGATTTCAGATCAGCTCCATAATAGGTGTCATAACTGGGCACTGTCGTATAGGTAGATATGCCGCACGACTCGGTGTCGTGCACACCTTCCTTGTACATTCCCTGCTCTCTCTTACAGACGCAAATTTCATCTAGGAGAATATTTCTTAAATGAATCAAGCGATCTCATAAACAGAGACATTAAAAGTCTAAATCGATTCATCAGAAGCTCCAAATGGTTTTAACTAGTAGGGAACCTATTTGTTCCCTATTAGATCGTGGTATCACAATGGACCTCTACTGCTCTAGGTGTGTCAGACGCTTTAATGACAGCCACTTTAACCTAACCTAACCTAACTTGATCTGATATACAGACCCTCTCAACACTCACTGTCATAGCTGTTGGGACTATCGGGAAAAGGAAACATTCCTCCACTTCCTATAAAAATGCCCTGCTCTGGTCAAATTTAGAGCACAATCATTAAGAAGGGCATTTTTTGACAACATTGATGAACTTTCGGGAATGAAGATCAAAGATTTGATCTCTTTTCTCATCGTGACAAAATGGCTATAGGACGAACTTCGGTTACTTCGTTTGACTCTTTAGATCCCGAGCTAGCGGACTGATGGCTTTGGCGGAGGCATACGGTGCGTGGGGAGCCAGATAACAATTCAATCGGAGTCAACAAGCTGCTTAGGTTGGCACAGTGTTGATGGTGTTGGATGAGTGTGGTAGTCCGATTAAGTGAGTGATCCAATTTCCGGACGATTGTGCGAAAGTAAACACACAATAAGAGATTTACAAGCACACTTAATCCATATTGTTGAACTTAATCCAAACTGGATGACTCCGTGAGAATGTCCACAATTTCCCCTATCAATTCCATCCACAGGTTCATACGAATTATGGTATCAAAATGGCACGCTTCAGCGCTAGTTGGGTTACAATGCTAGACTGCTGGTGATCGTCATTTCTACATACCTACCTTAATGCTTTAAAAACTCAAAACTGTCTTTTGCCGTTGAAGCATTTGTAAAATGATTTAAGTCAGAGAAGATCTCCACATACCTTCATTCAGGTGTTGTCTGGCCAGAATGTCGAATCCAAGAGAATTATGAACATTGAAATCGCTCTTAATAACGATCTCAATGCGAGGAAAATGGGTAGCAATTTTTAACATGGAGTCAAATAGCGCATCGTATTCGGTAGAGGTCTAAGCTCGGGTTTCCATAAATGACATAAGCGTGTATGATGTTTTTACAGACAATAATTTTTAGCCATATGAAGTTAAAGTTCGTATCAGAACAGTTGATATACTGAAGATGAAGCTGGTAAGCAACATCAGTACTAATATAAAAGGCGATACCATGGTGTGGGAAAAAAGTGACACAATGTTAAAACCTTGCAGGTTAAATTCTGAGGTGTCAGTATTTTTACCTATAATTTGGTTTCAGTAAGTGCCAAAAAAGCTGGCCTGTATTTAACGGAGTGGATGTATACAGCAAGAACAGTTTTTCCTAAGCCACTAATGTTACAATAAAATCAACTCGAAAATTACCCATCACGAAAATACACAAACTTACATTCCGCAATTTCCTCAGAAAACTGTAGTTTGTAGTATATCGTAATTTTTTTTAATTTTTCAACGAAATTATAGAAATTTTGAGAATTTTACAGAATTTTACAACCCACAGATTAACGACCATTTACTCAAAAAATCAGAACCACAAAAAACCACCGAAACGAGGGAATTCTTTCTTCTGTAAATGTAATACATATAGGTGTATAGGTCATCAAGTTAGTTCATGTATAGTTCCGTTGAAGCATCGAAATCGCTCTTAAGGATAAATACGCTTCGTTGCTGATGTTATTATCATCATTTTAAGCGCCATAGCAAAAAGCCAAAAGCTATGTCATCTCCTTGATGAATGTAGAGAATGTCCTTCCATGGGCGAGCAGTAATCGGTGGACAGGGATACTGAAGCACATAACCAAGAAGAATCGAATTTTCCGTCCGCTTTACCATCATGAACGAAACAAAAATTCACCTTGTCTGTTCTACTCTGTATCCATGGATTAGGTACTAGTTTGTACGGTATCTAGGGAATAGGGATGCAACAAATGATTAAGTTGTTGGAGGTGGAGGTGTCCGTTCGAGTGGGGCAGAAAAGATTTCCGATGAAGAACGATGTCCTTCGCTAAATTGCCTCATCAACCGTTCAGCAACACCCCCACACAACACTTGTGTACCTAATAATGTAACACACACACACAAACATGCCTATCCATGCACCGGTTCCAATTCAAAAACACATGTGAATGGCCATTGCAGTAAATTAGCACACGTGACAAAGGATTTATATGATGTTCGGTTGAGTTGGATCTGTAGCCTCCCTCCCTCCAGTGCAATAGCGCTGTGCACGATATTTTATTCAATGCGACACCTGATGGTGTGACGAGTAATCCTTTCGAATGGCGTTGACAATTTTGATATGAAGTAACACTCCAACGGATGAAAGTTCTTTCTCTGTCTTCTACCTATATGAATTTCGGTGGATGACATGGATGACAGATGACGATATGGGAATGGGGGGCGAGGAAATGGTGGCAGATGAGTTGCGAATGACTTTTAATGAGATTATTTTCCCCGAACAATGTCATCATCAACGCTCCATCAGGTTTTCGTTGGCTCTGCATGAAAATGAACACCCATCCCGTCAGCAAGTCCTTGTTAGATTGATTCATTGGGGGTGGAGATCGCAAGGGTGGTTTTCATTTTAAGCTTGTTGTTGTGTTTGTTGATATTTTGAAATTAAGTGTAGAAACCTATTTAGCGGATGAAAGCAAATACGTTGCCGATTTTTGGCATCCTTGACTATAGATGCATTAGATGAAGTTCTTCTATCTATATGTTTCTGTTTGGATGGTTTGGCTTCAGTCATAGATGATTTGTTCATGATGATGCAGACTAGTTTGTTGGCTTTGTTAATGAGAATTCGCAGGAAATTACATGGACAATGGTTTCATCGAACGATGGTCAAATATGATTAAGCAAAGCGAGGAATGATTTTGAATGATTATTGGAAGCAAATTACCTTCTATAAGTATGTAAATTAATGAGTTCAAGATTTTTAATTTGAATAATTTAAAAATCAGCCTTAAAGGGCGACTATTCACATTGATACAGTCGTAAAGACTTTGCGACGCAACCGATATTCACTTGCCAAAGAGTTCTTACCCATTTAAAACATTTGATCTTATAGGGAATACTCGTAGAGTCATTGCGGTTGAAGATTTTAGATTTGCTTACAGGATTACGAATTTTTGTTTTTTAAAACAGATTTTACTTTCTTTGCACAAGATATTTTAATCTTAAAAAGTTTTTATGTATTGGAATAGTACACAAAATAGGAATAATATCGTTAGAGCGTTTTTTAAACAAATATTGTATACAGGGTGCGACAAAATATATTAATATTTTAGAAATCATAAGCAGGCTTAGCGGGCTGAGAATGTTCTCTTATCTTATCTTCCAGGTCAGCACGAAGGTAGTGCGGTGAAACAGTAAGGAGTAGAGTGCATTTGTCATCGATGCATACGTTTTTAAAAGGCGTGGATCAAAATCGTTTGGAGGACAGGGAAAGAATTCAATGTGCGATGTTACCACTTGATTAAGAATCTTAAACGACGAACCGCAACTGACAGACAATTCACAGAATTCAGCTAGAACTTATATACACAGCTGGTCAAAAAAATAGGTCTGATTCAATTTTTGCTCACCACTGTTGTCTTTGACTGTTTTTTTAGGAGCTAAGAAATGGCGTAAAGTACTCTGGAGTGACGAAACAAAAATTAATTTATTCTCATCGGATTCGGGGCGTAATGTCCGACGACTAAAAGGAAAGGACTATCACCCACGCTATACCAAAAAAAAAAACTATTAAACACAGTGGAGGTAATATTATGGTCTGGGGCTGTTTTTCCTGGTATGGTGTGGGCCCTATATTCCGTATCAATAACATCCTGACTAAATACGGGTATAGGGATATTTTGGAAGATGTTATGCTCCCATTTGCCGAAGAGAATATGCCTCTCCGATGGAAGTTTCAACAAGATAATGATCCGAAACATTCGGCGGGTCTTGTGCGAGATTGGTTTCGAGAGAAAGAAGTCTCCATTGTTTCATGGCCAAGTCAATCCCCAGATCTCAACCCGATTAAGAACTTGTGGTATGAGCTTAAGAGAAAACCAAGAGGCCAGTATTTTACAAATGGGAATCAATTGTGGGATGCAGTTCAGAGGGAATGGTATTCTATACCCCAAGAAACATGTAAAAAGCTTGTAGAGTCAATGCCACGCCGACTTAAAAAAGTTTTGGATAATAATGGCGGACACTCGGGCTACTAGAAAAAGGTAATCAAAAATGATGATAAAACGCATCAAAATGTGTATACAAACGACCATTATTGATATTTTAGGAAGACGCACCTATTTTTTTGTCCAGGCGCAGATGTCTATCCCGACGGTTTTGTTCTTTAAAATGTATAATAACTTAATTTTAAAAGCGTTAAATGTTAATATTTTGTTAAATATTTGTAGCCCAATAAAAACTATTGTTAAAATAATATTTAAATATGAAAACATATGAAAAAATTGAGTTTATATGAAAAAACAATAATTGCACCTATTTTTTTGGCCAGCTGTGTACATGCGTTGTTACTTCACATCCACCCTTAGAGACAGAGCCTCATCAATAAGTACCAATGGAAATGCCGAAATTGATATGAAAAGCGTAAAGCCTTTTTATGAAACATGGGTCCGAGGCGGAAAAGAGTAAGAGAGTCCTGGATATCCTGAGATATCTTGGTTTAAACCGTTAATATTGCTGAAACAGCCGCTCATGACGCTCATAGGACAGTCTAACTGCGTAGAAAGTGAAACTTGAACGATGTTAATTGGTCTCACAGAAAATGCGGAGAACGTTGACAGGAGAGTGGACACAAGGCAATTGTGCCAATTGTGCCAAAGATTTTGTCGATAAAAAACCAACACCAAATAACTGGTATTGGATGTGGAACGTGGAGGTTGCTCAGCAAAAATTCAATGAAACATAGTCCTGAAATTACCCCCAGGTAAGCGAATGGCACATCGTACAGGGGTATTGACATCGAGCCTACAGTGGTGATAAAAATCGCAGATTCAAAAAATTCCTCAAAACAAAAAAGCAGCTTGCCCTTATGGTGTACCAGCTGAGTTCCTGAAAGCATTCATTTTATTTTCGTTGATAAAATAAAATCAAAAATAAAACTTTACGCTGAAGAGGTATCAAGCAGGCTTTCGCAACGGTCGATCGTGTGTCCAACATGTCAAAGCCGTGAGTATAATTCTGAAGCAGACTGCTGAATTTCAGTCGCGAGAAGATAGACTTATCCAGGAATGTATATTATGGAAATCACTACTTAGTATAGGACTTAGTTGGTTTTATAAGGGAGTTCTAGAAAAACGCGAGGTATTCTATCCAACTTTTTGGAAGTGCAACAGTAAAGCCCACCAGCAAGTTTACATACTGGTGAAATATTCTGCAGTATATGTCAATTAACCCTAGAAAGGTAATCTTCGTCGATTAGACGAACATCATTTTTTCTTTTTAAAATTTCTCATAGATTCTTCATAGATCTTTAAGGAGAATAAAAAGTCACAAATCTAAAAAAATAAAATGAAAAGTGTGTTTTTATTAAAAGAAAGGTTTGATAAAAATAAATTATTAACATCTACAAGAATTTGTTAATAACTTTTCGAAAAAATTGCATTTTACTTCGTCGATTCGACGAATGATTACCTTTAAAGTACTAAAAAATATGATTACCTTTCTAGGGTTAAAGAAGTCGAACTGTTTAATTATGTCGGCAATATTATACAATCCAAAAATCCAAAATAAATTAAAGCTAGCGTTGCCTTTGGGCAATCGTCCTCTATTTAGAAATCCAGCCAAAGCCCACTAAGTTGAGAATCCAAATTTATATCCGTTCTCTTCTAGGCCTTCGAAACCTAGGTATCCTAGTGAATGTGAACAATACCTGTGCTATACATTCTAAAGGTCAGCTACTAATCATAGCGAACTGAAATTTGTTACGTCGGACAAGTAACATGAATGTAATGAAGTAAAGAGACTAAAGTGGAAATGGATTTTTCACATACGGAGGAACGAGGAACGCTTGGCCACAGGTTGAAATATCTTATTGCAGAACATGAAGGATGGAAGCAGGGCCGCCGCTAGCGTATGTGCAATGTGTGCAGCGCACAAGGGCGCCAAAGTCTAGGGGCGTAAAATTAATAGATCGATCTAACTCAACCTAACTCAACACAATCTACTACAAATCTTTGTTCATATTTTGTTTGTGACTTTCGCACACTTTTCCCACATCAAATAACCTCTTCGATTGCAATCATAGTCTAAACTGCTTAGCGCCATGTTGCCATAGATTGACACTTGGGAAATAGCTTTCCACGCAACCTACATCTCGGACTTATAAACTCGAAAAGGATTTTGATTTTTTTAAGATTTACAGCCCATGTATTTCCATAAAATAAAACGAAAACAGTGTCTCGAAAACATTAATTTTACTAATTACTCGTATTTTTGTATGAATGGGTATCTTAAATCTAAGTTGGTAACTTAAGAACAAAATTAATCGCGGACGATTTAAAACATTCCTTATTTTACCGATGAAAAATGTAAACAAACCATCTTTACAACGGAAACCTAAAAAAAAAAAAAAAATGTTTTGTGTCTTTAAATATGTATGTTTCTTTTTAAATAAGGGTTTACGAATAGTTTTTGATTAATTTTGGAATTGAATTGATAAATAACTTAAATGTCAACGGATTGAACAAAATCAGAATAACCCAGAAATTAAACGTTTCATTGATCGTTCGAATTTAAGCTTTCAATTGACATTCAGAGTTCAGACTCTTTTTATATCAAAATATAGTTCGCACACAAGCCACAAAATGTCAAATTCCATCAAAGGATACCTAAGATGTCAAGGGATTATATATAATACTTCCAGATCCGGAAGTAAATGATTAAGTGTTTCAAATAGAAAATGGAAACAAAAACAAAGTTATAAGTCAAATAAGCTTTTATGTATATACACATTTTTAAAACATTTTTTTTATTACTTTAAGAATAAACAAAAAAAATATCGAATTTTCCAAAAAAAAAAAATGTAAAAAATTTCATTAAGATCCGTTCAGCCGGTAATGAGAAATTAAAAATCGTCAAAATGGTTATATGGTCTATACAGTCAGTAATATATTGATTTCAATTTTGCTTGTTTAATTTATTGAACGTTTAAATTTATTAAAATTCTCGGAGACGTTTTCGAGAAAAACACGATTTTCGAAAAACATTTTTTAACATTTGTAGGATAGGTACCGTTATTTTTAGGTAATATATTTTTTTCGCTTTATATTAAGAAATTTTTATTTATCACGTTTAAACAAATCAAGTGTGGGGTTTTCGAAATATTGAGTTTCGAAAATATTTTAAATTTTATCGCACGCACCTTAGCATAAAACAAATTATCAAAATCGGTTGTAAGAAGGCATGCCCGATGGATGAAACCTCAGTAATTTTCGCTTGATCCTCAGCAAATGAGACCCTGACAACTGCACCAAATACAGAGGCATCAGTCTCTACCGTATTATGTCAACGTCTGAAACATTTCGTCAACAACCTGAAAGGACCATATCAGTGCGACTTAAGACGAGGAAAGGCCACTATTGATCAAATACTCATATTATGGGTGCTTCCATAAAAGTCCTCAGTTCTTGTCAGATCTCCGTAGAGGCAGGACCTCAAGAAGAGATAGGAACTTTGATTCAGTTGTGTTATGGGGTGATTGCTGGTTTGGTGACTGGCTTGTTGATCAAAAAGCTGGTGGGAGTGTTAAAACTTTTAACGTTAATTATAGAAAAAAGTCTTTTAAGTGTTTTTTATTAATTATTTTTTTATTTATTTAATGCGAGACAACTCTTTGCATTTGCTGCCAAACTTCAACTAACTTAAAATAATTTTAATTACATTTAATTGAGATAGAATAATTGATGATTCGCGAAATACGACATAAGAAATTGTGTGCAAGTGATGCTTCAAATGTTCATGTAAGCGCACTTTTTTACAAGCAATCGGATGAAGTTTTTATATTTTTTTTCATAATCTACACAAAAAAAACAAAAAAATTATACAAAAATGTAGATTTTTCATGTTTTTAACAATTTCTCTCAAAATTGACCTTTTCTCACATATTATCCTTAAAATACTATTGACATAGGCGCCTGCCTGGTGACTTTACATGCCCTAAGCGGGAGCGGGTCTGAGCCCCAAATAGTGAGTTAAAATCCTGAGAACCCGCGAAGCGGGCCACACTAAGTACTATTGCCCAAAAGAACTGTTGCCAATGGCAGCTACCTGGCGACTGAACATACCCTAAACGGAGTAATCCCAATCCATATTTTTATATGTACTATTACATACCCAACTAACATACTCTCCAGAGCTTAGCTCTTGAAATCTGAAAAAAACTCTCATACAACTCTTTTATATCCCATTGCTATACTAAAGTATTAATATCTTGTTATGAAACTCAACTGGATATCATAACACTTTTATTTTAAGAGTTAAACACTTTTCCAGCTTAAAAGAACTTAAATCTTATAGCAAAACTATTTTCTCTTCTTGTAGTTAGATTATAAAAACTTATAGTCTTATAAGAATCCATTTCTGAAAACTGAGCTCTAAATCCAAATAATCCCATAACAAGTCATATTTAAGAGTAAAGTTATTTGTATACCACTTTGAAAATTCTAAAAGAAACAATTTGGAGTTCAAAGAATATAAGCTTTGCAGTAAGATCCTAATAAGATCCTTAATGAAACAAACACAACTATTCACAAACTTCAGTTTTCTGATTTCAACATTCTCCTCTCACTCGCACGTAAGTACACATAAATCATAAAGAAGCGTCTAAGATCCTATAGAAAGAATAAAGATGTTACTCGAAGAGTTAGTGTCGCGTCAGCAGCAGCCATATTCCTATACACAAGCAAAGTAATTGCCTGTACATTTGAGGGTTACCATAACTTAAAAAATTATGATCTCGATAAAATAACTTTGCTGTAGCACTGACTTAAAATTTATTAGGTGGCATTTTCAAGTTTACATTTAGCATTGTTGTGATTACATAAAAAGTGTAAAATATATTGTGTAACTTTTTTTCAATTTAAACTAAATACATTAACATCTTGGGATTGGATTTTATTGCTACTACTATCTTTTCATTCAAAATTAACAAAAAAAATTTATTCTTTATGTTGCATTACACGAGTAGTAATTTTTTGTGACAAGAGTAATAGTAGAAAATTACAGAGAATATGAGATTTTATTACTCTTGTAAATGCAGCATAAGACTCTCAGTGTGTAATTTGGAATATTTTATATTAAATTTGACCTTTCCTGTTTCCTATTTACTCTCTCAAGCAAATGACCCATGACCTAAATAAAAACAAAACAAATTTCAAAGTTAATTTTGATTTTATTTGCTTACGAAAGAAATATATGGTAACCCTATTTCCGATAAAAGTTATAAATAAAATAATTTAAATATGCATTATTTTGAAGGGGCTTTGTGTTTTTTCGACGTAAAATGTTAGAATTAGTAGATACAATTTCAACCGCATTTACATTTCGGTTCCCATATGTGCAAAATAATAAATATCATTCATCGCCATTATAATATAATAGTTGATAGACTTACAAAATAAATACTATATCAAGCCTAACAGTTTGTTGGCATAGCAAATCATGTATACACACAAACTTAAAAAGTATTTTGTTTCATTCTTTATTAAGTTAACAAATATTCTGTTCTCTTTTTATCACCTCTTATTGGAAGAGACGCTTTCTCATAATACGATTTTGCCGATCTCTATTAGAGCCTTAGAAGTCCCATTTTAATATAAACGTGCATCTGTCATCCCATAAAGAAACTTCTGCTGCTACTATGAGTAGGAAGAGCCTCTCATAACTAGGCCATTTAAGGCTTTTAACAGTTTTAAAAGAATCTCGTAATATTCTTTAAGATTACTTTTAGCTCCTCTTAACTAATCTAGTTGAACTCTTGGAGCATCTTATGAGATGAAAAATGTTATTTGGGTAGTTACGCTTACAAAACTTCTAAGGCTAGAAAAAATAAAAATTCATAACCTAAAACGTTTCTTAGGTTTAATAAATGATAACCCAGACGATCTTAGGGATTACCAAAAAGCTTTAAGCGCATTTTAAGCTCTGAGCAAATAAAGTTCGCTCTTAACCTTAATTGAAACTGAAAACAGGATATTTAAGCCGCCTTAAAAAAATGTATTTATCTGTGCATTCTTTTGTTCATTGTTTATAAATTTATCTGTTGTTTTTATCTGTTGTATTTATTTATCTGTTCATGTAGGTATTTATTTATTTTTGTTCATTTATTAATTTATTTATTTATTTTCTTTCGATGCTTTTATTTATTTATTTTACTATTATTTTCAATGTTTATTTATTTGTTTATTTTGTAATTGATTGATTTTTGATTAATTTATTTATATAAACTTATATACTTCAAATAAAATATTTACTATTAAATAATAAACAAATTCATTATCTGCCAAATTGCATTATTTTCTTCATACCTAGTTAACAGACTTCTAAAAAGACGTCCATACCATACATTTAAAAATATCAAATGAATGTTTTCCAGGTAGTTTTTATTAAAAAATAAATTCCCTTTTTGTAAATCCTTATCATCATTTCGAATTTATTTTTAGTTATAAGATACATAGGTATGTATAAACTTAGTATCCCTGTGCAAGCTGTGTATGCACAAAATCATTGTAAATTGTAAAGCCTTTATTCTACGATAGTAAATATATATCTACATATCTATTAAACCCTTAAAAATTATTGCAATCCTTGAAGTGAATTCCTCTATAGAATAAACAAACACGCTTCAACAATATTGTAAGCGATCACCACAACAACCATCATCGTCATCACCGCCATCATCGACGCACTTCATCCACCAACCACTCCCTCCACCAACCACTCCATCCATCAACCATCCCGTCCACCAACTACCGTGTCCACCACGTCAGTCAACCCATCAACGTCACCGTGCGTCTAACAACCATGTACTCGGTACCAAGCACCCCAAACCTCTATACTCTGTCCAACAAAAATTGTCAGTACAGGGAAGATAGGACGTTTGTCTCTCATTCTGGTTGCATTGCCATGCATAAGTGTGTCGCCTTGTAAAGCTCTCACAGGGATTCCATAGCTTACATTATAAATCGCCGCAAATGATAGTAAAAAACGCGTAGGGCTACCGTCTGCCGATTCAAAACGACTGAAAACAATATTCAATTTACCTTTTCCCACAACACCAAGCGGTAAGATAATATGCGCGTTTTTTTTTAAGTTGAAAAGCAATGTGACAATACTCAACATACTCATCTTCTTAAAATGTGCTCTCAAAAGCTTCAAATGCCAAAAGCTCCTTAATAAAAACCACTGAAAAAGCTCCTTGCTTGCAATTGAGAATGATACTGGTAACTCTGTTTTGATGTAGATAAAGAGCGCACGATCGTATTGAGTGACACTTGACACTCTTGACAGTATTTCATCAGCAGTGGGATACGACAGTCGTGTTGGGGTGTACAACTTTTTGCAAAGAATTACAACAACAATTCCTTAAAAAAACTCAGTGACTTGCTCTTTTTTTAGTTTCATTTTTCCTAACGCATTGTAGTGAGGGTGCATCAGGCGCCACTGCTTTAGAAAAAGCTCTCCCATAAGGCCTGTACTGACAATTTTTGTTGGACAGAGTATAGCAAGACATCTCTCAATGTCTTACTTCTATGCAGGAATTGCAGGTCTAAGAAAAACAACTGAAGATTTTATTCTTAATCTCTTCTGCCTTTTATTGTGCAACTCATTTGGTCCTTCTTCCTCCGCGATCTCTCATGTTAGTGCGAGCTGGTAATTGCAATCGTTAAAACAGTGTGGTCTTCTTTGTATTGTTAAAATAGTCCTTGATTCTCATTGGTCAGTTCACCAAATAGTGATTAATACAGCGCTTTCGCCTTGTATCAAGAAAAGTAGGAATCGGCGGGCAAACGTTACACGGGAAACTGTGATTCGGGATATCGTTTTACGGGAAAACGAGTTACGGGAAAATGATTTTCGGGCAAACGTTACGCGCCGTTACGTGACGCGGGAAATCGTTTTGCGGGAAAACGTAGCCAACCCCATATTATGAAAGATCTTGGAAAAAACCCAGGAACTTCAAGTCGATGCCTTCCACATTTTCTTTAATTTCAAAGCCGCATCCCTGGAAAACTTGCCTGTTTATGCAGGATGACGATAGAGAACAAATGCTGTTTCATCAAGTTCGCAAATATTAGCCGAGTTTTTTGAAAGAGTGATTAGCCAAGTTAGCAAAATTTTACATACAAAACAATAAAAACATCAAGAGTGAATATAATTTGGTCAGCAATCAGAGTGAATATAGAATGAATAAAAATTTGTGATATACTGAGATGTAGATGGCGCTTACATCGAGTGCCGAAAAACATTTGCTCGGTACTGGGATGTGTTCTAGAATGCATTTTTTTTTTCTCTGAGATTTTTATTGTGTCAAGACATTTGGAAATAAAGCTTCACGTCTATTTCGTAAAAGACGTACAAAAAATCTCAAATGTCAATTGATTGAAAAACTTCTGAAAAGTCTTAATTTTTTCACCGAAAAATCGAAATTTTTTGGATTTTTTTTTGTTCGGGAAAATTGCAATTTTTGGGCTATTGGAAAGCATCTATACTCTGTTCAATTTATATTTGCAGTATACAGGCCTTATGGGAGAGCTTTTTTCATAAACACTGGTGCCTGCTGCTGTTTGCACGGCACCTTAACTTAAAAAATTGCCACTGAAATAAGAAAGAAAATCACTGAGTTACATTAAAATTGTTTGTGTAACCTTCTTTGAGCTCACGTACAAACCACCATGACCTATCTGCTCCATCAATGAAAGGAGACTGATCGCCAATTTACAACCAACCCTTATTGTGTTTATTAAAAAAAAAACACTGAATCAGAGTTACCATTGCCAAGTTGATAGAAATTCATATGGCATTTTCTTTGGTTTGTGCTATGTAACTTTCAGGATTTAAGCTTTTTCGAGCTTTTAGTAGCAAATATTTTTCTGAGATTTGCGGAAATTTTTAATGCTCCTACGGCAATCCTGTAAAAGCTTTAAATTAAAGAGATTATTGAAATCCATAATGGTCAGACTGAAAGGCAAATATTCTATCTTCCCTGTACTGCAAATATAAATTGAACAGAGATAGAAAGAAATACTCTAAGTAGGTCAAAATAGAGTATATTACCCATCAACCAAGCCATAATCTGTCAAATTCCATTGGAGGATGGCTGACATCTCGATGGATTAAAAAACATCTACAAAATCTGAAGTTTTTTTTTAACGAAACATTGATTTTTTTGCTCATTAAAATTGTAATTTAGGGGCTGGCAAGAATATGGAACGAAATATTCTAAATACGTCAAAATAAATTTGAAATAACTCTAAAATTCGTATCAAACTTTGAGATTAAAAGAGAGTGAATATAAAAGTGACTATAATCGTTTTTTTTTTTTTTGATTTTCTTTACTGAGTGGCTATCAATTTTCCATAAAACACGGCTAATAATAAATAAGTCGGATACACTAACGGTATTGATAAGATTGAAAGAACAAATATTGATGTCAGTGGAGCGTTTGTGAGCATTGAGACGGAAGCGAAGAAGATTGATTTACCAGCCAATGACAGCAAGTCTAAGTATTAATCAAGAAAGCACACCCAACACCGACAGCTTGAACCGAACACCACCATAGCAGCTAAAACTTTGAAGTATTTGAGGACTTTGTCTTCTTAGGCACCGCTGAATGACACACGACTCAAACCACACTGGTATTTTTATATCTCTGAAGACGCTCTGCTTTGGCCAAATTTAGAGCACAATCATTAGGAAGGGCATTTTTTGACGACATTGACCAACTTTCCGAAATGAAGATCATAAACTTGATCCCTTTTCTCAAAGTGTGGTGGTCCGGCTGAGTTATAAAGAAAGTTATACATTTTTAACTGGACAAAAATACACACGCCAAAAAATCGATTTGTTGATATATTGCCTTAGAACTAAATTTTATTATCATACATAATGTACATAATATCAAGGCGAAGTAAGATGAAGTTCTGGCAATTCAAATTTGTATTGAGAACACATTTTTATAGTGGAAGGCTATCAGCTAGGGTAGTAATATGATAAAGTTTTTCATAAGCAAATAAAAATAATTATAAGAACTTACGACTTATATTATACCTTCATAACATTTTATATTTTTCGTCAATTATTATATTCCTTTCATCCTTTAATGCTTCGATGGTACAACATCAAACAAATTACTACTACCCCGACTAACCATTAATAAGACATAAACTTCAATCCAGCAATTTGCAACAAATTCACTTACGATATTAATTAATAAAGTGAAGCCCCAAATGGTTCATCAACTCGTCATTAATAAAAACAAGAGTAACATTAATGAAATAAAAACTTATATTCTATACAATGAAAATACTTTCCGAAATTAATTCGCTTCGCATTGACGAAGCCGGTCAAAAACAATGAAAACCTTAGCTCCATCAGGCCCCATTTCCGCCGCCGCCGCCGCTACCACCACCTCATTAGGTGCGGTTACAGACAAAAACCCTTTTGTACCCTGCTAAAGGGAGAACAAAAATTCCCTTGGAAACAAAACAAAACATCGTTAAGCAGTATTACCCACAGGGACTCGAATCGAAATGAAACCGATTGATTTGGACGAGACGAAACAGAACTACTACTACCACGACGACGAAAGGTACCCTGGACATGGACGACTCTCCAACAATTAATGGCCATCACTGGCAGTAGTTAATAGATTTTCCTTAGCGCAATGTCCAACAGACGTACATCACGGTTCAACGAATCCAAGCATGAGGCAGGCACACAATAGAATTTATAGAGAACTACAGAACGTTGAAGGGCCTGTACTGGAGTCGAATGAAATCGAACAGAGATAGAAACCCGTCAAATTGAAATTGAAAATCAATTTGGAAGAAAAGTGTCAAACATCTCGCCTGGACGAGTATCGTATCTCTCAGTGGGGAATCGGTCTGATGGGTATCTTGACCTTAAATTGTCTTTAAGATGGAGACAATACGACACGAAATTTATTTTTATTTTTTTTTTGTAGCCGGTGCCGACCGTCTCGTGTCTATTGTACTTCATTTTTTGTAAGCAGAAACAATCATTCGAAAATTTTCTTTGTGCCTTTGATGAAGCATTCATGAATATTATAATTTGAATTTCCATCAGGAGGTATATTTTAACAAAATAATAATTTCAAGGCATTCGAATTCTATGAAGTTCAAAATATTGAGTGTGCTGTGTTTATTTTGCATTTGACCTTTTTTATAAGAGTCAGTTTTTTTTTTTACGAAAATTGTGAGTAATATTTTCGTCACCTCTTCTTGACACAACGTTAAGTTATAAAGAGTTTTCCAAAAAAGGTTTCATTTTGAATAACCCGCTTTTTGGGCAGCTGTCATTTTTGAAGCTGTCATCTTTTGACATTTGACAAGTAAAAACTACGTCACAACTAAAAATATGGAGTATACGCTTCAACAACGTTTTGAAATTGTTAAAATTCACTACAAAAATGGTGAAAATTTTGCAGTCACAGTTCGAAAAACTAGAGCAGTTTTGGGTCATCGTGAAGCACCTTTTCGGCCGGCAGTAGTGAAACTACTGGTGGACAAATTTGAGCGGGTGGGACAAGTTAGTGATGTGAGGAATCGAAACCGTGTACGTCGCTCAAGATAAACTGGGAATATTGCTGCTGTAGCCCGTAGTGTTGACGAAAATCCAGGTTTGTCGATCATCCTCGTCGATCTTTGGAATTAGGCATTCAACAAACGACATTATACCGTATTTTGCATAAAGACTTACGTCTTAAGACTTTTAAAGTTCAGTTAACACAAGAACTCAACTCTGAATGGGTCCTTGAAATGCACCAAAATTATCCGTCAGTGCTCATCGTAATTTATCATCTTCAGTGATTAGGCCCATTTTCACCTTTTAGGCTATTTTAATAAGCAGAATTGTCAAATTTGGGGCTCGGAAAACCCAAGAATGATTATTAAAAAGCCTCTCTATCCTCAAGAAAGCCTCTCCATCCTCAAGCTGTCACTGTTTGGTGCGGTTTTTTAGTTGATGGTGTGATTGGACCTTACTTAATCGAAAATGAGGATGAGGAGTTGCATTGTTACGGTGAATGGACTGCACTACCGAGCTATGATTAATAATTTCTTACGGCCGGAATTTAGACTTTTTTCTTTGCGGCCAGGTGAAAGATAAAGTCTATGCCAATGCTCCACAATCAATTCAAGACTTTAAAGGTGGAATTCGTGAAGTTGTCGAGAGCATACAGCTAGCAGCAAATGTGCGAATTGATCATGGAATATTCGTTTTTTTATAACATCAAAATTTTTTATTATAATACAAATGAAGTTTTCCTTTTCTTTTCCTTAGACTTTTTTCTTTTGACATTTGTACTAATTTAGTAGAGGATGTATAGGGGAATGATCAGGTTAGGTTAGGTTAGGTGGGGTGATGATGCGGCAACCCCTATAACCTCACTCGCATCTATATGGATGCATTATGGTTCCCAGGGTGTAGGTAACGTGGGGATGGGAAGGGTAGGAGGTAGGATTTAAAAGAAGTATTAGGTATGGGGTGCCTCCCCTAACAATCTTCATTTCTGAATGAAGTTAAGTATGCTTTTGAGCTTTCAGTTCATCGAAAAAAATTCTCCGAGGGCATATTTTCAAGTTCTGGCTAGACTTGGGCATTCACAAAGGAACTGATATGAGCCCTCTTGCACCTCTTGGTTTTGACACCCTCTGCATTAGTCACATGTGGGTTTCCATTGAGTTGTGACCCGTAATTATTCCAACCAAGATTGAGGTCAGCTAGATTTAGTAGATACTCAATTTTTTCTTTAAAATATCTGGCCAAAGAATCTTGAATCCCGACATTAGTCAATTGTTGACCATCTGTCATTTGCGATCTTTAGTAAACATTGGTGAATTTTATTCTTTTTCTTCTTCAGTGGCATAAGGACCTAAGGAACAATTAGGCCCGGTTCAAGTGATGAACCGTTTTCAACCAGTTCATCAGCCATTTTTATAAATGTCACGGCGGCGGTGTCCCGGAACCCATTGAAGGGTCCTTGAATTTATTTCGCCGATTAATCTTTATTCGTTACGTCAACGAGCAAGTAGTTTTGACGAAATGGCTCTTATTTTCGGCCTGGCTATCTATGAAGATATCAAGGTTCTTGTCATTCACATGTGGAAAGATATTTTTCGGCTTCGCAAGCTGTAAATCATTTTAAGCTTCTTCTTTAAGAAACTTCTAATCTGTTTTTCTCATACGCAAATGCTTTATGTGTTGATAAATCTTTAGACTGCGACATCTGAATTAAGGAGATTTTTTTTTTCTGTAATTTACTCGCGCTCAAGGGTATGTTACGAGACCCTTATAATGTTTTAAACACAGCACGGGCGAGCGAGAAATTATGAGGGCAGAGAAAGGAGGTGTCGATGAACATTGGTTTTAAATGTTTGCAAATTGAAATGGCAAGGGAAAACTGTGCCGGGTAAGTTATTCCATAACCGTGTTGTGCGACTAAAACACGAATCTCTATATTTGACGGTACGACCAAAGTTAGGCTCAAGGGTGAACTGATGAGCATTCCTAGCGAAGCGGGTATCACGGGTGAATTGATAAAGGGGAGGAATGCAACTGGCTACTTCGAGTGAGCATTGCTTGTTAAAGAAGCGATAAAACAGGAAAATACCTGAAACATTCCGACGGTGTTCAAGAGATGGGAATGAATCCTTGATAGCTCTGTTTCCAATCAGTTTTAACGCTCTGTTTTGAATTTTATCTAATAAATGGAGAGAAGATTGAGCAGCGCCTGCCCAAAGGTGTGAGTTATACTCGAGTTTTGGACGTATATACGCCTTATAAATGGTAGCTAGATCAGAAGGGGTGAAAAATTTCTTACATCGATATAGAAATCCTAAGCATTTAGCAGCATTCTTGGTGGTCTCGAGTATGTGATCATTCCAACGAAGACCGTCGTTAGCACACATACCGAGTACTGAGAGCTTTTCGGTTTCTTCGATGCAAGTGCCATTTAAGGACAATGGCATAGGAGGTATATTTTGCTTCAACGATAATAGACAGCATTGAGTTTTCGAAGCGTTAAACTCCACACGGTTTTTCTTACCCCATTTAACAATGCTGTAAAGATTGGAGTTTAATGAGCTTATCTTACGATACCGTTGCAATTCCACTTTCGAAGGAGATGGACGTGAATTTGGGAACGAGTACGAAAAGCTGAGAGTCGTCGGCAAAACAATGAAGCGGATTAGAAGTTTCAGACAAGAGATCATTTATAAAAATGAGGAAGAGAGTCGGAGACAAAACGGAGCCTTGGGGAACACCAGCATTTATTTTTTGAAGATCAGACTTAAAACCGTCCAATACAACATGTATTGAACGATCTAGAAGGTGATTTCTAATCCAACGAATAAGAGTTACGTTGATGCCAAACACACGCATTTTCGATAAGAGAGCCTGGTGCCAAACTCTATCAAATGTCTTATAAATATCAAGCGCAATAATCTTACTTTCTCCAAAACAATGTAAACATCTGTTCCACTCTTCGGTGAGATATGCCATCAGATCACCAGTGGAACGATTGCTGCGAAAGCCGTATTGCCGGTAATTAAGAAGCTTTCGATCTTCGAGATATTTCTTGAGCTGATGATTTATCAGGGAATCCATGACCTTGGAAAGAAGGGACGTAAGTGCGATTGGTCGATAGGACGAGGGGGAGGAAGGGTCACCGTTTTTAGGAACAGGCTGGACAAATGCTGTTTTCCATCTTCTAGGAAAGATTCCAGAATAGTAGGAGCGATGGAAAAGGTTACGCAATGGTTTTGCCAGCGATGAAGAACACCTCTTAATGAAGAATGGCGGGTATATCATCAGTACCAGCGGATTTTTGTATATCAAGATCTCGAAGGGCTCTTGCAACTGTACGAGTGCGGAAATATACCTGTCCCATTGAATGATTTACGTTCTCAAGTACAGAAGGGGCAATGTTGCTAACAGGCAACGTGGAGTTAGCAGCAAAATGAGCTGCAAGTACATTTGCCTTCTCTAAAGAGCTAGTTATCGGTTTTTCTTTGTAGATGAGCGTTGGAACCGAAGATGAAGTTGAATTTTTTATGTTCTTGACATATGACCAGAAATCTCTACTGCCTTTGGGAAATTGCAGGATTTTTTGCCTTAATTTCTGTTCATGTAAGAATTTGGTTCTCTTCATAGCAGCGTTGCATTGGTTTCTGATTTGTTTAAACTTTTTCCGATACAAACTATGCTGTTAAATTCTAAAAATGTAAAGGCGGAAGTTTAAGATTGTATTCCATACGTTTTTTTTGAAAATTTTGCAACGCCATTCAAATACTGTTCAACTAAATTTTGTCCACTGCTAGCATTTCCTCTTCGTTCAAGAAGTCTGTAATCTTCCCGATCCATAAAAAAGACTCATAGACGCTGCGCTGTTAAAAATTATAGAGGAACATCCTTCATGAATGTTATAGCAAAAATATTATGCGGTGTTATGGTTGAAAGACTCGAGAAATGTGTTGAAAAGAATAATATTCTACAGTTCAAATATATATAAAATATTTAATCGCACTTCTATTGTAAAAGCGTTTCAAGCCAGGAATAAAACGATTTATGCTTTCTTTGTTGACTGCTTTTGATTTAATCAATAGAAATGTTCTTTTGTATAAACTCTCACAACCTGCTATACTCGTATCTTCGAAGTTCATCAAAATAATTAAAGAAAAATTAATACGAATACTGATGCTGCAGTTTGGTATGTTGCAACGTTCTGAAAGTGGTTCGCTACTAACTCTGGCGTGAAACAAGAATATCCTCTCAGTGCATTGCTGTTCACTCTATTTATAAATTACATAGTTGATGATCTTCCTGGTCTAGTAAGAATTGCGAATTTAACGTTTAATGTGCTTCTTTACACTGATGATCTTGTCATTCTCTACGAATCCCCTGAGCAGATGGAACTAATGATTAATCGTTAAGAAAGTATGTAATTCTAAAGATGGGATCTGACAATTGATACAAAAAAATCGAAAAAATCGAAGACTGGAACTATAATGGACAACCTCTTGAGGCCATATAAAAAATTAAATATTTAGGAGTGAAACTCGATCCTACTCTTAATTTCAAGATTCACATATGCGAGAAAGAAAAAAGAAAGAAAGAAAGCTTATAAAGCTTGATCAACCTAGCTTGGAAAAATATTTTTTAAAATTGAAGAATCGTTTTATCCGCTAAATTCAAAATATTCAACACGGTAGTCAAATCGATTCTTTCCTACGCTTCTCAAGCCTGGGGTGCTGATGAGTATGATGAAATAGAAAAATTTTGTATATACTACTTGGAAACTGGTCTTCCTCAACTCGTGGCTAATACACTCAAGTGTATCAAGCTGACTTTACTTTATTATTAAGTTAAATAGTCGTTATGATGATTCCCGACTTTCGAAGAAACTGTTCATGTATGAGTTAAGGAATGGGGACTGGTGATATAGAAGATGGGAATCTATCGGCAATGCTTATGGTTTAGCTTTACACAGCTTGAAAGAAAAACAGAACAACTCTATACAAATTTGCTGATCTATGATAAAATTTCTATTTTAATCAAAACAAGATGTGAGGTCCTAGCCCTAAATAGTAACCCATACAATGATAGCTTTAACCAAGTTTGCGCGCTCTGCAAACTAAACTCAAAAGATGATTGCTTTCATATTGTTAGTATAGGCCCTATATTTAGTTCAGAAAGGCTTAATTACTTCGGAAAACCTGCCCTTTCAATGCAAGATACAATAAAACTCTTAAAGGAGTGTGAATGAAAAACCCTAACCAATTACCTATATAAAATCAGTTAACAAATACAGAATGTTGTTAATTTCAGAATATGTCTAAAAATTATTTCATATGTAACTTTCATTTATTGAAGATTTATTTTATTTTATTTATTTTATTTTTAAAATTAAAACTATTTTGTCAATCAACCTGAGCTAAGCCATAGCCCTTAAATTAAATTTCTAATAGTTTGTTAATAAATGAATACATAACTTCCTTACTTACTACTTATGAATCGTTATAGTGGTTTCTTGAAAAAAAAAATAGCAACATTTTTAAAACGTTCTCAAGAAAAAATTTTTGTAGGCTAACTTAGTCTTCATTGTTGTACCAATAAAAATTAATTTAAAAAAAAATTTAACCGTTTTTCACATACCAAATTTTCCATTTCTTTTAAGTTAAGAAATATAATGTTTTTCAAACTTTTTAGGAGATTCTCTATAAACAAATTTCATTAAGATCCGTTATGTCAATAATGAGAAATTAAATATTTAAAAAAAATAGTTCTATGGTAAGTACAGTCAGTAATAACTTAATTTTAAAATTTTTTGTATTCAATTATTCCTTTCTAATCCAATTGTACTTTCCTAATTGCTCGCACTGTGTTTAACATTATAAGGGTACCCCTTGAGTGTGCGCATAATATAAAAAAATAGAAGGCAAAAAAAATAATAAAAAAAAAACATACATACATCAAAATTCTAGAAGCCGTTTTTGAGAAAAATACGATTTTCGAAAACCATTTTTTAACAGTTGTATGGTTGGAATAGAAAGAATGGAAAGAAACTTTTTATTGTCAAGTTTTAAAAAAAATCGAGTTTGGGGTTTTCGAAATATTTGAAATTTATTTTTAAAAATTTTAAAATTTGAATACACCAAACTACATATTAAAATTTTTGGGGAACCTTAGCATACAAAAAATGATCAAAATCAATGGTACCGTTTTTCAACGGATTTGGTACATTGAAAAACTAAAAACTAACAACGGTGTTTTGGAATTTTTTTTTCAACCATCATCTAGCTTTAACTAAATCAAATTTTACAATTTTTCTTTATCCGTTGAAAAGATTTTGAGAAAAAAAATTATTTATAAGATTTCGAAAAAAATACGTAAAAAAAAAAGAAAAAAAACGTGTGGGGGAAATTTAGAAATTATATCTACCAAGTTTCAAGAAAATCGACCGAGTCGCTTAGGCTGTCATCGAACAGACAAACAGACAGAATTGCGAGACCCACTTTTTTCGTCTTCGCTGGCATGTCAACTTTGATCAAAATCTCGAGTTCGTTTTTTCTTACTAATTCATAACTTGCCTTATACATAGTACCCAGTGGTGGGCGCATTCGAATGAAATAATCGATTATAATCGATTCAGGCAACATCTCGAGATATCTCGATTCTTCACACAAATCATTCGAATACTCAAATCATTCGAATGATTTTTTCTTATCTACTTTCTCTAAGCGAAATGAGGACTCAACACTCGAGTGCCTATTCGAGACCGAGAAGCGAATATTAAACGAAAAGACAGAAAAGAAAACACAAAATCGAGAACTCGAGAATTTGGTTATTTGCATATCTCGTGTGTATGTATTCAATGACTGGGTTTATATTTATATTCATTTTTGCACTCGATGCATCGCATCGTTGAGGGTTGAATATGGAATTGCAAAGAAAAGACGAGCCAGTCATTGAGAAGCGAGAACCATTATGTTATGATTTTTTTGTTTTGTTTTTGATTTTTTGCCTTGAAATGGAGTGTTTCTTTCCTGCTTTTTTACTATGATATTCCTTAGAAAATCATTCGAATGATCATTCGATTCTTTAAATCATTCGAATACTAATATCTCGATTCTTTAAATCATTCGATTATGCCCAACACTAATAGTACCTATATGTCGCAAGTAAAAATGAATGTTATGCTTATGAACAGTTTCTTCTAATAACATTCATTTTTAAAATTCAGTCTTTTACATAAGAGCAAGTTCGTGCGACCCAGTTGTGCATTTAATTTTGGTAGCAGTTAGAATTGAACTTTTTCAAAAACAATTTTCTTCCGCATTATGCATTAAAATTTCTTTTCTCTTCTTTAAAAAAGTCCAAAAGTTATTTAAATTTTCTACCACTTCTTCTGCACTTCTGGTCTTCTAGTATTCAAAAAACTAAAGTAAAGCATTATTCGGAAAGTGAAATTAAAATTTAAAATTTTGATTATACTCGATATTACCATGATATACTTTTTCTTGTGGGGTTTCCTCAAGTCGCAGGTTTATGCGAATAAACTACAGCCGACCGATGTCCTTAAGGTGAACTTAACACAGGCCATCGCTCGAATTCAGTCGGATCTATGCGAAAGAGTCATCAAATATTTGACCGCTCGGATACGTGCCATAATGTCATATATGGGCCTTTCAAAGAAAATTCAAAAATTTTATTAATATTATGTACACACAGCTTGTTTTATTCCATTTGCATATCTGCCCGCCATTATTGAAAACCCCTTTGAATTGCTTGGCGCCCCTCTGAAATTACCTCAATGCTCCTCATGCCAGTTACGGCTCTGTTGATGAAATTCATCATTTCATTTTTCTAGATTTTATCTTTCATATTTAATTTGTTATGCTATGTCGATCAAAATTTATCTCCCCATATTTTGATGTCGACTTTATAAGAATTATCTGTATATTTACTATCATTTTCGAAAAGCCATTACGGCTAACAATGGACATAAATGTCATGTCTCGTTACGTCCGCCAAAGAAAAAGTTGTATCATTCCTTTGTTGTTTATAAATTCGTGTATATCTGTGGTAAGGATCTATCGAGTGTTAGGGTAGAAAAATTAAGTCCATATCCTGTGAGTGAGGTTCAGGTAGTTTTCTAACTATCAACATGCCGCCATACTCATACTCACGGCAAGGATCTAAAGGAATGTTGTTCTATTCTTGTATCAAAACTAATCTCCACCTTTAAAAAAATGGTCGCTCCATTAGATATACATATATGTACGAGTATGTAGGTCTTTTCGCGTCCACACGAAATAACACAACAAGAGTACTATCTTCATTCGTTATGTTATTTTAATTAGGTCAGTCTTTAACATTTATATTCGTATGCACAACAGGGCTATCCTGAAACGAAATAAGCCACAATATAAGGACAAGGAGTGGCAGGTGATTCGTTTCAGAAGGATGCCCCATTTATATAAAGACATTTATCACAGAAAACTGTAGGCTGAAACGAAATTATCCCATTTCACCCGTCACATCAGGATGTCCAGTTCACAACACCGAGAATGACCTATATTCTTTTAAAAGGACTCACACCTTCACTTGTATAAAGGGGCTCCATGACGACTTCCAAAAAGGCTTTTTGAAGAGTTGGAATTTATTTTATCGCATTGCAAGCAGGAAAAGACCAACAGAAATCTAAAGCTCCTGGGAAAAAGGACGAGCAAAAATTAACTAAAATGGATACTAACCTAATTAGCAAAATGCCTGCCTGGGTCAGAGTGTATTCCCTATCCTGTGTATTGTTGGCTGGTATAATTGTTGTTCCTTTTAGGAGTGTTGCTTTACCAAGGAGAGACTTTTTATTATTTGTTCCTTTCTTTCATGATGATGACTGTTGAATGTTCATGGCAAGTTTATTTAACAAAAAGGATATTGCTTAAGCGAAAAATATCTGTGAAGTTGCTTGTAATTGTGGTTAACTGCATAATAGCTTTGCAGTGGTCAGTATAGTGGATTGTTTCATTTATTTATTTCTTTGCTAGAGAGGGTAAGTATGTATTGACCGAGTCTATACGGGAAGAACGACTAGAAATGGGATAGGCATATTTATAGTGACCATTTTGGGGGAACGAGTTTTTATTTACTTTTTCTAGTTTGTTTTAAATTAAGGGTTTATGAAATTAACAAAGTATGTTTTAGCCTTTTGAAGTCGTTGGAAGTTTCGGGGCAGTTGGATGTAGAAATATTTTTATTTGTTTATTTTGTTGGCCTGGATTGCTGCTATTTTAATAAAACACACAAACTTTTTTTCAACGTAATTTAAAGGCTTTAACCTGAGAAAATAGGGATAATGTTTGAAGTAGTGTTAAACATGGTAATGGCATTAGGATTAAATTTATCAACATAACTGTTTTTAAGAAGGTTCAAGTGACTTAATTAAAATTGTTGTTTTCACACGGGAAGAAAAATCAACCCTGATGGAATAATGTATGTATGCGCTCAGAACACAAATCCCATAATGCTGATATCTTTACTGACAACATATAAATTTATTCACAGTAATATAAATTATTGTACTCATTAAAACAACATTTACAGGTTTTTTGTGATGAGAGCATGGTTTTGTAGTGAGTACAATGTCTAATCACAAATTATTTAAAAATAAATCACAAAAATATATATTGTTTGTAATGAGTACATGATTATATAGTAAGTACAGTTGCTACTCATTCACAAATGGCTGTCCAAATATCTGCTATATTTTACTTTCCAAAGAGTCCTTAATATCAGCTCTCCCTCTCTGGTTATCGTTCAACACTCGGTGCCATAAGACAGGACTGAATTATAAGAGATTTGTAGTGTGCAATTTCACTCACGTGTGATACATTTTGGTAGATTCTAGGGCATGAGAATAATTAGAAATCGTAGAATTCTTAATGACACCATCGGTTTGGTTAATAATTAAGATAACAATCAAAGGGCCAACACGGCTACCTTGGGGAACACCAGAAGTTGCAATGGAATGGTGAGAAATCGATAACATTAAAAGAACTTTATATTGTTGGTATTTTAAGAAAGAATAGATCCACTGAGTGAAATTGGGTTAAAATACATACAAGACTTTAAGTTTAGAAACGCTCAATGGGTGGTATATATTGTTGAATGATTTAAGTCATAGGGAATTAAGATCATAATATCAACTTTTTGTCCGTTATGAAAAGCACATAAGGTTTCAAAAGATTCCATTTTAAATTAGTGTTGGTTGATCTACATTTCAAAAGAGAAGATTTGTTTATAATAAAAAAGCATTGTAACATAAATAATACTTTCAAAAAGCTTAGAAACGCATGATAATTTTCAATGTGGTGGAAGTTAGAGATATCATTTCTTGGACCCTTCTTATGAAGAGATATAAAAAAACAAGTCTTTCTTTGAGAGAAATAAAGACCGTTTTACTTATTGAATGTTGAAAAATACCAGTCAGGGATTTTTTTAAATGTAAATAATTTTGTTTTTGAGGATTATGGTAGACAAACAGTACCTTCGAGGCCAGCAGAATAGTCGTCTTTCAGTTTGTCAAGCTTTTCTCAATAATTATTCTTTTTTTTAATGAGTAATTTAGTAAGATTGAATATAGCAGTTACAAACTGCTAATATCAAAACAGTATTCTGATTCCTTAGCTTGCTCTCTTTACTTACGACTTATAGGTACTATAAGGCAAGTTATGCATTCGTAAAAAAAATCGAACTCGAGATTTTGATCAAAGTTGACATTACGATGATAGCGAAGACGAAAAATGTGGGTTCCAAAATTCTGTCTGTCTGTCTGTTTGACTACGGCCTAAAAGGCTGGCCCGATTTTCGTTAAACTTGGTAGATATCGTTTTGAATTCTATTCCCCCACACGTTTTTTTTTCTCTTTAAGACCAAAAAATTTGGTACCCCCCTTGGAGCCATTTTTTTGTTTGTTTTTAATTTTCTCAAAACCGGTACGCCCTACGCTGGAATTTCAAATTTTTTTTTTGAAAACTGAATATTTCGAAAACCCCATTCTCGTTTTTTTTTTTAAACCTAAAATAAATAATATTATATATTGTAAATTTGATTCACATTCCCAGCATAAGGTTCTTGTAGCATTCAACGACATGTTAAGATACATTGATGGGCTTAGGAGATATGAGCACATATGACATTTTCATAAACTGGTTCTTGGGTGCACTTTTCAACAATTCCTTGATTCAATATGCTGTATGTTTATGCACAAAATCATTCAAAATAGAAAACCATCGTACATTTATGAAAAACTGCAGTTTACCCGATCTAATAGAACACTCAATCTTTTAACACCTTCTTACAACTTTTTGAATTCTTCACGGCTGTTTTTTGTTCATGCAACAAAGATATGGAACTCTCTGCATGTTACTATTAAAAAAATCATTTCTACCGTTAATTTTAAGAAAGCAATAATACTTCACTTTAGCCAATAATCTTACATGGAAATAATGAAGGAAAGGGGAGGGATGAGTTGTGAAATTGGGAGGTGACGGGAAGGGAGAAATGTATAGGGATGAAATGGCAAAAATCTTTAAAACAAGTAATAATTTATTATTAACACAGGCTTCTTCTTTTTTTTATTTATTTAGATTTTTTCTTAGTATTAATTTTTATTATTATTATTTCTCAATTTTTTAATGTAATTTTCTTAGATTTTGTCGAAACATGTAAACAGTTTTTAGGTACTATAAAAGACTAAGTCTTACTTATACACTGTTTTTTTTTTAAATAAATTGAAATTGAATCTATACAAGATATGAGAAAAAAAATTATTTTACCTAAAAATAACGGTAGCCTCCATACAAATGTTAAAAAATGGTTTTCGAAAATCGTAGTTTTCTCGAAAACGGTTCCGAGAATATTTCTTAAATTTGTTTTCTTTCAATTTATTTTTAAGATCTTTAATTTAATAAAAAAAAAGTATGAGTTCCAGGACTCACGGTTAAGATGTGTAAACATCAACGTTCGTCCGAGAGCCGAATTTTTGTTGTCGAACGCACCCAATAAACATACAATGCAATCGTACTAGTTTGTGACTAGATATATTCAAATGAAAGCCACTATTTATAATATGTATATTGATCAAATCTTAAAATTTCAATGTATTATTTGTTTTATGGGCTTTTTTGATCATTTTTTTCTCTATGCGAATTAAAACAATTCCATATTTCCTCCCTACGTTTCGTTGAAAATTCTCAACATCCTCAGGGGCAACACTTTATTGAAACTTAATAAACACAATTATTTAACATTTTGAAACATTGGCAAATTATTTTGTAAAACTTACTTGTTTTTAGTTTGACTTTACATTACAAATTTTTTCTCAAATTTTTAGTTTAAAATTTAAAAAAATAAATAATTTAATAAATAAATAAATAAATACTCTATAACAATTTAATACAACAAACTAAACCAAACAGAAAAAACACTTGTATCACAGGTGGGTTACTTTATCACATTAGTGTAAGCTGCGCTAAGCTTGTCTTTATCTTCTTTTGTGTTCATTGTGAATTCAAGCTTTTGCTGAATGCGCAAGCTCTCCAGTGTATATCTTGTGTTTTCAATGCATGTGTGTTCAAATGCATGACAAGCACTTGTAAGTGTATTAGTAAAACAGTCACACGTATAGATTGGATGTAGGCTTGAAGAAAAATCAAAATCTTTTTAATCTAGCGTACTGCATAGAAGTATTGTATATGCAAGGTTGATGACTGATCATGTATTTATTGGTTCATTTGCGTATAGTATAGTACATTGAAGAGATGTGAACACAGCACAGCATAAGCACTGATTTAAATATTTAAACAGCAAACGAAAATTGTATGATGAAATGGACAGACAAAATAAAACAAATTACTCGGATAAAATTACAAAAATCTCAAAAAAATTCGAAAAAACACAATTTTGCAGAAAAAAATACACAAAGGGCAACGTCCTCTCGCCACTGAAATAATAGACTTGCACGTGCTTGTCATGCATTTGAACAATGTATATCTGGCTTAACGCCGCCAACAAATATACTTGTCATGCAGCGAAAAAGTCAAAACTTTTATTTTTGCAAGTTTTTTTTTATGCCCAAATTCGAAAGGTTTTGAAAACTTGACAAGTGAACCCATCAAATTTTAGTCAGTAATCATTAAATAATAAAATTTCTATATTACATTGTAGCTGCTTCAATATTATTCTACTTTAAATATTCGGTATTAAACCTTCATGAAGTAAGAACTTGGCGTACTTTTAGATCTCAGTACTTTTCACGGCTGACTTGTTACACAAAGGTTTTTGTATAGAAGAACTTGGCTCTTTTTTTTAACATTTATGTTTTTTGGTCTGATAATCATATCAAGAATGCCTTCTCTGAAAGTCTACGGTCTTCTTGGTTGCCCGTTGAATAATATCTCGATACTGAGACCACTGAATGCTCAGTGGAGAGCCTCACGCTCAGGTATCCTCTGTAGACTCAACCAACTTAAACGTGAAATGTTTTCTTCTGAATGGCTAGCTCTTTCTTTGAAAAGTCGATGTTTGATTTTTGCCGTTCCAGGGAAATGATCGGAGTCAAAGATTTCAGATACGTTTCTTGCATCAATTAGTACGATTTCATATAAGACTGTTTGGATAGCAAATTAAACAGTTAAGTTCAAAATCAAATGACATAACGTCAAAGCCTTTCGTTGGGTCGTTTTAACAGAAGTGTTGACAAAAATCCGCCTTTTCGTACTTAAACAGTTTTTGAAAATTTTACAATCAAATGTCACTTAAAAGTGAAGAGTAGATGAAAACTCTACCCATGTTTATGTTTCTTTATTCGATGATTGGCTTGGCGGCTTAACAAATTCTAGTGAACTTTGTTCCAAAATCCATTTAGACTATGTTTCTGTAAAAGCAGTTTCTGTAGGAAAAAGATATGAAGTAGTTTTTTTTAAATACACATTTTGTCCTAAAAGAAAACAAGGAAACGATTTTGTGGAGAAATAAAAGAAAAACAAATTTAAATTAGCCTCGCTTTCACGACTCGCATTATATGTAATTGAATTCCTGAAAGGCCCTTCTTTAAGTTCCCAACGTTTTTTTAAGTAGTTCTCTACATTTCAAATTACCTTTGTATATTTTTTAACTACTCATAAACAATCTTGACATTGGTCCACTTGAGTCAGTTACGAACCCATGAGCGCATAAAGATCGCCACTTAAAAGTGTTTTCTTCCAAACATCACCAACACCTTCTATTCTGTATATACTTTTCCGTCTGTCCCTTTGATAAACTGTCAGAAAAAAGGGATAGTAACACCTAACGCAAGCATAAAGAAGGATTTATTCAACACTGAAAGTGAGGTTTTTTTTTTGTATTCTACGAAAACAAGTTTTCCCTTTCAGAACGAATTATATCCCATTAACCACAACAATGGCCAGCACTTTCTTACCAGCCAATGACCCCTAAAGTAGTATAATAAAAAAGGAATCATATAACCTTCTCATTGAGCTAGAATTTTCCTCTTCGTGGACCAGAAATGCATTAAATTGTATTGGAAAATCCCAGCACGCCATCGAGTTTGGGTTCGGGTTCGGTTCGGGTACTTAGAATCTAAAACCTAATCACATCTCGCTTGGATCTAGGGTGAGCTGAGAGTGCCACTCGAAGTTCAATGACATTTGTTTTTTCATCCGCAACAGCTACAACAGCATCCCCACCACCAATTTCACATCGTAGATTGTTCATCTACTCCTTCTAACTGAGAAATCAATGATTCCATGGATTATGGACGGCGGACGACTTAAGGTTCTTGAATCCCGCCAGCCGTCAGCAGGTAGCGTGTGCTGCAATCCAACAAAACAAAACAAAAAAATAAAAAAATAAACATCCACAAGCATCCATCCATCTGCAGAGCCATAGGAAAAACAAAGATGACCAACTGAATTAGATAAACCGAGAAACTTTGCTTGGATTTATTTATGGTGCATTGTACTGATGAGGGCACTGTACTAACTTTTCACTCCAGTGGAGACCGGCTTGTCAGAGGTTCCCATTTACACATAGTTGATGATGTCTCCAGCTGACTCCAGGGATATGGTAGTAGGTTAGTTGCAGGTAGGTTCCAATTTAAGGCTTATCAACATCATCAGTGTGCGCGCGGCAAAAGAAGATAAGTAAATAGGAAAATCTTTTTCGCAAGTTTTGAAAGCCCACATGCTCTAGAGATATCCTAACCTTTTTTTCTTGCGTAACTCCGTCTGTCTGTCTGTAGGTCTGTACCTCGATTAACAGCCTAAGCCACTGGAGCTATTTTCTTCAAACTTGGTATTTAAGGTTCTTCAGTGATTCCTAAAAGTATCTGCCATTACAGCCGTTATGAAAAATCGTATTTATCTCGAAAACGCCTCTAACTATTTTAGCAAGGAAATTATGCGTCCTATCTTAGCTATTGTCTACTTTTTAGTCATTTGAGATAATAGCTGTGTTTTATTTTCCCCCAGATCTGATCCAGATTGGATCTTCATTCAAAATTACATGTATAATAAAAACAACACAAGTCCCAGTTTTGTTTGTATTCGTTGTTTTACATGTTATTTTGAAAACAAAATCCAATCCAGATCAGATCTGGGGGAAAATAAAACACAGCTAACTGAAACTACAGAATGAACTCAGTTCAAGGCTTAAACGAAACAGTGAAACCGAATTATATTTCGAACTGAAGTTTTAACCAAAACTGGATTTTGAACTTTCACTTTGAAACTGGGAGTTTGCAATTAAATATGCGACCGCGGATTTTTGCACAGAAAATTAACATTCCTTTCCCGTGAGCTCTATTTTGATCCCTAGAAACAGAAAGTGTTGATTTTCTATCACAAATGCCACGCAGGGATTAAGCACATAGAGCGGGAGTAGGCATTTGAAAGTTTTTTTCATTTATTATTATGACGTAATTATAAAAGTATATTCAAATCCAGAAAAAATACAACTCAAATCTAATTACCCATTCCTCCGTTCAACAACATACAACCAGTTTTTTGTAGTATACTTTCAGGCATAAAATTGCGCATACGATATTTCATGCATACCTAGTTCGGATGATGATGATACTCGTAAGATTATAATTATTTATAAATCAATAACAGCCCCTACATTACTACTACAATAAATGATAGAAAGCCAAAGGCCGATTTCATCCACTTGAAGTTGAAGACTTTGAAAGGTACTGTGGAATATTTTGTTGTCAACTTCAGAATTCGCATTTATTGCTATTGATGTTGACTGGCTCAATTTTAAATAAGTTGAGAACATTCAAAGTTTCTACAAATGACCCATCTGTGCATTTTTGATAACTGAAAAATGCGATGTTTGACCTTTATTTTGAAAAACGGTTTAATGCTATAATGTGTCAACCAAACGTTAATCTCAGGGGGTGGCGCGATGGATGTGTGCTCGCCTGACAACCTCATGATCACAGCTTCGATCCCTGCCGTCGTCTCTATGTCGTTTTAATTCCATTAAAAACCTTCTAAAAATTGTCATCAATGAATGGGTTGCTGGTTTACACATTACATGTTTTTCAGGCATAACACTAACAACATGTAATTGAGTTGAACTAGTATGCCCAACAAGGATGAATACAAATACAATAACGCGAATTATAAGGGACATAGAAATAAGTAACGGCATTTCTCCGCTTTAGTTCAGCCGCCATCCCTGGAGATAAAATATCTGAGAAAAAAACCTTCAGTCTCAGAACATCGTGCCACACATCTTTCCTATCCTTCTTTCTCTTCCTTAACTTCACGCCCGCGCTGTGTTCAAACATTTAAAGGGTAATCATAATCCCTTGAGCGCGTGTAGATTATAAAAAAAAAAAAAAAATATTAAATGAATCTATTTTGTGTTCTCATCATTAAACTAAAAGATTCAAAAGACGTTTAACTTTGACAACACCTTTCAAAATGTAAACGGTATTTAATTTTTCTTACTAAGTCGAAGGGAGATAGAAAAAACTAACAAAAAATTCATTTATGTCAAACTAAGATAAAATATTGAGTCTCTAAAGATCGCTAAAGATGATTTTTCGGTCGAAATTGTTGTCTTCTTCCAATCGCTTCGAAGCCCTGTCAGTGAACATAAACTTTAAGTTCCTGGGTCAGTTGTATCTTGTACGGGTGTATGTCCAAGTCCCGACGAGAAACTTGTTGAAGTCTGCGAAAAAGCCGAGTTCTTTTAAAAACGCTCATTTTGATAATAAAGTCTTATCATTTGGACGTCCTGTTCAATCGTTAAACTTGTCATGTAAATATTTAAGACTTAAATAAGATAAAATTTATAACGCATATTTCTTACTGTTTAGCATGTTGTTTAGTTAAGAGAGAGTAGAAGAGAAGCGTTCGCAATACAAAATCACGCACCATGATAATACTTATTATAGTTATATACAAAGGAGCTACGTACTGTTTGTATTACTTTAGATACATATTATTTTTGTCTTTGCGATTTTGTGTAGAGATTTTCGAAATCCCATGCTTATGTCCAAGAAGCTTCTATCAATAAATGCGTGTGCTGCGTTAAACCATCTGACTCAGCTTGAATTCCTGACATTACAGGTCAAACCGCCAACACACTAGACTTGTTCCTTACCTCTGATCCTGATAAATACACCATCAGTGTATTATCGCCTCTCGGCACATCAGACCACTGTGTCATATCTGCGAATTTCTCATGTCAAAAAACACCAGTTAAAGAGAAAACCCTCAAGAGAACCGTTTGACAATACGAGAAAGCCAACTCGGACGGAGAAGTAAGTTTCCGATGTTATAAGGCCAACCCTACTGAGGAAAACCGGAATAAGTTCAAACAAGCTAGAAAGACCTGTAATGATCATATTCGACAGACCAAGTTTTTACATGACCAACAAATTAGGCAAAAAATACTACAATGTCCCAAGGGTAGTAAAAATTTCTGGTCATTTGTAAAACGCTCCTAACGCTCGTTATCAATGACACTTCCTATGTCAGCTCTATTGATAAAGCCAATTTGCTTGCAGCACACTTTGCTGCTAATTCGACGCTGCCAGAGAGTGTTATGACTCCTCCTTTACTTGAGAACACAAATGTTTCCATTAGACGAATCTTCTTCCGTTCTCGTACAGTTGCAAGAGTCCTAAAAGATCTTGACATACATAAATCCGCTGGCCCGGATAGTATCCCTGCTATTGTTCTGAAGAGGTGTTCTTCAACGCTGGCAAAACCACTGCGTAAGCTTTTCTATCTATCCTATTCCTCTGGACTCTTTCCGAGTAGATGGAAAACAGCATTTGTCCAGCCTGTCCCTAAAAAAGGTGAATCTTCTTCCCCTTCTAATTATCGTCCAATTGCACTTACGTCCCTTCTTTCCAAGATCATGGAAACACTGATAAATAATCAGCCCAAGAAATATCTCGAAGAACGAAAGCTTCTTAATGACCGGCAGTATGGCTTTCGTAGCAATAGGTCCACTGGAGATCTGATGGTATATCTCACCGAAGAGTGGCACAAATCTTTATATCGTTTTGGAGAAAGTAAGATTATTGCACTTGATATTTCAAAAGCATTTGATAGAGTTTGGCATCAAGCTCTCTTATCGAAAATGCGTGCATTTGGTATCGATGAATCTCTTCTTCGTTGGATTAGAAATTACCTTTCAGGCCGCTCAATACAAGTCGTATTAGACAGTTTCAAGTCTGAAATTCATAAAATAAATGCTGGTGTAGCCCAGGGCTCCGACATTCTTCCTCATGTTTATTAACGATCTCCTATCTGAAACTCCTAATCCACTAAATTGTTTTGCTGATGATAATACCTTCATCTTTTCATATTCGTTTAAGGATTCACTTCCTTGTTCTTCGGAAGTGGAATTTGAACGGCAGCGTATGAAAAGCTCATTAAATTCTGATCTTGACAGCATTGTTAAATTAGGAATAACCAACACCGCACTCCATCTTAGATCCATCAGTGAAGATTATCGCATCGAAATCCTTTGTGACAACATCATTTCTCCAATCCTCTCTAGTGGGAAAAATGGCTTTGAAATCCCCGCTTGGGCCAAGAGGAGGTACGCAGTAGTCGGTGTTATATAAGAAAATATCCGGAGGAATCAATTTTGTTATGTTTCCATGACCATAGGGTTTGGAGAACCAACAGTTAGATTCTTTAAGTCTAACAGCACTGCATGCCGCTAGGTATTTTATATGAAGGTCGAGTGGTAAAAGGTTCAGGATAACGCTCAGGGCATCTGTTGGGCATGATCTGAGAGCCCCTGTAGTGCCGACGCTAGCCGTTCTTTGAACCCTTTTAAGTTTGCTCTACCCACCTCTATTCAATATTATCGAAGCGTCTTCTCAGCTTACAGTGGCCAGTTGGAAAAACCTTTATCATTCGGAGCCTGTTCCTGCTTGAACCGATTGGTGGCGTTCGTGATTGTAGCTCCCAATAACCAATTTTGCCTTCCTTAATTATTGGAGTTCTGTCCAAATTTTTAACCTTTTTTGGTATTGTATTGTATTTAGAATAACATTTCATTTTCTAGTGTTCTTCAATAGGCCCCGTAAGCGATAATATTGCTCTTATTTTTGCCAAAAAGTCTGCCTCTTCATTTCCCATGACACCTACGTTTCCCGGTACACAAATGAAATGTGGCTTTATTCTTGCCGAGGTCATTTAGCATGCCCACACACTCCCATACTAGCTTAATGAAAAGGTGTTTAACGGCTTAAGTGCCGCTTTACGATAGGTAGTTTCTTTTAAGAACTCGTCCGGCACATTTTCCAATGACATTCTCTTCCGCCTGAAAAATGTTAGTGGACTCGTTCCATGGACTGAGGAAGTTTGTTTCTGAACCCAAAAATTGAGATGTTCTCGATCCAAGAGTTCACTGTTACGACTACCCCCATATTTATTGCTACTTGACTCCGTACTGAAGTTTTTCTCCATCTCCTGGGATGTCAAGTAAAATTAATACTAAAAACTAGGAAATAGTTTATTCTCTACGTCCTATGCATTTACCCCACACATCAGAACCCTCCTTGGTGAAGTTTATTTTTTACATACTCGTATGAAGTGACGTAAGGTGAAGGATATCCTCGATTGCTGCAGCAGGGCAAGATCCCATTGCTCCAGTAATGCAGTTGCATCCGAGCCTTTGAATTTTCTAGTTTGTGATGTACTTTGTTCTCAAAGGCTGAGGTTTCGCTCGCCGGTGTCCAGGGTACTAACTAAAGTAAGTACAGAAGCTTTAGTTTAAAGGGGTTTTCTTTATTTACAAATCCAATTCATTAAAATAGTTAACATTTATTAGATACAGAGAGTTACAATATTAATTTTTCTTTAATTCTGGTATGTATTCAATCTTGATTTTAACGATGGCTTGAGCTCCGTAGCTGGTTTACTATTTGCAGCGGGTACTGGTTACGGTCCTCGTATAGTAGTTCTGCAGCTAGCTTCTTCAGGAGTTCCGGCTGGCCTCGATCTTGACGGTCCTCGCTATCTTTCGGTGGCTTACGGTCTCAACTCTATCAACGGCTTTCGCCGGCTATCAACGGTTTTACCCGGCTATCAACGGCTTACGCCGGCTATCAACGGTTTTACCCGGCTATCAACGGCTTACGCCGGCTATCAACGGTTTTACCCGGCTATCAACGGCATTCACCGGCTTTATGTTCTGGTTTCAAGGGCTCCTTACCTCTGGTGGGGGGTAGCCAATGAATAAATTACCTTCTTCTACTGGAGCTGGCGGCGGAGTCCTGTCCTCGTTGGGTACCTGATGATGACTGACTTTTGGTGGCTCGCATGACTCTTATTTATACTACTTTCTCGTGAAACTAAATGTGAGCTTTATATTTTTAAAGTTTATTTTCCTTTGGAATCAATGATGCGTGCGACGTCATCCTATATCTCCTATTGATATGCGGGGAAACTTCTGCAACACATATTTTAGTTTTATATTCACCACCGAGGTACCATGGTCGTTGTCGTGCTGCTGTCCTCAGTGCAGGTCTTGCTGGTTGTCGATCTTTCGTGCGTGCGAATTCACCACACTGGTTTGCTCTGGTTGGTTCCTTTGAGTGGTGTGGGGAAAATGTTATCAACTGATAAGAGGATTTATTATTCAGTTGTTGTTCGCACTTCGTGGTGTACGCATGCTACGGGAGTATGCGGCTGGTTGGGTAAGTATTTTAAGTTTATTATTTAGGACAGGTGCGTAGGTAGGGAGGGGTGCTCTCTAGGTAACCATGTGGTCGGTCCGGTATTGCGGCTAGTGCTTGTAGTATTGTCAGGAGTGTAGATCGTGGGGAGGAAGGTGGCGGTGGAGAGGGGTATTTAGAAGTAGCAGCCGGCGCGTAGTTCGGGGGGGTTTAGGTGGGGTAGGATTGTAATGGTTCATTACAAGTTGTTGTCAGTTCCGTTCTTTTGTCCCGGAGAGCCTCATAAGTGACGATTTAGAGTGACCAACCCCCTCTGCCGATTTGGTCCCTTGCAATTTGTTTTGTGTTTTTTTTTTTAAGATCTTGCGTTTATGTTACCCGTCCATGAAGGATATGAGATTTTTCATAACCTCTGTATTGCAGGTATTGATTCCTCAAGGAAATAAAAAAACAATTGAGTTTGAAAAAACTAGCTTCAGCGGCTTAGGCTGAAGGCCGAGGTACAGAAATACAGACAGATGAAATTGCGGGACCCTCTTTTTCGTAATCATTATCAGTTTCTTCAAAATCTCGAGTTCGATTTTTTCCCTATAGCATCTACCTACATATGCATATCGGAAGTAAAACCGAGTTTATGTTGCCGAATTCTGTATGACATTTGGCATCGTTCTCTTATAGACAAACAGACAGTAGAGTTTAGCAATAATGATACAAATTTTTGTTAACTAGCCCAACCGGAACTCAATACTTGGAAAGATTTTCTATGATAACTCAAACCTACATGCAAGTTGAAATTTTAAACAATTTTGTAGTGTTTCACAAGTTCTTACAGTTGTTCCAGTTTTTTTTTTCTGTGCGAAAAGGAAAAACTGTTTTATGTGAGTACCCTAGAATTGATCCTTTGTTCACATAACAGCTTTCAGTGTAATACTACAAAGTAGCTTCCAAGACCTTAAAGGCACAGTCTTAACTTCTATGTCTATCGCAATTCCCTTGACAATTTTTCCAACTTCTAATTAACTTTCAAAACCCACTTTCCCCAAAAATAAATTCAACAGAAATAATCAAACAATTTATTACACAAGCCACAAAAAAAAAAGAAAACCAGAACCTAGTTGTTTGTCCCGTGTGTCAGCCCGAAGAACAACAACAAAAAATTGATTTCATTACCACACTATTTTTACACTTGTAATGATTATGTCTTCACCTTAACTAAAGCCATTCATATCCCCCCATAGTGTCTGTGATTCTGATTGATTACCTCAATTCCATTGATTACAAATCTTTTAACTCGTCCTTCCATCCCATCGCATCCGTTTTCGTTTATTTGATGATTTATTTTACGATCTCCGTCTCGTCTCGTCTAGCTATCCTTTTGCCAAAACTTCGGCCTCAAATTTGAGGCAAAGGCAAGACTGTCTGATAAATTGCTTTCTATAACCCGAAACTTCTCAAAACCCAGAACATATATTCGTCTTATTGAATCTGTCCACCCTATGGTCTCTTCCCTATGCACATCTGGCTAAACTTAAAGCACAGGTGACAGACAGATAAACAAGGATATACCAATACCCAACCGGTTGCTTGCTTTTCGCCCAGACCATCAGCACAACCACAATTTAAGTTGAGGTACTAATCCTCAGGTCAACGACGATGACGATGATGGCAGAGAAAATCTTTCTATAAATAATAGTCCTGTTTGTTGGTGTTGTTGTTTCTTGAGATTTTCCAGCTAGAAACGATTTAAATGGATGCTTTGGTGGATAAAGTTCTTCCCCTTTGAATTTCAATCACAGATCCCTTTTATATTAAGGAAAGCAGAATTAGGATAGCAGGTAAGTACCTACTTTATGACAGAGAGCTTTTTTTCTTTTTCTTCTTCTGCTTCTAAGTTTGGTTGCAGTTCAAGTGACGAAAACTTTTTTGATAATATTTTCATGAAAATCCCATTTTGATTTTTAATAAACCATGAGGATAGTTTTCGGATACAGTTTGCTGAAAGAGATGTAAATGAAATATTTGATATCTTTATCTTGGCTTTGAAATCACAATGAAGGAGAGATTTTGAAATTGAGTGCCGGGTGCGTTTGAGGGCTTTTGAATTGTTATTGGAGAAGAACAAAAGACAGGATTTAATGGCGGACTATTTAGGTCATGGAAATGGTTGTTTTTTTGGTCTTTATGTCCAAAAAGTTTCAATAGCATTCCATTTAAGTTAAACATAACAGATTTATTTTATGGATTCTGTTGTTTTTTGCTGGATTTTACTGATTCAAATGATCCCTGCAACATTGGGAAATAAAATATGAACTGGAGACCTTTCCTTAACGCATCTATTTATAGCTAAGAAGTCTTAAACTATGCTTAGTCGGTGAATTCAAAAAAACTCAACTTATTCTGTCAATTAGGATAATATATGGTAGACCCAAATGCTAGGAAGCCCAGCAATAAAATTGGTGATATATACATATGTATGTACCTACAAGAGCTTCCAAGCGTTTTCACAAACATCTTTGTTTTGACAGGAACTTGAATAGATTTTGGGTTTTTGACAATTAATTTTTTAATTAAGAATTCTAAGTTTATAGAAAAGGTCGTCAAGCCAAAAGATGTGGGAGGTGCGATCATAGTCCGAAATAAATGTATGTTCGCGGTGGTTTGATTCCCTTTTAATTTATCAATTAATTTAGTCGGTCTGCATCTCACCGGTTGGTGCTGCAGTGTCAGGGGCGCCGTGTGCGAAAAAAATGTTACTGCACCAACTAAATAATTAATTATCATTGTGAGGGTTAATTTTATCATCTCTTCTTCACATATTATTTGGCTATGTCATTAGATGCAAAGCTTGGGTCCTGCCAGATTATGTGTGTGTATGACTCGATATTTGGATCAAAGTTTACATTACGATGATAGCGAAGACGAAAAAAATGGGTCTCGAAATTCTGTCTGTTCGACTACAGCCGATTTTCGTTAAACTTGGTAGATATCGTTTTAAACTGTTTCCTTCGTTTTTTCTTTTAGACCAAAAATAACGGTCTCCCCTAGAACCATATTTTTGTTTTTGACTTTCTCAAAAACGGTGCAATCGATTTTGATCATTTTTTGTACGCTAAAGATCCCTAAAAATTTAAATAGTATTGTGTATTCAAATTTACAAGAAATATGTTTTCGGATTAAAAAAAAAAATAATTTTTTTTTCAAAACTCGACATTTCGAAAACCCAATGCTCGATTTTTTGTAACTTGATACATAAAAGTTTTCTAAATACATTTTACAGGATATAATAAAATGTTTTGTATTTTGCCTTAAAATAACGGTATCCTCAATACAAATGTTAAAAAAATGATTTTCAAAAATCGTATTTTTCTCGAAAATTTTGCTAAGTTTTTTTTTCTTTCAATTAATTCGTATGGTACCGTCCATTACCGTTATTTTTAAGTAAAATATGTTTTACTCATATCTTGTAGTTTATATAAAGAAAGTTTTATTTATGAAGTTTTAAAAAAATCGAGCATGGGGTTTTCAAAATATTGAGTTTAAAAAAAAATTAACTTTTTTTAAAAATCCGATTTTTTTTTGAAAATTTAAATGCACAATAATATTAAATCTGTTAGGAAGCTTTAACATAAAAAAAAATTATTCAAATCTGTTGTACCGTTTTTGAGAAAATCAAAAACAAAATCGGCCAGGCCGCTTAGGCTGTAGTCGAACCGACAGACAGACAAATAGACAGACAGAATTGCGAGACCCACTTTTTTGTAATGTCAACTTTGATCAAAATCTCGAGTTCGATTTTTTTTCCGAATGCATTACTTGCCTTATAGTACCTGTAAGTCGCAAGTAAAAATTGAAATTAAGATAATACTGACAGTACTTATACCATAGAACCTATTTTTCAAATTTTGAATTGCTCATTATCAGCAAAACGGATTTTAATGAATTTTTCATAATGAAACTTCTAAAAGGTTTGAAAAACATTGCATTTCAAAACTTAAAAAAAAATATTTTTCGAATTTTTGTAACAAAAATCCAATTTTTTTTGCAAAATTCGATATCTCAAAAACGGTTCAGTATTTTTTTTGGAAATTTAATTTTTATTCGTACAATAATAACAAAAAACTTTAAGTTGGCGTACACAAATGTTTCTTAAAAATATTCTAAAAATCTTGTAGGTATATAAAAGCTTATTTTTTTTTAGAAACCGCTCCAACGACTTATAATTTTTGTTCTTGCATAGTATTTGCTTGAATCACGCATGGCATCCTGTTTTTAGCTCCAAATCCTTAAAGAGTTGTTTTAGACTTTTAAAAAAGCAATTTTATGCATAATGAACAGTTTTGCTCTAAACACATTAATTTTTGAAATTCTGAGTGTTGTACATAAGAGCAAGCTCGTGCGACCAAGTCGTGCATTTTATTTGAAAATGCGTTTAATTGATATCGAACAGTCTCTTCTGCTTTGGATTAGAAATCATCTTTCCTACTGCTCAATACAAGTTCTATTGGACAGTTTCAAGTTTCATATTTATTAAATAAATGCTGGTGTGATCCAAGGTTCCGTTTTGTCTCCGACACTTTTCTTTATTTTCATAAATGACCCTCAGCCTTTCATATAAGTTTCCATACTCACAATCCTGAGCCCTCATCGCGTAATTTTTAAAACGATCGTCGTCCAAACACTGTTGAACACGACGCACGTCGTCAAAAGTTTGCTTCGTTTAAAGTTTCGATCGCATCGTTCGGTCGTGTCGTGGCGTCCATCGTCCACAGTTTGAGAACATCAAGAAGCAACAAATGTCATCGATTTTTTTTTCACAGAGATTTTCGAATCCTTGTTTTGAAGAGGGTTTAACATGTATACGAAATACGCACACCAAAAGAAAAAAAACTATCCGGGATCGAAATCCCTAGTTTGTAAAGGAAATCGACATTAGTGTCCTTCGCATACGGATTCATTCGATAGTCGATTCGCTTTCATTATCATTGAAAAATAACAAATTGTAATGTCGTAACATTTTTGAAGTAAAACTTCTTTTCCGGCGTTGGGGGCAAAAAATTTTCTATGGAGTTGTCAGTGACATGTCAAAACGACACGCTACAGCGACATGGTTTTTACAATTATTATTGTTCGAACTTTGTTAGATGTTATTTAACCCTTCAATTCCCAGTGTCACCTATGGGTGACATATACATATATATTTTTTCCAACCATACCGCAACGATTTTTTTTGTTCTTCCTTCACTTATGCAAAGCCAATAGGTCCTAGTAGGCCATATTATTTTTTTAAAATACTAGCTTTACGTCATTTCTTCATTTCAATTCATTGTTTCGTGTATAATTGTAGTGTTTTTACTTTTTGTGATTTAGTGGAATATACATTGAGATAAAAATGTCTAAATTGTAAGTATTGTTTTTTTTTCTAATTGAATGTGGTAAAAGAATATATAAAGTTGTTAATAAATGCATTTCAGGACAAAAATAAAAAAAGAGTGATTATTACAACGGTAAAAATGTTAAGCGTCACCTGTAGGTGACACTGGGCATTGTCTGTATTAGTAGTAGTAGTATTAGAGCAATTACTGAATCATTGATGGCGATGGGATTTTAGAGCTATTGTACGTCTTACAGATTGACTTTAGATGAGATTGTTGAGGATTTGCACGCTGGAGGATCCAGGTGATATTGGGGGCTATCGCGAATAAAATTCCCCTGGAAAGAATTCAAATTTTCAAAAAATCGCGATCGTGAATGAGTTCGAAATATTCCCGCGTAATTTATGGCTATCGTGATTTTCTTCCATTTCTGAAGGATTTTAATGTTATTGGAAGCCCTAAAACTACACATACCTAATTCAAAGGTGTTTTTCGACAACAGATGTATGGTACTTTCTTTTTTATCGGAGGGGAAAAGTTTCGAGGGAGATTCACGATTGACGAAAAAAGTTCCGTGGCCACAAAAAATTCCGAGAGAAACAAAATTTCCAGGGAGATTCCCGATAGGCCCGCCCCACTGTCTTATTTCCGCCGAAAATTTCCACTTAAAAATAAATATTCTTGTAAGAAACGTGGTTTTATTTCTACAAGCAAAAAGAGGAAAACAATACACGCAGTGCCCAGTGTCACCTGTAGGTGACGCCCCCTTAAAACAAAGGGGGAGGAAGGTGTTTTGTTTTTATAATTTTTTTTGGTCTATTTTAAATCCATTTATGCTATTAAGAAGAATAAATCGTTTTTTTGTTCATAAACATAAGCATGGGAATTGAAGAGTTAAAACACTTTAAAAACACACTTTATCGCCGAAAAAGAATGTTCTTTTAATAGAAGAACCACAACAACTAACCTACAAAGCAATTAAAAACATAATTTCATTAAAATATCAGTTAATAAAAGCTTTTTTTCAATGTGGCCGAACAATTTCTCGATCGAAAACCACTTTAGTTTGTACAAAAAAAAAAAACAAACAAATATATATTTTTTATAGTTTTATTTATTTCAAACATTAAACACTTTAACCTTAGTAATACTGAATAATTATATGCTATTTAACTTGAAAACTAAGCACTAAAATTTACAAAATACTTAGGTAAAGCGAAATATATAAAAAACACTTGTAAATAAACTATCTGCTTTAGTCCTTTCTGTTGTCAAATATAAACTAGCATTGCCATATGCGAAGAATTTTAAATTCTGTGTCAAAATTAAATTAGCATTGCCTACAATTTTAAAATCCTTGCGCTCCCAACACAATGAATGAGATAAGAAAAAAGAGATTTGAGCGTGATGAAACATCGTCGTTATTGTAAAATCAGTTTCAAACTATGAAAGCAGACGAGGATATACGCAATAAAGCATATGTAGTCGTCACGTTAAGGCTAGGCGCACTAACAGATGCACTATTTGGTTGAATGTCCGCGCAGGCGTATATAATTATATGTTACACAAAATAGCGAACTTATTTTAGGCAATCGTTTACTTTGTGTCAAAAGAAAAACTTTTTAGTTGCTCGAACCAAGCAGTTGCGCAACTAAAAATTTAATATACGTGCCTAGCCTAAATGAAATTAATAAATGAAGTAAGAACAGTCGCGCACATTAAATTTTTAGTTGCACATCTGTTTGGTTGCTCAAATGAAACATAAAGCCTAGTACGCAGATCGAGACAAGACAAATTTTAATCTCTCCAAATCTCGCCCAAAAGTTTGAATTTGGAGAGATAAAATCTAATTAAATGTGTTTTGTAGTGTATCTCTGGAACGGGTTGCCTTACAAAAGTCGTTCAAACCTTTTTGGAATCTCCACTTGATGCTTTCAAGAGAAAAATCAGCACCTTTTACATAAAACCAGTTTTGACAAAAATCACTTACAGAAATACGGTGGCTGTCAAAATTTGTCCCGCAAAATAATTCTTGTTGCATTCTTTTTCCAGGCAAAATTTAGTGGAGACATTTTGTACAGCAATGAACAAAAGTATGAATTTTGCGCGGAACTGCTCGGAAAAATATACAAGACAAAATTTGTCCCAGGAAAAAAAATTTATGGGAGACAAAATTTTTCCCCGATCTGCGTACTAGGCTTAATGGCTTATGTTTCATTTTACTATATATTTACCATATGTTTCATTTTACCAACCAAACAGTTGCAAAAATAAAAATTGAATTTACGCTCCAGGCCTAAGGAAATGCGGAACGATTTTATAACAACAAAAAGGTGACAGTCAGGGTTCGGACTTAGGTTTTAAATTTTCGAAGTAAATACGGAAAATAAACATATAAACATAAAAACATAAAAATAACATATATGAGTAAATTTTGATTTTAGAATTGTAAAAAAATTATAATTAAATATTACTATTTTAAAGTAAATTTTCATCAACAAACTTTTATTTTTGTATTAATTTTATCAATTGAAAAGGTGGCTCATAAAATCTTTACGTCTTTCTGTAAGTGATCTCGAAAACATTAAATTTTCCATAGTTTATACGCTTAAACGACTTTTAAACTTGTTTTTTTATGTAATACAGAGTGATCAGCGCTGTCTTTAAATATGCTTGTTAAGAATTTCAAAGAGAAGTAGATCATAAAAAAGAGAAGTAGGGAAGTAGATTAAATTTTTTTCTCAAAATCGAAGTAGATCTACTTCGATCGAAGTAAAGTCCGAACACTGGTGAAAGTGAATCATGTCTCGCTCTCGTTTTCTTTCCTCTTAACATTACGAATCGGGCAAAATTAGGCCCTAGTTATAGTTTTCATTGAAACAAATCAGTGGAATGCTGACTTCATTTTTTTTGACAAACCAGTTATAGCAATTATTGAAAGATTGGTTTCAGTAAAAGATCCTGTCAGTGGCTAATTACAACCAATTCTATGCATTTGAGGTTAGAGTTGATTATTGAAAGGAAAACTGACATTTGAGAATAGAAAGAGAATCGAACACATTCAGTGGAGCGATTGTGTTCCATATTAAAGAAACGAAAATCAGCTGTTCATTGAAATTGGTTTCTATCAGTGAAATAATACAAGTGGATTTAAAAGAAAGTTCAAATCAGAATTTTGTATTTTATAGAGTAAAAAAATACTACTACTCATTACTTTCATTTTGGTATCAATTAAAGCCACTGCAATTTGTTTATTTGTCATAAAAATGGGAATGAAAATTTCAAAGATGCATTTCAATGATAGCTATAACTGGGGCCCTATAAAAACTTTTGTCTGTCGTTTTCAATTGGATTTCAATGTCACCATCTGAAAAATTTAAGCGAAGATAAAAATGAACTAAGAAATGGCTAGTATTGTATTAGTGTCCTTTCACGATTTATGATGTGCACCCAGCTTAGTACCTAATCATGTGCGTTAAAAAAGCGCCATCTGTGCGTCATAAAGCGCGCCATCTGTTCGTCAAAAAGAGCGCCATCCATTTTGCTTAACTTTGGTAACAAACAAATTATACATGATTTTCTCAATTAATTCAAGAAATCGGCAGATAGACCAAACTGGTCATTCAAAATCTAATTGCATCATTTGTATAATTGAAACAGTTTTAAGTTCCAATTTAAACTTCCTAACTTATTTTGCAAATCATTTTCAATTCGAAGAAATATTTAAAAAAATGTATTTGGAAGTGGTTTTGACATCTTGCAATTTACAAGACTATACTAAAACTACTTTTAAATTGATTTTTTTTATGTTTCCGAAATGCACTGAAAGGAATCTTGCAGAGGTTTTGCTTTTGGGAAATGAAGTTTTACTTGTAGCGCGCGTACGTCAGTACTCAGTACAGTACACACACATTTATTTTTTAAACTTGACAGAAAAAAGTTTCTTAATACAATCTGCAAGATGTGAGAAAAAAAATGTATTTTACCAAAAAATAACGGTACTCACCATCACCATTATATTGATTGAAATTGATTAAATTCTTAAGATCTATAATTTAATGAAACAAATTTTTAAATTAGCGTATTACTGATTGTAGCTACTATAGAACCATTTTTAATTTTTTTTTTTTAATTTCTCATCATCGGCATAAAGGATTTTTATGAAATTTTTTATAGAAAAGCTCCTAAGAAGTTTGAAAAACATTGTATTTCAAAACTTAAAAAAAATATGTTTTGTGAAGGGATCGCACCAGCGATCTCTTAATTAATTGCCGCAAACCCATTAAAAATATATTCAACCTGCTTCGATACTTGGTACTCTGTTTCCCATTCATATCCATCGCATGCACTTACTTTGCCGGCCATAGCCGAACCGATTCATGATGTTCATTCATATTTCCTTTGGCACACTCTGTGCACAAGATACATAGTATGTCTATAAATATTCATATATATATATAGTTCAATCGGCACCTTCAGTGCACGAACTATAGAACAAAAACAAGATACGAGTACACAAAAATACTCATATGACACTTCTAGTGCTTGAGAAGTATTTTTGTGTACAAATTAAAAACATTTCCACGGGTCATCGGCTTATGAATTATATTGTGCATCATAAGCAAGTTAGCCCAAAAACAATAATTAAAGTGCATGGCATGGTCAAATGCTGATTGTGCATTTTGTAGGAAAAATCGATAGAACGTTATCGATTATCGACGTATGGTTGGATAAGAACGAAGGCTAATTATTTTGTATAAAAAGAGAAAATAAAAAGATAATTCTTCACTTGTATTACTGAAGCAAAACGGGTCTTTCCTTTATATAGCAACTCGCTGGAGGTTCCACTTAGTTTTTCCTATTCAGTATTTTAGACGCCCTACAGAGCAGTATTGCTTTTGGGTAAAGGTTTATTTGGCTACTCGCCGGACCAAGTCTATCATACTAGAAGAGTTAAACCGCCAAAGAACCTCCACTAAGAAGAGAGATTCCAGACAGACGAGACCAACTTTACAGTTTTCAATTTTTGAAAATCATTTTTTTTTGAAAATTCGAAATTCGATATCTCAAAAACGGTTAAGTTTCTCTTTGTGAAATTTAATTTTCATCGTTCAATAAGAAAAACTTTAAGTTGAAATATCAAAATTTTCTTAGGAAATCACTACAACGACTACTACTACAGCTGAAACTTTTGTTTTTGCGTAAACTAATACTTACTTGAATCTCATGGCATCGTGATTTTAGCTCCAACTACTTAAGGAGTTCTTTTTGTCATTTAAAAAATGAATCTTATGCTTATAAACAGTTTTTCTCTAATAACGTTTATTTTTTAAATCTTTAGTCTCTTATATAAGAACAATTTCGTTCGTTTTATTTTAACTGATTATTGCCTTCGAAATTTTCTTCAAAATAAAAAAATTGTGGCGTTATCATCATTCGTTTAAAAGTTATGATTTTTTCAACTAAAAAAGTCAATATGGGCCACCTTGCGGAGCGCCAAAATTTTATTCGTAGACGTCAAGCGACAGCTGCTTAAACTAGTTCCATAGTAAAAAAAAATACTTTAAATATATCTTATATAGCTGCGGTAATCTAAATACTAATTTAAAAATGATAAATAGTCATCTGATTCTAAAATTAATGTTTCTTAGACTTTTTCAAATTCAATAAATTAGTTGGTAATTTCAAATCTATCTAAGTCATATAGAAAAACAGCTGTCAAAGTAAATAGTAGCGTATTCAAAATCTACCTTTAAATATTACAAAAGGGAAAGTTAGTAGACAATTTCTACCATAAGTGATACAACGACGAAATAATAAGATTTTCACATCTTTCTACAGGTATGGACCTCCAAGACTGCTGTATAGCTTCCTAAAGGGCTGTGTTATTAGTTGGCTTACAACTAGCAACATACATCTTGAAAACACACCAAGGATCTTCTATGGGGTTGAGGTCTGGGGACTGCTCAAACCACTCCATGAATTTTTCCTGGAACCACTGCTGCGCAAGTTTACTTGTATGGTTTGGGTCGTTGTCTTTTTGAAAACCCCATTTCAGTGGAATTTCATCTTCAGCATATGGGAACATAACTTCCTACATGATCTTCACATAAAGATGCTGATCAATAATGCCTTCAATCCGGTATATGGAACCAACACCATATAGAAGGAAAAACATGCACAACCTACTTGACTGTCAAGTAATCATTGCCAGGGGTAATTTTTTTTAAGAAAGAAGCGCTAAGAATTTTTTGTTTCACGACAAATTTAAAATTAAAAGCCTTTACATTGTCAAAAAAGACATACCATAACAAATAGTCTACAATGTGGCATTTACCGATTTTATTTGGTTTAATAAAGTTTTCATATATTTAAAAAAAACTGGTCGTATTCGTAGCAGTAACCAACAGAAGCCCTGTCACAGCACCAAGTGTCGTAAAGAGGATCGTCTTTTCTTTCATTTGATAGCCCACTTAAAGACATTTTTATGGCAACAGCGTGACTGGTGACAGTGATTTTGTAAAAAATGTTACTAAAGCTATTGGTTGGTACCAATCTTCTTTTTCAACATTGTTATACTGTTTCTTAAGTTTTTCGCAAGGATTGAGTTTTCTATTATGAACTTTATGGACAAACAAAAAATAACTTTACTACCCACACATCAAGTCAAAAAGATTGCCTGCTTTCAAACTGAACAAATCCAATTTTGAAAACTTCAACCATCCGAACTTCCTCGTAAATAAGAAATGCCACTGTTTCTAGCCTAAGCCAATAATATCCAATTTATTTTCTACGGGACAGCCAAAATCAACTGCACCCTTATAGTAGATTCCATCAAAATACAACCTATCTATGAATGTACAATACAATTCTACAAAACAAAAGTTGCACAAAAGTAAAAATTACAACTAAAAATAATAAAAAAAGGAACTGTCGAAAAATAAGGAAAAAAAAACAACTTGAAATCTCCTGGCAGAAGGCCAAAGTAACCAACCAACTAACGTTGACAACAGCTTTCGTATAGGAACTCGTATAGATGTGTATCATTTGGTAAGCTAGATTCCTTCTTCACATTCACCACACATCTGGGTTAGGGTTATTTTTTGTTTTTCTTGCAAAAAGGACGAAATCAAATCCCCAATATGTCCACTGCATGAATAGGATTAACTCAGCACATATATTAGTTTATGGATTCAAACTGTAACTCCGTTCGGAGGACTCTATAAAGCGAGGATACGAGGACGACAACGTCGACAATCCAAACAATTGTCTGACCACTAGATTTTTCAGCCTGACAACAGGATCAGGTTCATAAGAATTTAATATATTCATTGGAACTATGGTATTCGCTTTCGCATTGGCCCGTTTCACTTCTTGTGTGAAATTTGTGACAGTGATAGAACGGACACCTTTACTAGGATTTTATTATTTTTTGTTGTTCATTGGAATTGTAGTTTGGAAAATAAAACTGTGTTTTTGACAGTTTTTTCTGTCAATTTGGAGAGTAATTTAATGAATTATAAAATATCTAACATCATTTGTTTTAATTTGATTTTTCTTTTTTTTTTTTTGGAGATGACTTAATCTAAATCAGTGACTCTTCTGACAACAGGGATTTATTTAATTACATAGAAATTTCTATTCACGTGGAATTAGTCTTCATACATTTTCAGGATTTGTGGTTGGGGCAGCTTTATTACTTACTTGTATTAGCTACATATTTTTAATGGTAAATGATAGGACATAAGTTCTTTGGCAAATTGTCTCTTCACTTAGTTTTTTGGTCAAATTTTTATTTTCGAAATAAACTTTTATGGATTTACTAGCAAAACAAAATATTTGAATACCCTTTGACCATTTCTAACGGACCTAGTACAGATCCCATCTGTGAAGTTATAAGAAATCCTTTTGCTAAAGATCATGTTGAATTTTAGTACGTAACTTATCTGTTCATTGCTTTTGGATCCTCCTTTCTATTTTTAATGGACTATTTGCGATAGGTTAAGAGTCACTCCATGCCCTGATAGACAACGCCTGACCTTTGCATTGACCTACCACAGAAAATAAATCACATTTCCGAGCGTTCAATTCGGGTTATTCTTGAAGGTTTTAAGTCTGATATTCAAAAAATAAATTATGGTGTTCCTCAAGGTTCCGTTTTATCTCCGATACTTTTCTTTTTAAAAAATGATCTCATATAATTTATGTCTCATATCTGAGCGGGTTTTCTCATTAGAAGAAGATCCTGGGTAGAAACACGAGGTGGTACGAAGCCTTCCAAGTCAAGGAAATCAAGGAGTCTGGGGATCGAAACAACATCTGTAGGTTTTATAAGAAAGCTGGATCCTATTATAAAGGCAGAAAAATAGGCACACGGAATAATATGTACAGGGTGGGCAATGTAGTGGTTTCTTTTTAAATCAAAGGTTATTTTGACACTGATTGCTATTTCCCGCTCGAAATCTTGACAGAACGTCAGTATCATACCTCCGTGGAACGAAATGAGTCGCTTTACGCTTCAACAACAATGGGAAATATTGAAAACTTATTTCCAAAGTGAGTGCTGTACGCAAGTTTGTGAAAATAGTTCGTGACACTGATATGCTAGTTAACAACACTCATGGTCGCCGTCGTAGTGCAGTGCGCTTAGACGAGAATGTGGCTGCTGTATGCGAGAGTGTGAAACTCAATTCACGAACATCAACTCGCCATCGAGGAGAATTCTGCACAAAAATCTCGAATTATTCGCTTACAAGGTCCAATTGACTCAGCAATTGAATGCGCACGACCAGTTAAGGCAGCTACTTACTACGTTGTGTTCCACAATTAATTCCATAGCTAATAAAGCCATTATACATGTACAAAAATTATTTGGTTCACTTTATTCCATTTTTTAAAAGATACTTGTGTTTGGCCCACCCTTTATATTTAAGGAGCATTTTGAACAGTTCATTAAGAGCAATTGATAGGGTTGTAAGATAAACTATTTCAGGCAAAGGCAATGAAGAACTAGTCCCAAAATCCAGTAATCGAAGAGGCAGGATAAGTCATAAAAAAAGCTTACCAGCAATATTCTCCCCAAATACGGTGATGATGTTTTGGTAGGTTACACTAAAGAAATCACCAACCAAGTTGAGTAGGGTCGAGCGAAAAATACATGCCCGATGACTTGACCATTGCCCCTTATGCCTCATCTACAAAAGTTTTGACCCTATGTCCTGTAAGAACTTTCGACGCATATCCCTACTAAAGTTCTCATCTGATATCCTATCCAACGTGCTAGGTGAGTGTATTAGATGCTCTCGAATATACTATAAACGGCATGTATCAGTTTGGCTCATCTTCAAGCAGATCGAGAGCATGTCTTCACAGTGATGTAAATCCAGAAAAACAAAACAACGAATTTAAAGTTGGGACCTTTTCATGGACTTCTAAGCCGAATAGAATGACACTAATTCTCAACATCTCCGTTAGCGATATCAAAACTCTTTCCAATTCTCTTGTGTCATTGAAATATACGATGGCATGTGTAACCCTATACTCCGGCACTCCACATGGTGGGGTGCTTTCTCCGCTTCTCTGGACACTCGTGATGAACGCAGTTCTAATGAGACTTAAATATAGTGGAGTCCAAGTAATTGCATATGCTGATAACCTAGCATTACTAGCGACAGGTAAATTTCCCTCCACAATTAGCGAACAGATAGAGAATGCTTTATCTATAAAAACTGCGGTCTAGCGTTTAACCCGCAAAAAACCGAACTGGTTCTTTTTACGAACAAAGGGAAGCTACCGACTTTTAAAATTCCCTTAATTGGAGGGACCCAACTAAAATCTCCGATCACGCCAAATATCATGGGTGATCCTGGATAAGAAATTGAAATGGAGTCTCAACACTAAGGATAGAACAAATAAAAAAACTTGGGGACCAAGCCCAAAAATTATCATGTGGATGCATACGGCCATAGTCAGACCTGTACTGACATACGGTAACGTAGTCTGGTAGAATGCACTAGACAAACAAATCGACAGCCAATAGCGCACTTTGACTTAGCCAAACATGTAACTGGCGACATAGTACGATAGGTCATGCGCAGATTCTACAGAAACACACGGGAAATAGGGTATGTACTGACTACATAACACCTCGCTTAGACTTTTACAAGCCGTTCAAGGCCGCCTTTCCTAGCAGAGAGGACTGGCAAATCAACGAGCCATCTACCTGTGAATCGATGATTTTTTTTTTTTTTTTTTTATAATCTACCCGCGCTCAAGGGATTATGATTACCCTTTTAAATGTTTCAACACAGCGCGGGCGTGAAGTTAATGAAGAGAAAGAAGGATAGGAAAGATGTGTGGCACGATGTTCTGAGAATGTTGGTGGTTGTCTCAGATATTTTTTATCTCCAGGGATGGCGGCTGAGCTAAAGCGGAGAAATGACGTGTCTTATTTCTATGTCGCTTATAATTCACATTATTTTATTCGTGTTCATCCTTGTTGGGCATACTAGTTTAACTCAATTACATGCTGTTAGTGTTATGCCTGAACAACATGTAATGAGTAAACCAGCAACCCATTGATGACCATTTTTAGGAGGTTTTTAATGGAATTAAAGCGACATAGACGACGGCAGGGATCGAACCTGTCATCATGAGGTTGACAGGGGAGCACACATCCATCGCGCCACGGCCGACGGTTCCAAGATGAAAACTGGTGTTGGTGCAGGATTCTTTTCAGAAACCCTTGGACTATCCCGCTCATTCAGACTTTCGATTACAGCAGTGTCTTTCAAGCTCAGGTCCTGGCAGCGACAAAAGCTGTTAGATAAGTCCCAATTATGGCCAAGCGGCAATAAAAGCGATTTCTGCCATTGAAATGAAATCAAAGCTTGTAACTTGCTGTCGCGAAGAGCTTAGGGTTCTTGGTACACAAAACAACATTAGACTCTGCTGGGTTCCTGGTCACAGTGGTGTCCCAGGAAATGAAAGTGCTGACGAACATCATCACAGGTCACAGCCAACTCGGTTACCATAAGAAAAAGATGAAACTCAGTATGGATGACTTATGCAGAGGATGCGGTGACGAGGAGATACATGAGGACACTCCTCACTACCTGTGTCACTACCCTGCGCTATATCATCTAAGAAACAGACATCTAGAGAGACACTTCTTCAGCGACTTGGAGGAGCTCTCCGATATTCCAAGCAAAATCATGTTAAAATTCGTTAAAGATACCAAATGGCTTGAGAATTCCTGATCTCTGAAAACCGCTTTCAACTACAGTACGATAGTTTAGTACGAACGAAAACGACAACGACGCACGTATTTCTTGTGAGAGCAGCACCAACGGAGAATGGGCACCTCGCCTATACACCTGCGGTTGCCACTCCTACGTTGAGCACGAGCATCAGTGGGTCGATGGGGCACTTTTACCAATAAATCGGTCCAACTTTTGGGGCATGCGGAAGCGTGTCTGAAGATATCGGCATCATCGGCAGTTCCCAACGTTCCGTAGTAAATTCCTTCATGCCAGAAATCAATCGAAAATTGGTGCTCTTAAATCAAAACGAAAAAAAAACTAAGGACATACAAGATACACATCACCAAACAAACATCTATTATACCAGATAAGAAAAAACGTCCATATTGATAGAAGCAATTTCCAAGTAGTAACCTTGATTTGGCGAATTAAAACTCTCCAGTGCCAGTTCTACTTTAAGGCGCTAAGTGTTAGACTATTAGACCAATGCTTCGACTTTTATTTGGTCGTGGGTAGAGAAAAACGAATAGAACATACAATCGAGGAGTTTCTATGAGCTGGATCAAAAAGTGAATTCAGTCCAGAAAGTCAAAACACGTCGACTAAATTCAAATTGGGCTTGGTGACATCGCGCGAATTGAGAATTGAGAACAATGATGCAGCCAAGAGAGTATCGAATCATAGCCCTGGTGTTAGACACATCAAAGACCGAGCCTTTGGTTTAAGGACCAAGCTACCGGGGATGCCAGAGTCCTCGTACTGGATGACGTACAACAGCGTTCTGCGATCGTATAACCTGGAAAGCAACCCATCAATACATATGATGATACAATCAGCGACGAACAGTTCGAGCTCGATAAACCAATTAAATTTTTGAGGACGCTGAAGAATCTGATCAATTGTTATGTTTCAGCAGCGTCAAAGTTACCAAATCCAGATGTCAAAATATATTTGCTTTACAATCGGATGACGATATGCGTGAGTTCGGTAATTAAGAGCTGGAAATGTTGACCGAAGATCTAGATATTGGCCAAAAAAATTATCTTCTTGAATGAGGTCCATTCTTGGTTCAGGGGCTATGTCAAAAAGCAAAATTACCGTAATTGGAGTAAAGCCAATTCACAAGTGTTCGATCAAGCAACAATGTATTCAAAAAAAATTGACTACTTGTTGCGGTTTTAAGGCATGGTGGAGTTATCGGACCATATTTTTTTCCCAAATAAGGAGCGTCATCCTGAATGGTCTTGGGTATAGATTGATGTTAACAGACTTTCTGTGCCTAGAGATCTACAAAGCAGTGCAACTCCCGGAATCTCTGAAGAAGAAGAAGTGTTCATAAATTTTGTCTGCCGCAAACATGTGACCTGATAACACTCAATTATTTTCTCCAAATCTACGTCTAGTCCTTTCTCTACGTTACCAAGCTAATCAGTTTGGCCGATTTCATAGCCAACATTCGAAACGTCATTACCTGTATAACGCCATGAGTCATCAAACACTGGATTGAACCGCTTGAAGCATTACCAGCGAAACCGAAGCGGCCATTTGAATGATGTGCCATTTGATACATAATGGCAAGAACCAATTTTATACGAGTATCTCGTACTTAAAATTTATTTTCCTATTTTTCTTTTTTTTGGTCACCCTATATAATAGAACTTGAACATTAAGAGCCATCCCGTGCGACCTGTTGCAACTTTTTTATTGCAAATTCTAGTAAAAGTATTTAACTTTTCTCTTTTAAAACAAAAGTCCTTGAAACTCTCTCTCTTAAAAAAAAAAAAACAACTATGTTTTGCCACTAATTTTGTTGCCATTGACCATTCATTAAGATACTTTCAACAACGTCTTATCCTTGGAGATATACTTTTACTTTTCCGGTTCCTTTCTCTATAATGTCTTCTTAACTCGTTGGTAATCTTACGGTCCGGAAATGTACAAGAAGAGACCATTTCAGAAGTGAAAGCCCACTCCTTCCTGCTCTTCTCCTTTTGCCACTATCCGCTTCCGAAACCTTTAACCATCGAATATGCAGGTGAATTATCGTCATTGTCTCAAATTGTCATTGTATGTGATGGTGGTGTGGTTATGGTATAGTGTTAGTGGTTTTTCGTCGTTTCCTTTTGGTGTTCTCTTTTGTTTTTTTTTTTTTGTTACTTGTGCAGAGAACAGGAAATGATAACTGATTCTTTGGATTAAAGTCTTCTTTTCACATCCGTATCTATCTTTGGAGGACAAGTTCTTTCATTAAGCTCTTAAATGAACCGGAAACCGGTTTCTTGTATACATAACCTATAACTATAAACTGTAACGAAATGTCCTCTTAGTTTACTGTTACTTTTCGTTACATAGACTCGGATGGAGTATGGAAGGTAAGAGGAATGCATTTATAGAAAAACGAAGAAGTAGTAGAACCATTTAGGTATATCTTGTTCAAGTAAAATAAAACTTCGAGTAAATTCTGGAAGAGTTTTAACTGTGATTGTAGATTAAGAGTTAAAGTTGTTTTTGTTGGTGTTGTGGGACTGTAATAAATTATAGTGGTTGTTTGTTCGATATTAACTACAAGGTAGTCCTTGAGTACTCCTTGGCTCTTTAAAATAGGCTTATAACTAAGTAATGTTGCTATTAGCTACCGCGGACGAAGGTAGATACTATCCAAACCGGAAGTTTGTCCTTTAGTGCTATCAGTAACAAAAAAATAGTTTCTTTTTCAGCTTTTTTTTTAAAGGCAGTCTATATCTGGTTATACAATTTAAAATAGGTTAATTTTAAAATTTTTTTTTAGGTGACGTAGCTGAGAATCAATCTCTTCAACCTAGCGTTGGAGAAAGCAATCCGTGACTCTGGCACGGCAACAAGAGGGATCATCGTCAACAGGTCCAGCCAGTTACTGGCTTACGCAGACGACATCGACATCATCGGAAGAACCGAACAAGCTGTACACGATTCCTTCATCCAGATCGAGCAGGCGGCACAAAATCTGGGGCTGCACATTAGTGAAGGAAAAACAAAGTACAAACCAAGTACATGGTGGCGTCGAATGCGAGAGGAACAGTTGATCAAACAATCAAGGTAGCGGAGCACGAATTTGAAGTAGTGCAACCCTTTAAATACCTTGGGTCAATAGTAGCAGCCGATAACAATATAGGAGAAGAAATATGCGGGCGGCTTCTCAAATCCAACAGAGCCTACTATAGTCTGTCAAAGCTCTTCAAATCCAGAAATCTCACCATAACTTCAAAACTGCTGCTGTACAGGACCATGGTGCTGCCAGTACTCACATATGGATCGAGACTTGGGTGCTTAGCAAAAGGCACTCCGACCTCGAGAGAAAAGTCTTAAGGAGAATTGTTGGCCCCATATGTGAGGAAGGTCGATTCCGGAGACGGTACAATCATGAACTGTACGCAATCTACCTTGAAGCAGATATCGTGATAAAAATTAAGCTCGGTAGACTCCGGTGGGCAGGGCACCTAGCTCGCATGAGCGAAGAGAAACCTGCTCGGAAAGTTCTTTGTGGTACATTCTATGGTAGACGACAGCTTGGTAGACCATGCTTGCGCTGGAGAGATGGCGTAGACCAAGACGCCCGAAGCCTTGGGGTGCGCAACTGGATGGCGGGATAGGTGGAGAGACTTGTTGAAAGAGGCCAGGACCGGAACCCGGTTGTCGAGCCGATGATGATGATGAGCTGATAATCAATACTTGGAATTTGTGCGCCTACAAATTTAGTTTTTGTCTGTGGTATTCAGACAAAATTAATTTACCTAATCATATTCAAAATTCAAGAATTGATAACCAAGTTTCAGATTTTTTTTAAAAATAAACTACAACATTGTGTCCACAACTTACTTACTTTAGTTGGCGCTACAGCGCGGGGTGCGTCTGGGCCTCAAATAGTAGACCCCGCCAGCAGTCTCGAGCTGCTGCCTCCAGTTTCGAGTCCCAAGTTGCCTTAAATCTCTCTCAACTTGATCGCGCCGCCGGAGATGAGGTCTGCCTCTGTTTCTCGTACTCTCTGGCATAGCGTTGAATACCTTACGAGATGGAGCGTCGATGTTCATTCGCTCTACATGCCCTAGCCATCTTAACCGCGAATACGTATTTTCTTGACCGGACCATAGATCGTGCGTAAAACCTTTCTCTCGAACACACCAAGGGAGCTTCCATCCACCTGAAAAAGGGTGCATGCTTCTGCACCATATAGCAAGACCGAGATGATTAGGGTTTTGTACAACGTCTCCTTGGTATTTCTCGATAGGGATTAGCGAAAAGAAACAGCGATTAGCAAGAGTAAATCTACGTTTGATTTCAGCACTGATGTCATTCGCAGGGTACACAGCGGTACCCAGGTAGGCGAATTCTCTGACCACCTCGAAGTTATATCTATCAATAGTCACGTTCTGACTAAGTCTGCGGTGGAAAAGGTACCCGTAACTGCTCGCTTGGATCTTCCCATTATGTCGAAGTCTATCTGGTTGGCCCGAGTATTTTTTTTTTTTTTTTTTTTTTTTTTTTTTTTTTTTTTTTTTTTTTTTTTTTTTTTTTTTTTTTTTTTTTTTTTTTTTTTTTTTTTTATTTATTCCAATAAATTTACATTTGGTATCTGCAAAGCCTATAAGGCTTGTCTGCAGAAGACTTTACATATTTTTAAATTCAAATAGTGTTGAAAAATTTGATCAATTAAAAAATTCAAACAAATAGCAATATTTTTTTTGTTGATGAATAAATACATATATATGAATAAATACCTATGCATAATTATGTATAGTTATGGACCAAGATACAGATTTTTAACTTCTCTCAACAGGTCATTCTTCGGTAGGTTGTGAAATTCTCTTGGGAGATCATTTAGGACCATGGGTACTGCTACATCGAACTTCCTGCGCCCATACTCGTTACGGAACCTCGGTATTTCGTAAAAATGCTGTTGACTTCTTCTGGTGTTTACTTCTTGCTGAGTTGGTATTCTATAAGCAGTATCGTTGTAAAAATTTTTCAAGATATCTAGATTATAGATTTGTGAAATATTGAGCATCTTCACTTCCATCCTGTGTTCGGTATCATTGTATTGTCGATTATGAGCTCGAATGACTATTTTTCGAAGTCGTTTGTGTATGTTTTGCAAAGGTTGCATTTGTGATGCTTTTCCCCATGCAAGTATTCCATATCTTAAATATGATTCCACCAATCCAAAGTAGCATTGCATAAGTACAGATGGTGTGCATACTGTGCTTAGATGAAAAAGTGCATACGCCGATTTTCGCAACTTTTTTGTCACTGATTCGATGTGATAGTTCCACTTAAAGTTGTAGTCAACTATTACCCCAAGATATTTGTATGTTGATACGTTATCGATGTACACGGAGCAGTTATCCTCGTTATTTAGATTCTGTTGCCCCGGAGTATTGTGCAAACAGTTGATTTCGTGCATTTTAAGTTTAATTTTAAATTTTGAAATGTGGGGTGGTCGAATATGCATCACTTTAGTTTTTTTTGAATTGATAATCAAACCGTGATCGTGACACCAAGTTGTAAGTGCATTGAATTCTAATTGCATTAATCGTTCAGCTTCTTCTACGCTCCTGTGGCTCACTATAATTGCTGTGTCATCCGCATACGCATAACCCGTCGCTTGTTTAAGAACTGACAGCATTTGATTGACATAAATAATGAAAAGAAGTGGGCCCAGTTTTGATCCTTGTGGGACACCATATGTTTGTATTTGTCTTTCACTAACCTCTTTTCCAATTTTCACCTCAAAGCTTCTATTCTGAAGATAGTTCGAGAACCATGATAAAATATTACCTCTCACGCCTATTTTATCCAGTTGTTTTATTATTTGCACATGACTCAGCGTATCAAAGGCCTTTTTGAAGTCGATGAATAGAACTATTGAATTATGGCTCTTGTGAAGGCTGGAGTATAGTGTATTAGAGAAATCTCCAAGCAACCGATTTATGCTCTTATTTTTTTGGAAACCGAACTGATTTTTTTCAAGAATCTGGTATTTTCCAACATACCCATAAAGCCTATTCGCCATTACCTCTTCTAAAACTTTGTCGACCGCTGATAAGATGGAAATGGGCCGGTAATTTAATATGTCACTTTTGCTTCCGTTTTTGTGTATTGGCCGTACAATCGAAGTCTTAAGAAGTTCAGGAACCGATGCTTGATCTATGCTCATATTCACAAACTTTGTAATGACTGGAGCCAGAGTCTCTGAGTTAAGTTTTAAATCTTTTGACCTTATTTCATCTATTCCCGCAGATTTTTCCTTTAGCGAACTAAGGATATTTTTGACTTCTTGGACAGTTACAGGTTCTATATACATTGAGCGTTGAGTACTCATTTCAGCACCAATATAAGTCAGATAACTGCAATCGTGAACTGTGTTTAAGACTTCAGTTGAAAGTGTATCCGCGAATTTATTGGCTAGCGTTCGAAGGTTACTTTCACTAGCGAAGTTTCTTTTTAAAGTTTCTTCTAGATTTGTCTTCTTTTTTCCCAGTATTGAGTTGACTAGCTTCCATGTCTCTTTGGGGTTGTTTTTAGCACATTGAAATTGTTGTTTATAGAAGCTTGTTTTTGCCCTTGCAATTTTTTTATTAAGTTCGTTGCGAAACTTTTTGAACTCTCGTTGATAGTCTTCATTTAGCCTATTGTTTTTAAATCGTCTATAAAGTCTATCACGCTCTATGCAGTCTTTCTTTAATTCTGTGTTTATCCAGCTATGTTCTGTACTTCTTTTCTTTTTTATTACTGTAGACGAAGTGACTATCGTGTTCATTGCATACATAATTTTTTCATAAAGTTCATTAACTTCAGTGCAGTTATTCATGTTATTCCAATTAAATTCACCTATCTTTTGTTGAACAACGTGACTGAGAATTTGATGTTCTTCTTCTTTTACATTAGTTGTAGATGATGTTTTTTCAATGCCGCTATATATTGCATAATGGTCTGATATACACACTTCTAAAACAGCTGATTTTAATTTAGCATCTTTTACTCTTACCAAAATGTGGTCTATCAGGGTTTTTGTATTGCGAATTAAATCTACGCGTGTGTATGAGAGTATGCAGTTGCATAATCCCTTAGATGCTATCATTGTGAGATATCTACAAACAGAGCTATTTCTATCATCTTTTACATCAATGTTTACATCTCCCATGACTATCAAATTTTTTCTGTCTTCAAACAAATCGACATGATCACCAAGCTCTTGAACAAAATAATTTACATTTAAACTAGGTGGTCTGTATATTGCAATTATTGAAGTATCAAATTCGCTTCTTTTAGCAATCAGTGAAATATTTTCATAGAAAGTGGTTTGCTGTTCTAAGGTGTGGTACGAGATATCATTTTTCAAATATATTGCAATTCCTCCTCCTCTTAAATTGACTCTGTTAAAATACTCGCTGTTGTATCCTTCAATCTGGTACAGATGATTTTCTTCTTTAGATATATTTATTTCACATAAAACAATGACATCAATACTTGACAAAAATTCATGTACATATAACAAAAATGCATTCCAATTTTTTCTCATGGATCTTAAATTTAACGATAAGCAAGTAAATTTACAATTATCGTTTTTAATAAATGTTGTGGCTTCTTTTTTCGACGTAAAATTTTTAAAGTTTAAGTTTATTAAATTATTTGTATTTTCGTAATTCATCATTTGGTGTATTTTTTTCGTGCACTAGTGTATTTTTGTAAGAAAAGATAAAACGTTAGAGTATTTTCTCTACATCAGTTGTTGTTTGTATTTCTATAATACGCTCTCCCTCGCTTTTTCTTGCAAGTACTTTATTACTACGAAACCATACATACTTCCATTTATTCTCTCTTGCTTTAGTTTTGGCAAGCCATATAAGTTTTTTAAAGTGTGCGGTTAATTGATTATTGATGTATATATTTTGATTAGCATATATCGGATTGTCATCTTTTTGTAATACTTTGCTAATTTCTCCATATTTAAGTGTTTGTTTTTGTTTTGCTCTCTCTAGTAATGTCATTTTTGTGTGTTTTCTAGTGAAATTAATTATAATTGTATTTAATTGCTTATTTTTTCTATCTGGATAAGAATATATTTCTTCAATATCGTTTTCTGTTAATTCAGTGTTTAATGTTTCACCTACGGCTTTTACAATATTAAAAATATTTTCATTTTTATCCATCGGAAAATTTTTTATTTCTATGTTCTTATCGATTCGTTGTTGTTCTAATGCATTGACTTGTGTTTGTAGATTTGTTATTTGTGCATCTTTTGTTTTTATTTGCATTTTATATTCTTCTATTTCTTTTGTTAGATTTTCTAGAAGAACGTTGTTCTTTGAAAGTGCACTGTTAATGTCATCATATTTTTTTGTTGTAAATTCAACCGCTTTAGCATATTCTTTTAGTAGTGCTTTTATTTCAATGAGTTCTTTGTTTATATTCCAGTTTTCATCTTGTTCAACGGAATTGGTAATTGCCTTTGGGGACTCCGTAGTTCTTGATCGTTTGGCTAATTGGGTGTTATCTTCTGATTCTTTATCCTTGCCTCTGCAGTAAGTGCATTCCCAGTTCTTTTTGACATTGTTGGACATTTTTCTATAAGTGCTTTGGGATATAGAGGAACATTCGAAGTGGAGTTTGCCCTTGCATTTTGAACAAGTTATGTAGTCACCATCTAGCGGCAGGGGATCTTCGCACCGCACACACTTACTCATTTTTTACTAAAAAAGCAATAAACGTTAACTTACTAAAAATTTGGTTGATATGTGTAAAGTTGTGATCCTTTGTTTTCAATTAAATTAATAAAATAAAATTTATTGGCTTTGTTGTTTTGTTTTTTTTTTTTTCTAAGGATTTTCCACTTTAAGTTTTTTTTTTTTTTTTTTTCGATTTTTATATTATTTTGCACAGGTAAAAGAAAGCACGTCTTCTCTCGAGAGCAGTTCAACACATGACTCCTGTATTGCAAAAACAATATTAAAACAGCTACATGAAAGCGGGTCACCTTGTCGAAGACCTTTGATGGTTTCGAAAGTTTCGACTTTCGGTTTAATCTCTCCCAATTTTGACGGAGGAACGGGCATTTTCTAACGTCATCCTAATAAGGCGTATCAGTTTGGCAGGGATACCAGAACTCGACATGGCACGGTACAGCTCTTCTCTATTAACGCTGTCATAAGCTGCTTTAAAATCGATGAATATTCTTGGGTCTTCTCCAGGATTTGGCGTAGTGTGAAGATCTGGTTGATGGTAGACTTTCCAGGCCTGAAACCACACTGATAGGGGCCAATCAGTTTATCAGTAAATAGCTTCAGGCGTTCGCATAATACGCTAGACAGGATCTTATAAGCGATGTTTAGAAGGCTAATGCCTCTATGTCTATAGTTGCTGCAGAGAAGGCAGTCGCTTTTTTTAAAAGTTAGTGTATGCTCCTAACCAGATCATCTCCAGCGTACTTAAAAAGTTCTGCCTGTAGACCATCAGAACCGGCTGCTTTGTTCGATTTTAACCTGGCGATGGCTAACTTGATTTCACTTAGGTCGGGTGGATGGAACTCTAGATCATCAACCAAATTTGCTTGACGTGGCTGCTTCTTGGCGGAATTTTGGTCATCGTCTCCATTAAACAGCTGGTTAAAATGATCTCTCCAGATTTTCAATATCGACTACGTTTCCACTATGGTGTTTCCTTCCTCATCCTTGTAGGCACCAGGGCAACTAGTGAATCCTGTTGTTTTCTTTTTGACTTTTTTTAGAAACTCCGCACCTGTTTTCTGCTAAAACACCTCTCTATTTCCTCGACCTCACGCTGCTCATGGTTTCTTTTCTTTTTACTGAGCAAGCAGTATTCATCCCTTCTCTTTTCAACGTAGGGAGGCCCTTGTCTTCTTTTCCTGCCACAACCTATACGCCTCGGTTTTGGGTTTTTTTAAGTGAGCACATTCGGAGTCAAACCAGGGGTTCTTTGACGGCGGCTGTGAGAATCCGCAGCAGCCTTGATAGTATGTTGGCATTGCTGCCAATGGACTTCTGGGCTCATCTCGTCTGTACTAGGGTCCCTCGCAAGCTCTAGGTATATTTGGTCGGCTTAGGCTTTCGCGGTCTCTTCCGGTTGCAGTCTACCAAAGTTGAATTTCCTCCTCAGGATTAATGTTCGCCTAATAGCCTCCATAGATATTCGCACGCACAGTTTTGCACCAACTAGGTAATGATCCAGTCAATGTTGGCTGATCTGTACGTGCGTACGCCCAGTACGTATTTCAGCGTGAAATTAAAAGTTCGAACTAAAGGGATTATAACTATCCTTACAATGTTTGAGCATAGTGCAAGCGTTTATGAAAGAAGCAAAGGATTTGAAAGGAGAAGCCCATGTCTAAATATCGTTATGGGAATGAAATAATGAGCAGGACAAAGCATTCCACATTCGTGTAGTGCGGGTAAGGAAATAATCTTTGAATAAATTTAACAGTAAGTCCAAAGTGGGGCTCTACAATGTGGCTATTTCGATAGAAAATTGTCTTTAGAAATAACTGTGTCTGCTATAGTTGTATCACCTTTATTTTTTAAAGCTCTTTTTGGATTTTTTCAAAGAGGCTCAAGTGGATTCAAACTTTTGACATATATACGCCTTGTCTGTCTCTTCGACTATGGCCTAAGAGCATGAGCCGATTTTCGTTAAATTTTCCTTTTTTTAAGACCAAAAATAACGGTACGAATCATCTTTTGGAAGCCCTCTTGGAACAATTTTATTTTGTTTGTTTTTGATTTTCTCGAAAACAGTACAACCGATTTGAATCATTATAAAGCTCCTCCAAATTTTAAATATTAGGCGTTTTTCTTTTTTAGTTCACAGTAGTACCTGAACTGTCAGACAAAATATCGTGTTTCTTTTCCACCTCAGAGTGTATAACAGTTCAAAGATTGTGTTTCTTTTTTCGTTGGGAGAGTGTTCAGAGATTGTTTAGAGCGCACTCTATGAGCTCGGTATAAAATAGCTGAGTAGACGGAGTTAAATGCTGAAATCATTCTGACAGACAGAAAAAAAAAACTCAAAAACTCGCGTGTGTTTATAAAATAATTCAGAGCTCTTAGAACACCCTCGATTCGGAGAAAGTTCAGAGCATTCTTGACATGCTCATTCTCTGTTAAATGCTCTTCTCTGAATGAAAAAAAAAAACGTCAATTATTTTTTTTGGAAACTCAATATTCCGAAAACCCCTGCTCGATATTTTAAACTTGAATAAATAAAAGTTTCTTAATATAATCTACAAGTCTGAGGGAAAAAATTGTTTTAACTAAAAATTAAGGTAGGTACCCTACCCACCATGCAAGTGTTAAAAACTCTTTTTCGAAAATCGTATTTTTCTCAAAATGGCTCAGAGAATTTTGATAAATTTTAATTTTAATTTAATAAAAAAAATAAATTAAGACATTACTGATTGAACCTACCATAAAACCAGTTTTTCGAATTTTGAATTTGTCATTATAGGCAGAACAGATTTCAATGAAATTTTGAGAAGCTTCTAGTTGAAATTGGCGTACCAAAATTTTTTCTTAAATACCTATGTTTTAAAAATCTTTTATAAAATATATTTTGTGTTTAGCTCTAACTACTAAAGTTACAGTTACTGATGAGTAGCACATAGCACCTTCTGGAAGCGTTGTGGTTATAATTATGTAGTATAGTAGTTAACGTAGGTACCAGTAGTTGAGTGTCCTTTCTTTCTTTTCGGATAACTCTTTTTCGTATGATCGCAAAAGAACAACAAGATATGTTTTCACGTATTAATAAATTCCGGAAATAGTTTATTTATGAAAATCTCATATCTTTTTGAAACCCCCCCCCCCCCCCCCGAAATTTTTTTCTGCGTCCGCCCCTGACGGTCCCCCATCCAAGTATTAACCACGCACAATGATGCTTGATTTTGCTGATCGATTGGAAGCGAGAAGAACCTTCCTGACCTCAAAAATTCATACTCTTAAATATTATTCAATACAAGAAATGTGTTTTCGTTTTCATTTACTGTATTTTCTATCATCACAGTCTCATATTTCGACTCTCATATTAATTTTAAAAAGAAAATATGACCCAAACATGAGTCCATACCTTAGGTACCCATGACCTCTCATAATTGGAGATATTGCATTTATTCTTTCTTCATCGAGTTGCCGTTTTCTAAATCTCCATTTTGGTATGTTTATTGGTACAATAGGGTCCGTTTATTGCCCACAAAATGTAATACCTCGCTTTTATTTAAAACGTCGTGAAGTGCATACAATTGGAGATATTGCAATTTTTTCATACATCGGGTGGTCTTCTTAAAGATCTTTATTTTGGTATGCACATTGGTGCATTGTTACTCTATTGTGCACGATACTCGTAGCTTATACTTGTTTTTTAATTAAAAACTTTGTAGAGTAAAACCTTAATTTTATATGCACACTCGTATTATTCACCACTTCGTTGATAAGGAAATTTGACAAACAGGTTATTCGCATTTTTCACATAAATTCAAAAAAATCATAGAATTCACAGAGCTCTATATCTCAGGAATTGGAATTACCACAGATAAAACCCACCTATTTGTCTTTTAATTATATCATTTAAATTAGTAAAAGAATACAGTGTTTTCGTACTAGACCGATACTTTAAGGGATATTAAAAAAAAGGACAACCCAAACACTTAGAGAACTTTTAGATGGTGGCACCCACGATCGTTGAAGGAATTGCATTATTTTAACATTGTACCGATGCAGACAATAATATTAAAAAATTTAAGCAACCCTAATTATCTAAGCATTCAAGAATAATGGAGACAACTTAACCAAACCCACAAACAATTAAAAATCGAAATAAAATTCATTGGCTATAATTAGATTTTTTTTTGAATATTAATTAAAGATTATTTAGTCCTTATTTCAATAGTAGAGTTGAATATTTTGTTATTCTTGTTTTGTTATAATTGTGTTACAGTAAGTAATGTGTCTATGGCATGGAAGATTTCAAAACTTAAACGCTTACCTAAGCTCTATTGGATGATTCACTTTGCAAACAAAAGAAGACAAGAGTAGTTCTTAAGAACAATTTTAATCCTCGAGTATGCATACTTAAAATTGCATCCCATTAACAAACGCTAATCCCATTAAGCTTGCTCAGAACAAAATATATAATATACAAATCCTGGTAAGTGTGAAACCATTACCTACTTAAACAATTTACTATTGCTTATCTTATAAACCATGCCTTTGTCTATAATACTGGAAATCCCTAAAAATCCTTTCAAAGCCTCAAACAAAAAAGCGCCATACTTCACATCTTTTCATGGCCAACGTTGTCGACCGGAAAACCCTGGCATATCCGAGGTGTACATAGGTACTATATGTGAAGGTAGGGATATATGGTAATGGATATGAAGTATCTCCATTGGGACAGCCGTAAATAATCCTCTCTAACGTTAGTTGTATAGAAAGTGTGTCTTTTTTCGCTGGACAGACCCAGATGCCAACACCATCTTCCCCCGAATTCTAATCCAAATGAATTGCACCTATAGGATCCTGTTGCAAAATTACCAGAACCAACAACACGGAGAGAATCCTCATCTGCAGGACGGGACGGACCTATAGTCATACTTACACTTGCATATCGTATATAGTTTCATTGTCCTTATAGGTACTTTTTAATCTTTCAAAAAAAGGCTAGCACACATATTCTGAGCAAAAAGTGTGCCTTTTTTCTTCCCTTGCATACTTAATAGCGAGTCACAAAAAAAAAAAAGAAAAAAATGCTATTCATACCTTTTCCAGGGCATGAACGAACGGAATTTGCCTCATTTAAAAGTGACGTATGTGAATGTGCAGCAGGGCAGAAAAATGACTCGGATAATATGGTCCTTCATGCAATAAATGTCCTTGATGGGAGACACGCACATGAGATATTATGAGAACTACTAGCTTCCGCTTGGTTAGAGTTACATGAAAATGCCATAAGGCACAGTGTAAGCTGTAAGAGAGATTACCGACAACGGCAATGTGCCTACCTGTTGGTTACACAAAAAACATGGTGCAACCTGCGAAAAGGGAACTAAAGTAACGAAAATGTCGCATACATAGAAATACCTACCTATAGGTAGATCATTTTATATTTTTGTAAGCTTCTACAAAAGGTTGCTGAAGAATCAAAATCTCTTTAAAGATTGCATTTAGAAGAGGAAGGAACCTACATTTTTAAATTCTATTTGACACATCATATACATAGATATGAAGCTTTATTGAGATGACGTACATATATACATACATACGTACATAAATGGGCAATAGGTTCTGTAAAATTGTACCAAAACGGTACTAAATCTGCGTTAAAAATTTAATTTAGTACAATAGGTATGCGGTATCACTAGTCAATTATCTCAGAAAATGTAACTTTTCAGTTCAAAATATAAATATTTATACCTGTCGAACTTTGACAATTTGACAACAAATACAACATCAGTACATTATTGTTTTTCATTAAAAGATATTTTAAACACATTGACACATTGAAACTTTCAGGTTAATCTCTAAAACTCAGATGAGACTAAATAGTAAAGTTTCGTATCAATGCTTTTAGAAATTATTACGAAAACTATTTAGTTAAAAAAAAACCTAGCTTAAACCTACATTGCATGTAGAGCAATTAATAGGGCAAGAAGATAACTCACTTCTAATCAATGTAGAACCAGTTCCACGAACCACTACCACGGATTAGATTAAATACTAGCTGCACGAAGCAAATATTCTAGAACCTGTATCGGATATGCAATTAATAATTCTTCGATGGACATTTGGTCTTGTATGCGAAAACGCTGTAACAGTTCCTTTCTAAGAGTACCTCTTGACACAACGGTTAATACGTAGGGCTATCATGTTTTTGGGTTCGTTTCTCAGCCGCAACATAAAAAATTTTTCTGGGCTAATAAAATGTTTAAGATTTCATTTTTGTGTTCAGCCAAAATGTCGTCCAGGACCATCCCTTGTGCGTAATTTTTAATTATGTAACTTGAGTCGCTGCAGATTAATTTCCGATCGATTTAACATTGGACGTGCTACATCTTATAGAATCTTTTAAAAATCATAAAGCTTATTTCTCAGCTAATGTACAGCATAAAGCTATTAAACATATCCAAAAGAGGCAGATCTCAATTATTTCAATTTCATTAGCTTTTCCAATCGCGAGGGATTCTATTTGGTAAATGTACAAGTAGAAAAATTAAAAATGTTCCGTTCATAATAAGACTTTGTGATGTGCTGTTGCTTTCCAGTCGAAGTTTTGCTCACCGGTCTCGCTAGAGTCGTCCTGAAGAAAATACGAAACTTCAGAAGAAATGGTATTTAAAACCTTATTACAAAATCTTTATTGAAAATAACTATTTTAATATTTTTACTAGGTTCATTAAATAAAACTTATTACTCTTTTTAGTATTTCTTCTTTATATACACTTTCCAAATTTCAATTTATAATCAACAAAAATACTTTTATTCGAATTTAAATCACACTTGTTTAATACTCGTAACACTTTCCACAATCCAATAAGCAAAGCTTTTGCACACTTTCATAATCAAAAATCAACTGTTTCACGCTCACCGTGAACACTCCCTTATATACTCAAATTCGTTGTTCTTGAAACTAAATCAAGAAGGTTCTCGTCTTAGAATTTTCTAGTTGTTTGGAATAAAGGGAAATACATATGACATTGGAAAAGAGCTTTTTGTTCCTTCCATAAAGTAGATAATAGGTGCGTTTTATTATCCACAAATCTATCTGGATCCGGATCTGGGTCATCCCTTGAAAATAAAACGATACGGATCTTACTGACAGCAGTTTAATAAGCCCGTCTCTTTTTATCCTTGGGTTTGTAAATTTTAAATTATGTCTTGTCTTTTTTCTTTACACTATAGCTTACACTACCTTACCATAAAAAGCTATCTACTCGCCAGTGTAATAACTAATTTTTGGATCTTTGAAATAGATCCCGATAGAAAACAGGATCCCAAATTGTTTTTGTAATACATGTTAAAACTTAATCCAGATCCGGATCCAGATAGATTTGTGAATAATAAAACGCACCTAATTATATTTATGCTGACGATATTAAAATAATGGAGGTAATCACGTCTTCTCGCGGTGGTCTAAAGAATTTTCCAATCCATATGTTACCATATCTCTATACACAACATACGGTAGATTTGGCCTCCCTTTCATATCACTCGGCTATAATTGAAGCAGTTCAACGAAGAACCAAAAACGGCTCAGCCGATTTTCTTCATACTTGGTAGATATGGGTTTTGATTTTCCCCCCACACGTTTTTTTTCTTTTTTTTTAAGGTCAAAAATAACGGTACCTGCCATACGATTTTTTTTGAAATTTTAGAAATATTTTTTTTTTTCTCAAAAACTGTTCGACAGATTTAAGAAATAAAAACACAAAAAAATTTCAAAAAATGGTTATTGAGGGTACCCCCCATGGAACTATTTTTTTTGTTTTTGATTTTCTCAAAAACGGTACCACAGATTTTGATCATTTTTTTTTTGCTAAGGCCCCCCAAAAATTTAAATAGAATTGTGTATTCAAATTTTCAAAAAAAAATGTTTTTGATTTAAAAAAAAAAAACTTCAAAATTTTTTTTTCAAAACTGAATATTTCGACAACCCCACACTAGATTTTTTTAAACTTGATAAATAAAAGTTTCTTAATATAATATACAAGATGTGAAAAAAAAAATTCATTTTACCTAAAAGTAAAGGTACCCACCATACAAATGTTAAAAAATTTAAAAAAAATGGTTTTTAAAAATCATATTTTTCTCGAAAGCGGCACCTAGAATTTTGATAAAATTTTTTTTCTTTCAATTAATTTTTACGATCTTTAATTTAATAAAAAAATTGAAATTAAGATATTACAGCTTGTACCTACCATAGAACCATTTTTTCGAATTTTGAATTTCTCATTATCCACATAACGGATCTTAATGAAAATTTTTATAGAGAAGCTTCTAAAAAGTCTTAAACACATTGCATTTCAAAATAAATATTTTTTGAATTTTTGAAAAAAAAAAATCTATTTTTTTCTTTTTTTTGAAAACGGCTCGATATTTTTTTTTGTAAATTTAATTTTTATTCGAACAATAACAAAAACTTTAAATTGGCGTACCAAAATTTTTTCTTAAAAATCTTTTAAAAAGTTTGTATATAAAAGCTTTTTTTAAGAAACAACGACTTATAATTTTTGTTCTTGCATAAATTCATATTTGCATAGCATTCTGTTTTTGTCACTTACTACTAAAAGAATTTAAAAAATTTATTTGATCTTTATGAACAGTTTTCTCTAATAACATTCGTTTTTAAAATTCCTAGTCTATTACATAGGAGCAAGTTCGTGCGACCCAGTCGTGCATTTTATTTCTCATTCGCACTTCATGGTAAGAAAGAGACGATAAAGTGATGCAGGATTTTTAAAACAAATTGAAAATTAATGGATTTTTTTGACATTTGTTTTGGTGACATAATATGACAAGCGAAGGTACAGTATTTCACAAAAAAAATTATAATCAAACACTATTTGGAATTAAACCGGAGTCCGAGAATGGTAAAATTGTTAACAAAAGTCCATCTACTATACACACAATAATAACCAAATAAAATAACATTGGAAGTTAGCAAAATGACCCTCGATCAATAACAATGACAGGCAGGAATGCCGTATTATTGTTAGGAAAATGAAGAGGAATCCCAAAGTAAGCCCATCAAAGATATCAGCAGAAATAACCAAACCTTCTTCCAACCACACCCAAAAAGTTAACAAAACAACATACAGCACCCTCTTCTTCTCATCCTTCTATGATCCCTACACCCACATCTAACCTCTACTCCACCACATCAACATCTCCTCAACCAACTTCCATCCCATCTCCCCCCATATCAATTGCTCCATACCATACCCATACTCATGAATCTTCGCCTCCGTTCTTAGACCCTCTCACCCCTCCAACTGCTAGACTTACCAAACAATTTGTTGACCTTAATGATGATGGTCGTTATGTTCTCTCACGGCTCAGAGATCATAGAATCTACTCTAATATTCGTCTTTATCTTGCATACCTTCATGACAAACATGACTCTGTTTGCATAGACGGCGTTACTAGAACTAATCTCATGGTATCTATACAGCAAGAAGGTCTCCCAACTAACCCCGCTGAACTTAGGCAAATATTCGTTCGTTTTCACGAATCTTTCCAACTTACTCCCGCAGATGTTGCAAATGACTTATCGTCTTTCGCCTCTTATGTAAACTCCAAACGTATCACTCATTTGCAAAGGAGTAGGTCCAACTTTAATAGTTTTTTTCGTTCCTAAACCTCCAATCTCCTTTAATTATCCTCCAAATTGCTTGTTCCTTTATTACCAAAATGTCAGAGGGCTTCGTACCAAAACTTCTGCAGTCTACCTTAATTCACTAACCTTACCCTATGACATTTTTGCACTAACTGAAACTAACCTGTTTCCCAGTATTAACAATAGTGAGCTCTTTAACCCTGACTTCAACGTCTTTCGAGTAGACGGCTCTTTGCACGATGATGTATCCGTTGGACGCGGTGTTCTATTAGCAGTTCACAATCGATTTGATTCGACTCTTTTCAAAATATCTGATTCCTCCTCCTTTGAGTATGTCTGTGTGAAATCAACAATCGCCAAAGTAACCCTTTATATAGCTTGCTGTTATATTAAACCTTGCCAGCCTATTCAATGTTATCAGCTCGCAGTTGATGCTATAGATTCTATCTTTGAAGCAGCTGAACCATCTGACTTGGTTTTAATTTTAGGTGATTTCAACTTTCCGAATCTCCAATGGACTCTCTCTGATGATGAATCACACTATGTGAGTTCTAATGCCATCACTGCTAAGGAAATCTTATTCACTGATTGTCTCTCTGACTCAGATCTTTACCAAATTAGTGGTGTCAAAAATAATTTAGACCGTCAACTAGATCTTATCTTCTCCTCTGATGTGGACAATTGTGTAGTTTCACCGAGTAATCATCTTCTTTCTACTCTAGACCCATACCATCCTCCTATTTTCCTTTCTTTTTCTTATGACTCGTCCCACATCACCACTGCTCCGGAAAAAGTAATGGCTTTTAATTTTCGTAAGGCAAATTTCCCCAAACTTAATAACTTGCTACGTGCCGTCGATTTTGATATTATCTTTGAAAGTCACGACATCAATTCTGCCCTTCACCATTTTTACTCTCTAATATTTTGTTGCCTTAGCCAATCAGTCCCTATTTCTCCCCAAAAAAACATTTCTTCTAGCCCGCCATGGTATAATAATGAATTGAAATCTCTTCGAAATAAAAGAAACAAACTTTGGCGTAAGTACTTGCAATCTCGTACTGGCTATGATTTCTCTACCTTTCAAAGTGCAAACCATAATTTCTCCGAACTCTGTAAGTCTCTCTACCATAAATACCTTACTCAAGTTCAATCTAACATTTTATCTGACCCAAAAAGTTTTTTTAATTTCATTAATGCTAAAAGAAAGTCGGATAACTACCCTTCTACGCTTACTTATTTGAATACCAGTTCAGATGATCCTTCAATTATCGCTAACCTTTATGCCCAATTTTTCAGTCAATCATTTTCTGATAACACTTCCCTACCAGACTCGGATTACTTTTCCTTCTTAGACACCTGCTCCCAAACTTCACTGTCTTCAATCGTCATTCCCCCTTCTATCGTTGAAGATAAGATCAATAAACTCAAGGTTAAATTTACTGGTGGTCCTGATGGCTTGCCTTCAATAATATTAAAAAATTGCTCGTCAACTTTAATTGAGCCATTGACCACTCTTTTTCAGCTCTCAATCTCACAAGGAATATTTCCATCTCGTTGGAAAAATTCCTATATTATCCCGATCCATAAAAAAGGCCCTAAAAAAGAAATATGTAACTACCGCCCCATAGCTAAGCTGTCGTGTATTCCTAAGCTTTTTGAAAGCATAGTCTATGACACTTTGCTTTTCCACTGTAAACAAATTTTTTCCCCCAATCAACATGGTTTTCTTACCGGTAGATCAACTACTACAAACCTAGTTGATTTTGTCTCTGGTACTATATGCACCATGGAGGCTGGGAATGAAGTTGACGTCATCGCTACTGATCTCAGCAAAGCCTTTGATAAAATTTCTCATTCCCTCATTCTCTTCAAACTCAAAGCACTTGGCTTCCCTCCCTCCTTCATTGCATGGATCCAATCATATCTGAGCGATAGGCAGTATACAATCCTTTTTAGAGGTATCGAATCAAATCCCATCCTTGCAACCTCTGGCGTTCCGCAGGGAAGCCATCTCGGCCCTCTGATTTTCATTTTGACCATTAACGATGTAGACTGCGTAATCAATGACTCTATGATTTCTGTTTATGCTGATGATAAAAAAATTTACAGAAAAATTTCCTCACCTTCCGATTCCATTCTTCTTCAGCAAGATTTAAATAGATTTTCTATCTGGTGCCAGAAGAACTTTCTTGAACTTAATGTTAGTAAGTGTCAAGCTATAACATACTCCCGTAAACGCTCACCTCTCCCTCCCCGAACATACTTTATTAACAATGAGACAGTCACAGTAGTTGACTCACTATGTGATTTAGGTATTCTTTGTGATAAAGAACTTAATTTTAGATCTCACATTACCACATCTATTAATAGAGCTAACTCAGCACTTGGGTTCGTTAAGCGCTGGTCAAACTATGAGGTGCTTACTTGCTCTTGTAATTCACTGTATATGTATATTTGTAGTGGTATGTGGTATAGCAAATGGCCAACAATTATGACAACTACAAGACATCAAAGTGAGTCTGGAGTGTTCACACTACTTTTGTGTCTGAACACGACAGGGCGGCCTTACGTCAAAATAAATCGGTTGAATAAGTCCAATGTGAACACCGTCTTGGAATGCTCCATAGTGAAAACGAGTACTAGATTCTGTGTCAGGATCAGTGCCCTCTGTAATTCAATAGAGACAATCATTTTGACGTTTCTGACAGGACAAGAGGAATCTACTTACGTGCCGGTTTTACCTAGAAATTATATAGCTATAATCAGTGTGGCCAATTCATAATTTGAGTTTATGCTAAATTCGGCTATTTAGCATGATTTTTTGTGTACTAAATATGCCAAAAATCATGCTAAATATTTTTTTTAGCCGGAAACCTGCCAAAAACTTTGCATTTTAAAAATAATTCACTCTGGTTAAAACTAAAATATAAATATCAAATCATTAAAAAAAAAAGAAAAATGTTGAGCCCCATTCAAAAGCCTCTTCCAAAATATCACGCATATTTTCTTCTTTTTCCTGGGTAACATAAAATTTTGATGCTCCAACCTGTTCATTGACTTTATTAGGAACAGCGAAATTATCACAACATGTTTCAGATAAATTATCCCTAATAAGAAGAATGCTATTCAGCATATTTTTTTTGCATCCTGTTTCGCCGCTGGTCTTTGACGAGATTCATGAAACTAAAAACTCTTTCAACAGCAGCATTGGTAAGACCATAGGTAAGACCATATATGAAATGACAAAGTTTGAGAGGTCTTTATATGGATTTTCATTAGAAGCGTCAGTAAATTTATTTACTTCACACCAAAATTCCACAGTGTTTTCCACATTTTCCCAAGCATTTAAATGTAAATAATTCCACTGTGTTTCTATTTTAGATATAAGCTTGGAATTAATTTGTCTACTTTTAAAAAAAATCTGTTAACGGTGGCTTGTGTATTCTCAAACACTTTTGAACCGAAAAAAATTCATTTTCTGTAAAATTCTCAGATTTTCTGGTGTCCTTTTTTGAAGCTCTTTGATAAGCTTCAAAATAAAGTTTTTACAGTTTTTTCTAAATTCATTTTCATCCTCGCATGTTATTAAATCTTGTAACTTGAATTCTTGTAACTTTTCTTCACACTGAAAGCCGAAGTAAGAATTGGGTAATAGTTTGTCGATAGTTATATCTACTTTTAATTCATCTTCAGAAAACACAGCTATCTTTTTAATTAGAGATAAAATGAGGCGAGATAAATCGTTAAAAGCTTTCTGATAGAAGGTGGTTCGTCAAGGAATATATGTTAGTTTGCTAAATTCGTTAAAACTTAAAAGTGGTTCCGTTCAACAACACCTACAATAAATATTACATTGAAGTCGGCACACACTTTCGTAGGTTTTGTTTGAGCTTTTTATAAATTCAATTTAATTGCATGGTTCGTGTAAATTTCTGCTAAATTTTCATGCTAAGACCAGATTTAATGCTAAAAAATATGCCGGCATGATTTGAAAAAAAAAAATGCTAAAAAACAATTTTTCCTGCTAGATTTAGCAGGAAAAATGCTAAATTGGCCACACTGGCTATAATAATTACAACGACAATTGGGTAAGTTTGTCAGAGAAAGTGTTTTATTAAATATTGCAGCTGCATGATTCGAATTTCTGGCGGTCCCAGGTTGTCAGTGAAGCTCTGGGCCGCCACCTTCCATTTTTTGGTGGAGACCAAATCTCGCACTGTACACGATTCCTCTGGACGTTTCGTTTTGGACGATTTTATCTGAACCAGATTTTGGTCAGAGATTGGACCGTATTCGATTCTCCGAGCGAACCCTTTGCTCATCGTCCATAAGAAAGCCACACTCCTTTCTGGTGCTCCGCAAGTGAGGATACAATTTTCTAGGTTAGAAGATGAGTAGAGTTAGATCTCCGTCTGTTATCTTCCCACAAAAGTTTCCTATTTCCTTAAGCAATCGGTGCAACATTTTTTTGTATTGTCTGTGTCTGTCTAGTCTTAATCTTGGCATTCGTCTCTGTCGGTGGTGTGCTGACGACTCTAATTAAATTATTAAAAACATTTGGTTGAATTGAAATCATTAAAGAAGTTAATTCATATTTATAAAGTATTCCTTTTATTGTAGGTACCATCTACCCACCCATAAGTTCTTGATACGACTCTGAATCCAAGCCACACAAATTCTTTCTTCAGTGACATGCTGTGTACATAATCATGTAAAGTTGAGCACTTGAATGCTTCTCTCTTTAAAAGATGCATCTAATTAAAGGCTGGGGCTTTCTATAAAAATCTTTATGATATAAAACACAACCAATGTACACATGTATAAAGGTAAGGATTGCATGCCGTTACGTCGGAATCTTATTCAATTTCCAATTTGAAAGGAAATTTAAAAAAAAGAAACTACCGACTGCATAAAATCGCATAGCTCACTACTCCCTTTCGTGCACTAACTTGTTGCAGCTTAAGACTTACGAGTATTTCACTAAAGCGAGGTGGTCTTAGGATGTTCAATGAAAGAAAACACCAAGCCGGAGAAAGGTAGAATAAACGCAATAATCATAAAATCGAAGAGTATTAGTGCAGTGATATAAAAATGTTACTGGAAGAATTTTTTTTTACAAAACGAACAAAATGAATAATGTTGGCATGCTTGCTTGCTGCAGTCCTCAAGGATAAAAGTATAAAATGAGCTTCTTATACCTCGTACCGTTCTCTAGTCTATAATAGACGTTCTATGGTGATAAGGGTGCCTCCAGATGTAAAAACTATATAAGCAGGATATTTTTTTATATCAATATTTTCAGCCCTGGCTTCACGGTTCCATGATGCCAATGAGAATTCCATAAGCAATTACGATAAAGTTTTTCATTTTTTTACTCGAACTAAATTGAATTTTTCGTCCTCAAAGCTCAAACCAGTTTTAATCAATGAATTTATAAGTTCAATGGTCAAATCAAAAGCAGCAAAAAGAAAAAAATATTATCGGTTTATGTGCGAGGAGAAGGAAGTAATCTTTACACAAAGTCTAAGGCAAGAGCTCAACTAGTCATATTTTTGCACTTCAATGAGGTGGATTTTGGTTATAGTTTCTTTTTTTTTCGTTATAAGAAGCTGGAATGAAAGAGATAATGTCCTTGTTTTGGAGAGACACTATGGAAGATAGTTTATTGATTTTACTTTACTCGCAAGAAGTAATCCCTTAAATCTGCCAAAATAATCTGCTAGCTGAGCTGGATATTTTGTGTACTTATAATGACTTTGTCAAAATAGTGTTATAGTTAAAGGATTAAGGGATTTGTTTGCTGTCAAATGAAAGGATTTCGCGTTGAGTATTGATTTTAGTGTTTATTAAACCTTTAATGCATAGATATTTGTCCACGGTTATAGGGAAAAGGCTTAGTTGACATTTATATGAGATTTAAATTTATAGTAGTGTATTTGAAATTGTCTTGCCTTTAAACATAAAGGCACTAGTATTCGGACACTTCGTCGACTTACTATGAAAGTTTCGGAATATTATAATACTGAATCTGAAAGCTTGTTTAAGTGTTGATAACACAAAATAAACAAACTTCGCAAATTTATCATAATAATTATTTAAAAAATAAAAAACTAAAAAAGTAGATTTGAACTAGTATGAGGACAGAAAAATTTAGTTTCCGGACAATTTTATTTTAGTATCCGGACACAACAATTTTGTACGAATTTAACCCTTAGCTGCCACACTTCTGTAGAATAACATAGCTGCCACACTGGTGTACGAAATGCCCCAACAACAAAATATCGTATTGTGAGCCAACTATTGAATTTTTTTGCTTGAAAAAATTCTGTGTTGATCATTAATATGTATTTTATAAGATGAAGTAGGTTTAAAGAAAAATATTCATATTTATTATTAATAAAAAAATTGTTAATTGAAAAAAAGTGGTGAAAATGATCATTTTCACCAAAAAAATTCAATTTTTTTCATTTTTTAATATTTTGAGCGTAAAATTTAATGAGATACTCTCAAGATGTATACCTTCAAGAAAAAAAATACTTCATATTTGTCTTAGAAAAAAAGTATATTTATTTTGTACTATGAAGAGCTTCGACGTAGGTCGACCGCGTGCTCGAGACTGTAAAAGACGTGGATCGAAAGTTGCGTCTTCCATCTCTACATCTAACTCCCGATGTAGATGAACTATCGTTGAATTCAGACTCAGAACCATCATCGACTTCAGCATCCGAAATATTCTCAGCAACGCCATTGTTACAATCATCCTCGATCATTTCTTGTCACAATGTCCTATTGCGCAAATTGTATGCCATCTAATAATGGTAACAAATAAATATACTAATATAAATATTATAAACGTTTTAAAAAATTCTGAGCAGTCAAAATATTATACTTACGATTATTTAAGAAAAATAGAGCCAAAACAGAGTAAAAAAAATTACTTAAATAATTATAACTGCCACACTGGGGTCCTAAACGGCACCACAACACTTCCAACGACTGCCAGAACGATACTAGCGCGCATATCATCGTACTATGGGTTTCAGGGGAAAGAGGTATGCTTCAACTAATAACAGATGGAGCCACAATTCCAATTTTTTGAAAATTGTATGTTTTATTGCAATTTAAATAGCGCTGGGGTCACATGGACCCCATAAGTGCAACTAAGGGTTAAAGGTATAGTTCTCCTTCATTTTTATGAAATGAAACATCGTTAGTTTTTGAAAAAAATATATACATATACAGTATTCCCCGCTTAATTGCACTGACCATTTTGTCAGATTTTTCGGTCAATTATCCGGGTGGTTCAATTAACGAAACCCCGCTTAATTGACCGACCTGTTCAATTAAACGAAACCCGTATAATTGCACGAGTCGGTCAACTAAAAATTAAAATTTTCATCCCAGAAATTTGCTATGAACATATTTCACTGTCAACTTACGAAAACCTTGAGAAAACTGAAAAAGAATACACACACAAAAATATTTGAACACGTTTTATTTAAAAAATAAACATACATACATAATTAAAACTATGATACAGAAATAAATTATTCTTAAAAAAAAGTCACTTTTAGCTTCGAAAAGGATAAAAAAAAAATAATAAATACAATAGTATAGGTATGTACCTCGAAAGGCTCATAATGGTTATTTGCATACATTGGTTTGAAAAAATTTGTGATTTGATTTTGATTGATTGTTTTGTTTTGAACAATGTCTTCTTGTTTTTCAGCTCAACTGTAAATTTATTTAGTGGTAAGAAGTAAAAACGTAGAATTGCAATTTCCTGAAGAATTTCGAAAGTCGATGGTAATATGGCTTCAACTTCTTCTTTTTCTTAAGCAGTTTTTAAAATTTCGGTGTCTGTTAAGCATTGTACTTAAGTATGTTGTCTATGACCACGATATCATTTTCCGGCTGCTCTTCATCTTGAATGATACCTGTCTTTTAAAAAACCACTTCAGACGTAGGATAAGTAATAAAATATTTCTAATATTTGTTTCATTATAATTTTTTTGTACGTCCAATTATCCGAAAAATGTCCATATATTTTTTTTTCGGGTGCATATTTTAAAGTTCAATTAACCGAGTAATTCAATTAAGCGGGGTTCAATTAACCATCTAAAAAGCTATGCTACTAATACAGGAAATTTTGCAATGCAACTTTTTCGGTCAATTAAGCGGGATGTTCAATTAAGCGAGGTGCAACTAAGCGGGGATTACTGTACATTATTATTTTTTTTTAAAACTGTATAAGAAAAAAAAAGTTTGGCACTTTTAAAGGTTAAAAATTATTTTTTTTTCCATAAATGTTATCACTAAGCAATTAAAAAATAAGGACACACTAACAGCTCATGTTTAAAAAAAAAATTAATAATATTTCAGTTCAGTTTGTAAAAAAAAATCATATTTTTTTTTAATTACGAGTAGATATTTACAGTATAAAACACAAAAACAAACAAAGACAGTTCAGTTCTTATAATAAGGTTAACAATCTTTAGTAAACTAGTCGTTAAACAATAAAAAAATTAGGACTTAGGCATGTTTATGCAAAAAAAAAAATAATAATTAGTAACTTCACAAACAGCTTGCTAAAAAAATCATTTTTTTTTAATTCACAGAATAAAAATCAAAAATACACTCTATAGGTAACTTATTTTTTATATCTAGCTATCTTATAATTAAAGTTGTTGCTACAACAGCAATGTTTGCAATTATAGTCTTTTTTCGATGCTAACTCATATCCCAAATCTGCCATTGAAGTACAGCTGAGATGAAACCATCTGGCACAGCTATCATATCCGATGTTTTTAGACTTTCATCTTCGATATCACTTTGCAGCTCGTCGAAGCACTCCTGCCACTTCTCTTTTTACTTGCGATATAGGTACTATAAGGCAAGTTCTGCATTTGAAAAAAAAATCGAACTCGAGATTTTGATCAAAGTTGACATTACGGTGATAGCGAAGACGAAAAAAGTGGGTCCGACAATTCCGTCTATCTTTTTGTATGTCTGTATGTCTGTGTGTCTGTATGTCTGTACGTCGAACTACAGCCTAAACTACCGGAGGTATTTTCTTCAAACTCGGTAGTTATGGGTCTTCGGTGATTCCCTAGAGGGAAAATTGAATTTTTTTTTTTAGCTCCAAAAATAACGGTACCCCCATACACCTGTAATGCAAAATCTTATTTATCTCAAAAACGGCTCTAACGATTTTGACAAAAAAAATTAAGTGTAATATCATGGACATGGACTATATTTTGGTAAAAAAAAAATTAAAATTGGGGGAAATGTTATTATACCTGTCATAGAACGGCTTTTTTGATTTTCGAATTTCTTACGGCTCTAACGATTTTAACCAAAATTTTTATGCAGGAGCTGCTTTGCATTTGAAAAAATATATACATACTAAAATTTTTTTCGGAAACATAGTTTTTGGATTTTTAAAAAAATAATACAATTTTTTTTTTTGAAAATTCAATATCTTGAAAACCGATACACGATTAAATTTTTAAATTACGTTTTAAAATGTATTTTATTAAATACTAACAATTTGCATATCAATTTTTTTAATAAAAATTTTAAGGAAAATTTAGTACACAAAAAACATGTTTCAGTGTTTCTGTATGTACATACATATGTACCTCTCACTACAGCCTAAACCACTGGACCTATTTCTTTCAATCTCGGTAGTTAAGAGTCTTCGGTGATTCCCTAGAGGAAAAATTGAAATTTTTTTTTAGCTTCAAAACTAACGGTACCCCCCATACACCCGTAATGCAAAATCTTATTTATCTCGAAAACGGCTCTAACGATTTTGATAAAAAAAATTAGGTGTGATATTATGAACATAGGCTACATTTTGGACAAAAAACATTTTGGGGCAAAATGTTTTTTGACCATTCTATAGATTTCCCTCCAGGCATCCGACGAAATCACGCTGGGTGACCTTGTAACGTTTCCTTGTCTAATTTTATCTTTTTTTGTCGAAAAAAGTTGGCTTGGGATATAACAGATGAGTGGAAAGTGGTGATGGCAATTGATTCCTTTTTAATCCACTTGATGTCGATGGTTCTTAAAATGAAATTGAAACTTTTCTTGGATCCGAAGGAATTGTTTGAACTGGTAGGCTTGGGATTGAAGCGTGGAACGATCATTTTCAGAAGGTGACAATAAATTTAAGGGGGTCCTCAATTACATCACAGTTTTCTGGTATATCTTTTTCTAGAGATCCATCAATATTAAGATTATAAACCCCCGTGCTTAAATCTCCCTGCTTTTGATGCTCCATTTAAAAGTAGAAACAATTTCGCTTAGTAAGTGATTGGCCTAAATTCTTTGCTTGCCAATCACGAACTGTTTTTTTTTTCAGTCAGATTTAGAGGTTTAAAGACACTTACATCAGCCGGCTGCATGATGTGAGTTCTGTTCGGTGGCAATATTTGAGTTTGGAACAAAATTCACTCAACTCTAGTGTTAAATGTGACTTGTCTCGGTCGACAAACAATATCACAGGACGTTCCACTTTGTCATCAAGCTTTTTCAAACTCTAAGTCAAATATTAATGCGTTAATTAGAGAAGCAAAATATCAACTGTCTTTGACAAGACTATGCATAAACCAACATTTTTTTCCTAATTTGAATTGCATACAAATAGGAGTAGGTGTAATTAATGGAGTGGGCCGATGAAAACAAATACATACTACAAAAGAACAACAGAAAAGTATTCTCAATTCCGCTTTATATTTTTATGGTTTATAGGACCTTTTTTTATAGACAAAAATGTTAACCATAATCAAAGAAAGAATGGCAGAGTGGTTAAAGTGTTTCTATCTGGCAATAGATGGCGCAGTTTGAGTAAAGATAAGGTAGTGTTGAGGAGTATAGTGTTATTTTGTGTATTTCAAAGAAAAATAATAGGGGTATTCATGTAAGCGCGGAAAACCCTCGTAAACCAGATAATTTTATCTCCGCAGAAACGAGCTGTCAAAATTTGTATGGGAAAAAGTTTCTGCAAATCGCATAAAATTATCTCACAAATTTGCTGAGGAAAGTGCAGAAATAAACCTCGTAAACTAAAGAAGTATGGATTCTGACTTTTAATTTGACATTTCACAAAATTTTTCCCACATTTACGCAAGTATTTCTTAGGGGGTGTTCATGAAAACATGCTGCGGAAAGTTATATCTTTCTACAAAGCGGAAAATTATCTCGTTACATGAATACCCTTAATAAATACCTACCTACCTGAATCTGAAAAGTAAGATAGTAAAAGTAAGATGTTTTGATTAAATAAAATTTATTTTAAAATAAGTAGCTACATAATAGCCACATGAAGTTTTATAATTTATAAATTAAATAATTAAAACCTAAAGGTGCGTGTCCATTTGAGAGCAAAAACACTGAGAGTAGCTATTAGGCCACTCTTGAGAGTAAACTCTCAAGTGGACACAGCCTTGAGAGAAGCTAGCGGAGAGTTGACTTTTCACTCTCGACATACGAATTTTTTGAGAGTTACTCGCAAGTGGACACACTTTTTTATTACTATCGGAGATGAGCTCGCAGAATTCCAACATAGTTCGTATTTTGCGATTAGCTGTCCGAGAGCTGACATGTCAAAACATTGAACAGAAGGGGACAAACGAGCTTATAGAAAAATATGAGTCTTTCGAAGTTTTGTGAAAAACTACAGAAAAGTCGGGACAGAAATAAAAAAAAAATGAAATATGTAGATATGTATAAGCAACTTTTAGTACAGTTTTCATGCACTGAAAATGAAATCAAGAGAAAGCTTCATAATTTGCGAAACCAGGTAAAGAAAATGATTTTTGTCAATCATGTTGAATCTATTATGTAATTTAATTAATAATCATGAAAATATTAACGGATGTCACAAGAATTGAAAAAAAAAAATAAAAAACGAAAAGTGGAGCCGAAACTGATGAAGTATAGCACTAGGTGGCCATATTTTTGCGGTTTGCAGTTTTTGATTCCATTTTTAATGGCTGCTTCAACTAAGTCAAATCTGGTACGTATTTTATTTCTTAATTATTTTCTGTGATGTGCCTGTACTGCCAAGGAACTTCACCTTATGGGCTCATAAAGTAATTTTTGAATTCATCCCTGAAATCCTTTTGAGAAGTATTATAGTTGTGCCTTCTTCCATTTTGAAGATCGAAAAATGAGTTCGAAATTGTTGTCTAAACGCCAGCTTCCATTCAGTACATCGTGAGTTTCTATTTGTTCGGGCAAAATTATAGTTTTGCAAAAATATATCAAGTGGACACGGTTATGAAAGTACTCTCAGAAAATCATCTCCCAAAACTTAACTAGTGAACTCGCGATAGCAAAATCTCAAAAAAATTACTCTCAAATGGACAGGCACCCGAGAGCAACTCTCGAGAGTTTACTAGCGAAAGAACTCTCAAATGGACACGCACCTTAATGTAAATGAATTTAATTTGGGAATCTATTCTCATTCAAATTTAGGTAACTCTTGTTTTTTCTGCAAGCTCAACCTACCTACTTTGGCGCAAAATTTAAACAGTTCTCATTTAAGCTTATTTCTAGTTGAATGGATACGTGAACAAGCAAAACTGCCTTGAGCACGGTGCCACTTGACAAAAAAAAAATTGTGTCCCAAGTTGAAAATAAAAATGACCAAATATAGTTAAAAATGACCAAAATATAAAAAAGAAACACAAACAAACAAAAAGCAGAACAATTAACTCAACATACATACATATTTGTCTGAGCATATGTTCTTATGTATATAAGACAGCTTACACGTTATTTTTAAATTACTAAAAAACAAAATCATACAAAATAAGGTACCTACAAAAATTCACAAAGCACCTTATATACAAAACATGAATATTAACTTCTCACAGCTATTCGAAATAAGATCACGATTGCGCACTTAATACCTATAAAAATAAATATACAGTGCAGTTCACATGATTAGACGCACCATTGTTCTCTCAATAAATTGCAGTTTTCTTTTTGTTTTTTTTTTTCCACGAACTACAGAAGAATTGCATTCATTTGAAAGCTTATTAAATTCTCTGGGAAAAAAACCTAAATTCAAGATTAGTGAGAGACACTTAACGGTTGTTTTGATCTCTTTCTTCGCATTAGTGCTAAAAAAGCTCAAATAAATCGGTTCACTTGATTAGACGCACGAATTAATTCAGTTAGTTTCTTAATGCTGGGTAATACAAATTAAATTTGGTTAATGAATGTACGTTATTAAAGTTTTTCCGAGTGTTTTAAGTGAAAATGGGTAGAAAGAAAATGTTAACGGCGGCGGAAATAGCAAAAATTGAGGCCTACCACTCAGAAGGGTATTCTATGCCGAAAATTGCAAAGAAAATAGGACGAAATGATAAAGCTGTTCGAAATGTTTTATCAAATCCTGCCACCTACGGAAAAAACAACAAAGGAAGGACAAAAACACCCTGTACACCACATACGAGAAGCGAAAAATTATAAGAATTGCCTCAAATTTAACTAACTCCACGATGAAAATCAAACAATTAGCGGGGGTAAGTGGAAGCAAATCAACTGTTCTTCGAGATTTTTTAGGTATTCAACACTTGAAATTCAAAAAGCTAAAAAAAAACCTTAACGCTGCAAGAAAAGAACAGCGGTTGGAGTTCGCGCGTCTTCACATGACATGGTATGCGCAGGTTTTAAGTGTTTTAAATTGAAGAAATGTGGTGATTTCTGATGAGAAAAAGTTGAACCTAGATGGGTATAAGTTTTATTTCTATGACATCCGAATGCTTTTTGAACCGAAATCATTCCAAGAAAGGAGAAGTATGGGTGTGGGGTGCCATTTCGTAATACCGCGCCTTTGAGTTGGTTTTGTGTCTCACAAAATGACAGAAATTTCTTATAAAGCTCTTATGCAAACAGATCTTCCAGTCATAAGAGAGCTTTTTGGACCTATCCAGTAGATCTGACAACTAGACAATGCTCCGATCCACAACACGCACGTTGTAAAAGCATTTATCCCCAGTGAAAAGGTGGAATATTCGCAGTGGCCACCATACTCACTTGATCTAAACATCATTGAAAACCTTTCTGGATGGCTGACCCATCAAATTTATGAGAAAGGTAAAGCAGTATGAAAGCTATGAGGCGATTATTGCCGCAATTAAAGAAGTCTTGTCTAAGATTTCATTAGATTATTTAGAAAATTGTATGAATCTCTTAGAAGTAGAATTTTTGATGTAATCTCAAATCGTAGAGGTTGTACAAACTATAGCAACTGTGAAAAATAACTTCAATAACAATAAAAAAGTAAATAAAAAATGTTAAAAATTGATCAACCTCTTTTTTTTAACTTTTAACAGGTGCGTCTAATCAAGTGAACCGATTTATTTGAGCTTTTTTTGCACTAATGCGAAGAAAGAGATCAAAACAACCGTTAAGTGTCTCTCACTAATCTTGAATTTAGATTTTTTTCCCAGATAATTTAATAACCTTTCAAATGAATGCAATTCTTTCGTAGTTCATGAAGAAAAACAAAAAGAAAACTGCAATTTATTGAGAGAACAATGGTGCGTCTAATCATGTGAACCGCACTGTATGTTTGCACAAACGCTATTTCTATTTTTTGCAGACCAATATAACCATTACTTTTTTTTTGATCTTCAGACTCTTTGGCTAGCATTATATTATTAATGGTTTCAAAATTGAGTACAATTCTTAATTTAGTTTTTATTAAACTTAATTCGCAAAATTTTCGCTCGCAAAATACCCAATATTTTGTGCGGTGGGACTGTTGGACGGTTATGTAGGTATTATGTTCGTTGCGGCACTTTTTTCAACTTCACAATGTACTTTTTGCAATAAGATGCAAAGCGAAGATGCAGCGAATGGCAATTGCATTAAAAAAAATGACATTGCTTTTCAATTTGGCTTGATGGTCATTAACCTCACTAACCATTACACTAGCCTCGTGAGTTGAAAGACCAATTAAATTTTCAAGTAGTATATTTTATTTTTACCCAGCGAAGAAGCAACATTGCGCAAAATTAACACACAATTTTAAGTTTTCCAGCTATCAATCATTAAATTCGCAAGTGATGGAAATGAACGCATTCAGTTTACATCCTACGCTTATAAAACTGCTGTTGGTATACATTTCATTTTTATTAAGAACACAAAAAGTAAAAAAAAAGTTTTTTTCAATTCGTTGAAAAAATGAACAAATGGAATAAAAAATGACCATGTGACCAAGTGAAAAAACAATGACCAGATTTGGTCATAAATGACCAAACTGGCAACCGTGGCCTTGAGTACCTTGGAGTGAAGAGCAGCCAGAAGCATTGCAACAGCTATCAATGCATCCAGAAAAAGTCACTGTTTGGTGCGGATTATGGGCTGGCGGAATCATTGAAGATGATGCGAATCGCAACGTTAATGTGAATTGTGAGTGCTACCGTGCGATGATAACAAACTTTTTTTTTCACAAAATGGAAGAGCTTGACTTGCATGACATGTAGTTTTAACAAGACGGTGTCACATGTCACACAGCACGCGTAACAATGGACCAATTGAGAGGCGAGTTCGGTGAACAGTTTATTTCACGTTTGGGACCGGTCAATTGGCCGTCTAAGTCGTGCGATTTAACGCCTCTAGACTGTGTTTTGTGGAGCTATGTTAAGGCTCATGTCTATAGCGACAGCTACAAGACCGCTTCGATTGACGCACTGGAAGCCAACATTCAAGCATTTATTCGTGAGATACCGGACGAAATAATAGAAAGAGTATGCCAAAATTGCACTAAGCGGATGCACGATGGACCATTTGAGGCGCAGTCGCGGCCAACATTTGCATGAAATAATCTCCAAACATTAAATTATATCGACTATAAGATCGGCTCCAAGAACCGAACCGTGATCTTATCAAACCGATTTCTTGAATAAAATTCAAGATTTTGAAAAGTATTTGTTCGAGTTTTGAAAACACCTATGAAGTATGTGGTGACATCTTTAAAATGTGTTGTTTATTATTCAACTACTGATGTCAATTCACCATGGCATGTTACACGATTGAAAAGTTCGTTAAAATGATAAAACCTTATTATCAAAATGAGTCTTCGCTGGTGTAAATTTAAGACGACCGATTCGGTAATCAATCAGCCAACATTGGTACGTCAAAGGAACGCAAGATCGGCCGAGAACATCGCCGCAGTCAGTGAAAGTGTACAGCATAACCCGAGGCAGTCGATTCCAAGAACACGCAAGAAGTCGACCTTTCACAGACTTAAGCTCGGCTTTTATGTTGGAACTTGGGGCTACCCTTGCACAAGATCCAACTGACCTAGGAAATTTTTCGTAAAACGACGTTGGTGAGGCGGTCACCGTTAATTACGAGCGCTACACAGAATTATGATTTCAATTCTTTGTAGTCTTAATTGAACTTTATGAAGGTGAACGATATTTGGTTCCAGCAGGACGGTGCTACGTGCCACACAACGGGACACACGATTGATATTTTGCATGAACGTGATTTCAGCCGCCGCTAGACATTTTTCTTGTAAGGTTTCCTGAAGCCGCAGTTATATGTCAATAAACCACAATCGACCGATAGATATCCTTAAGGTGAACAGAACATAAACAATCACTCAAAATCACCCGGATGTATGCGGAAGAGCCATTGAAAATTGAGAACAAATCCGACATTCTCAGCTGTTAGTGATATCAATTCGGTACTTGAAAGTACTTAAAGTTTCCGATCAACCTAAACCTTAATTCATTAATTTGTCGGATTTATATATCTAATTTTTTTTGGCAAATATAAAGCTGCCAATATTGTTTGATTTAATTTGTTTCCTCATCATTTATGAATTTAGTGACACAAACAAAATATATGTACATATATATGATAAACCTATCACATTATTGCAATATAATATACCCACAGCTATATTCCTTCAAACACTAATAGAATATAAAACTACCATTATAATAGACTAGCAGCTCCATTAGGGTTTCGATGTTGTGGGCAAAATATGTTGCTTCGTTGACTCCCTCACTAAATCGTTTCGGCATCGCCGTCATCGTGTCGTGCACATTATAAACACATCATATCCCAATATACCGTTTAGTGCATCCTTTCGTTTCGAAGGAGGTTTCCATTATTGTTCAGCTTTTATGTACGTGTGCATCATAAACGTTGTGCTGCATTGCACACAGCTTGTGCACATAATGTGTACCTTTATTTTCAAAGGATCCTTCCCAAACGATTTCTAATACTTTGGCGCAGTGTTCGACTTAAAAATGTATACATATACGTACATATTTACATACAGTTAAACTTTCGTCAGGATTTAAAAAGCCAAACCGCTGGAGAAAGGTGCAAATATTTGTATTTTATTTACGAAGACTATTTTGTCATTTCTTTTGACACACGATTGCAAGTTTTATGTGTAAAGACGCACTTTTTTTGTCCATCAGTTTTTTGGTGTTGCTCTATAGGCGACTTAAAGTCCTTCCAAACTATTTCACAAAATGTGGAAACAGAACTTAAATATCACCTTACACAACTTGACAGTTCATCTCACACCATTTGACATTTTCTAATTGTTTTTCCAGGCAGCCAACTTGCTTGGGTGAACGATATTGATATACTTACATACATAGAAAGAATTTAAGACTAAGCTAAGAGTCAAATACACGGTCGAAGGCATGAATGAATGGTCTTTGTTTATCATCGGGAAGTTGGGAGGCCTTCAACCGCGGAGGAATTAAGACGTTTCGACCAAGTGCGGATTGCGCACTTCAGGTTGAATCATTTTTAACACATAAATTTGACAGTCCCATAAAGTTCCATCCCAATTTCATATTTTGACATTTCATGTAAGTGACAGAAGTTTTATTTATTTACATATTTCAATAAGCAAAATCTTCCATTCTGGGGCACTGAAAATCCACATTTGATGCATGAAGAGTCATTACTTCCACTCAAAGCCACTGCGGTGTGCAGCATTCACGTGGGAGTAGTGATTGGGCCGTATTTTTTTGATGCCACCATCAGCAATACGGTCGCTGTTACTGGCGAACGCTCGCTACAGGGCGATGATAAACGACTTCTTACTGCCGGAATTGGATGAGCAGGGCTTGGTACAACATGTGGTTTCAACAACACTCTGCAACCGCACACACAGCATGAACCACAATGCATATTGTGAAGGAAGCGTTTCCTGGTGGCGTAATCTCCCGTTTTGGCGATTTGACATGTTTCGAAAAATTGCCCGATTTAACCACCCCAGACTTTTTTCTCTGGGGCTACTTGAAGCGGGCTTATGCCAACAAGCCTCAAACAATCGCAGCCGTTAAGGAGAATATTCGACAGGAATGCGAACATTTACCACCGGATATTTTACGGAAAGTCATGGAAAATGCGATATAACGGGCAAAACTGTTTATCAACACTGGAGGCGGCCATCGGTCAATGATGAACCAGTTTCAGAAGTAGTATTAATCTATTAAAAATCTTGTAAAAAACAAGCCGCAAGGTTAGCGCTCTGCAAATATGAAGATGGTATTTTTTTGAAGGACTGCAAGCTCCTAATTACCAAACAAGTATGGGTGGAAATAAGCATAGCTGTTGACCGAACTTACACTTACGAGTACATAATTATGTCTTATTGACAAAAAAGGCAATCCGATGTCCTGCAAGAACTTTCGAGACATATCCATGCTGAATGTCGCAAATATCATTCTCTACATCGGCATCGTATTGTGTTAGCGTCCAAAGCCGTTCTGTAACACTATTGGCAAGTACCAGTGTTGCTTTCGAAACATAACAAGAGTTCATATTGAGGCAATTATTTAAAAAGACTAAGGAATTTTAAGTATCACCAACTTTTCATCAAATTTAAAAACTCTAAATGCGAATGGTAGAACTTGGGACCCCGAGAAAACTTTGAATTGTGTCAAACAGCACAGGGTTTTAGGAGGAAGATGCCCTTTCATGCTATTTCTTTAACCCCATTATCTAGCCTTTGCGGGTGGGAAGCTCACTATTTTCAATGAATCTATCCAAATAGAAGGATATAATTGAGAGTTCCCAACACCCAACGTTACATATTGGAGTCCTCAATGATTGAAGAACAGGTAAAAAATATTAAGCTCAAAGTAAATAAGAACATGAGATCAACAAACATACAATCATCCGTACAACGGCTAAGACAAAATGCCACTATTGATACCAGCTAGTTTTAGTCAAAGCTCGGGGGTAATCATTGATTCTATGAACGATACCTTAGTGCAAATTGGACTAATAATTTCCCTCAAAAATCTTGGACTTTTTTCGAAATCTAAATTCTTCTACTGACATTTTTAGTTCTGTATCCGAGTCCGAGGAGGATGAAAAGAGAATTATATACAATCCCAACTTCTATTAGGTGTATCAAGATGTCGATGTCGTCTTTAAAGTCAAAACACGTTCATTCGAATAGCTCGGCCTCATCGAGTGAATGGACATTAATGCACAAGAATCTTTAAATCCTAAACCATGTTCCAGGTGATATGGAATCCCGAAACTCTAGTTTTAAAACCAAACCATTGCGTAGGCATAGTTCTTGCTCTGTCAGCTGTTTTTAATTTTTTTTGGAAGCATCCATCAGTTTTTGTTTTGAGGTGTGTTCTTTTCTGACTTTCATCTGTTTTCCGAAAAATTGTTTGTAATTGAAAAATGTACAATAAGTTTTTTCCCTAAATCGATATTTTTGCGAAAACTGAGTTTTTGGGTTGGGTTTAAAAATGATATCAGATCCCAAGATACAAAAATGTTTCTTTCTAGAATATTATTCTGTAGGTCTTTACTTTCAATTATTTCCCGATCTTCAATTGAGCAAGTATCTTCTATAGATTCATTAAAACGAGATCAAAGATAGGTGGTCCACAAATAACCGATTTCAGACCTTCTTAAATTATAAAAAATGAATCTAGGCCAATTTTGTTTTTGATTCTCTGTAGTTTTGTCAATCAAGGTGATCTGCCGTGTTTGTTTTATTAAGAAATACAAAATTGGTCAATGAGACATAACAAGTCTTGCAATAGTAGAGTGTTGGTATTACAAGGCGTGGCAACACAACACAGTAGTTATTCCGACTGTACAGTCGCACAGTGCGGCCGAAAGCCGCTTTGTGCGGCCAAAAGTCGAAAAACGTAGAGAATGATCCACAAATTGGTATACAGTAATCCCCGCTTAGTTGCACCTCGCTTAATTGAACATCCCGCTTAATTGACCGAAAAAGTTGCATTGCAAAATTTCCCGTATTAGTAGCATAGCTTTTTAGATGGTTAATTGAACCCCGCTTAATTGAATTACTCGGTTAATTGAAAAAAAAAATATATGGACATTTTTCGGATAATTGGACGTACAAAAAAATTATAATGAAACAAATATTAGAAATATTTTATTACTTAACCTACGTCTGAAGCCTAGTACTCAGTTGAAGTGAAAATGAAAATTTCATATAAATGTGGCGGCTGGTTCACTCGCATGAAATCCCCAAAGAGAGGTGGGTACCAATATGTGGATTGGAAAAACAATTATGTTCCACAACTTTTTCCACGCCAAATTTTCATTTCTAAATGTACAACCATCAGGAAAAAGTTTAAGGCAGCGTGGAAAACTGTGACATTTGTCAGTAAATTTAAATATTTTGTTTCAAAACAAAAAATTGAAAATTTATAAACAGAAATAAAGAATGGATAACGAATTTTTTGATACTGCTCTCGAGAGTTTACTTAATGAAAGTATTCAGTATTTCAGGTGAGTATCAAAAATTCACGTGGAAAAGTTTATTCTATTTTCATGTTTATTCTCCGCGTGTAATTTGGAACTTATTTATTTTTCATTTCACGCTAGCTGAGTACTAGGCTTGAAGTGGTTTTTTAAGACAGGTATTATTCAAGATGAAGAGCAGCCGGAAAATGATATCGTGGTCATAGACAACATACTTAAGTACAATGGTTAACAGACGCCGAAATTTTAAAAACGGTTTAAGAAAAAGAAGAAGTTGAAGCCATATTATCGACTTTCGAAATTCTACAGGACATTGCAATTCTACGTTTATACTTCTTACCACTAAATAAATTTACAGTTGAGCTGAAAAACATGAAGACATTGTTCAAAACAAAACAATCAATCAAAATCAAATCACAAATTTTTTCAAACCAATGTATGCAAATAACCATTATGAGCCTTTTGAGGTACATACCTGCTATTGTATTTATTATTTTTTTTTATCCTTTTCGAAGCTAACAGTGACTTTTTTTAAGAATAATTTATTTCTGTTTCATAGTTTTAATTATGTATGTATTAGTGTGGGTCAAAAAAATCAAGTATCTTTTTTTTTGGATCCGACACATGAAAACTAGTTCAAAATTGAATCATTTTGTATCAATACTTATTAAATTATAAAATTTCATATGGTGAAATAGAATTTTTTTTTCTGCTGACATGTTAAATTATATTTCTTAAATAAAAACCTTCTTTTCCTGAAATAGCACATGAACTACATATCTTAAAATTCAAAAATTAACTGGGTAAATTGGGAATATTTATTGAAAAACTACTAAATTCAGTAGGCATTGGAATTCTACTGCGAATATCTTTTGAATGGCTAGAGTAATCGATTAACTACAGAGATCTTTTTTGTAGAGCGTTCAATTTCCTATAGAAATAATTGAAACTTATTTGACAATAATGATTTTTTATTAAGTTACAAAATTCAAAACAAAAAAGTTATTTTCCTTAAAATACTTCAATCTTTGACATTGAATATTGAATATTGAACATTGAAAAAAGTATATAAGACCATTTTTGTAGAGCGTTCAATTTCCTATAAATATTGACTATGCGATTGGTTAAACGATCTATTGTTGATAAGATATGACCATTTTTATATGATACTAAATTGAAAATGGAAAACTACTCGTATGATGAGCATAATCTTCCCGTCAATATTAAGAGCTATTATTTGGTAAGTACTTTCTAGAGGTACCTAGGAACTTGTTTTCATGTGTCGGATCCAAAAAAAAAAGATACTTGATTTTTTTGACCCACCCTCGTATGTATGTTTATTTTTTAAATAAAACGTGTTCAAATATTTTTGTGTGTGTATTCTTTTTCAGTTTTTTCAAGGTTTTCGTAAGTTGAAAATGAAATGTTCATAGTAAATTTCTGGGATGAATATTTTAGTTTTTAGTTGACCGACTCGTGCAATTATACGGGTTTCGTTTAATTGAACAGGTCGGTCAATTAAGCGGGGTTTCGTTAATTGAACCACCCGGATAATTGACCGAAAAATCTGACAAAATGGTCAGTGCAATTAAGCGGGGAATACTGTATAGGGGTGTTTGGGGTCGCTGATTACGAATCTGTTATCAGAATCAGCAAATTAAAAATGGCCGACCTAATATGGCATCATATCATACGAAAAAACTATAGTAAAAATTGAAATAACTTTGATAGTTGGTTAAAAAAATTTGTTTTGATATTACTATTGTACTTGAAAATTTATTAAAAATGAACAAATTCAAAATGGTGGAATATATGGCAATATTATATAAAAAAAAAATGGAAAAAAATTATTTATATATTTTTATTGAAATCGAAGACAGTAATTTATAAATCATTAATTTAGAAATACAAAATGCAATATGAGCAAACAATAGTTAAGTTAATCCGATATTTACATGAATTGCCCATCTCGTAACAGTCACAATCATCTTCATCTGTATTGTATCTGCGTTTCAGAAGCGGAAGAGCTGTCAAAAGTTTGTTGTTCATGTTCTATTCGATTATTTACAGGTGGAGGTGCTAACAAATTGTCCTTACACAAAGATTTAAGTGGTTTTAGAGGTAATTCCCGACAACTAGATATAAACGGATCGGATGCGATTAGGAATCTTTTAAAAACATCCTCCATTGTCTTTTGACGATAATGGTTTCTTGCGAAATTAGCTTGATAGATTTAAAAAAAATTATTACATCATGCTTCTTGTGCATCTTCCGACAATTGACAGATAGGTAACACTGAATATTTTATTATTTCGGGGCCATGAATTAAAAGTTTGTTAACTAACGTGGGCATACAATACCAGGGATATCGTTGTAAGTTAAGGTACTAGTAGATACGGTCTAGAACGCCAAACAACGCACGATTTTTGGGAATTTTTTTCTCGGAAACTTTATTAGTTAATAACATATTTTTTTTTTAAATAATGAATACATGCGTCGAGAGTACAAGAACATTTTTTTTGTCTTAATTTTCTAATTTTGGCCGAATTATAGAGGGCGCCAACGTTGACTCTTCAAAAAACACATTGTCCCATTGCGGACAGTTAATCTCTGGATCTACTGAACCGATTTTCAAAAAACTTGTTGCAATTTAGTTGTTTTTTAAGATAATTTACCACAATTTGACCAAAAAGTTATGAACGAAAAAAATGGCGACCCAAAAATGGCTAAACAAATTTCAAAAAAAAAAAATTATTTCTTAATTTTTTCAAAGCTTGACATTTTTTGTTTTTTTTTTTTTTTACTTTTAAAACAAATTTTGGTAAATTGTCTCGTAAAAAACCTTTCTTAAAATAACCCAATTTGTTTGTTTTTGTTTCAGTCCAGCCAATCCTGAGATTAACTGGCCGCAATGGGACAATGTATTTTTTGATGAGTCGACGTTTGCGCCCTCTAAAATTGGGCCAAAATTAAAAAATTTCAAAAAATTTGTATTCTTGACGCATGTATTCATTATTTAAAAAAAAAAGTATGTTATTATCTAATAAAGTTTCCGAGAAAAAAATTCCCAAAAATCGTGCGTTGTTTGGCGTTCTACACCGTACTAGTACCTTAATGCACAAAAAAAACTCAACGGGCAGCTACGGGCAGCTGAATTTTATTTTATTTGGTACACAATACTTTTATTAACTATTTTAATAAACAAGAAACAACAAAAAAAAAAGTTTTCACTCAAACAAATATATTTTTATTTTTTTTTAAGTAAATAAATAGTGTTGACATAATATCTGTCTAACAATGTACTATTTAGGAATTTTTATTCAGAAATTCTTGAACTTATTTTACGCACCTGCAGCTGGTTGAATCCATTTTATTGCAATAGATTTGCTTGAAAATAAAAACTTTTACACGTGTTTTGATGGAAGTGTCCATTAGCATATCTTAACGACCGACGCGTGACTACGTTAACTTAGCAGCCATATTCAGGCTAAGATTATGGGGAGAATTTGCGGCAAGAGATTCTACTACGAACATTTTTCGTCTCCTAGGGGTCTCCTTTAGACAGCCTGATGACAAAAAAACCCCTAACTCAAAACTTTTATTTTGGACTTTTGGCCGCAAAAAGATGCCATCGGCCGCACTGTGAGTCGGTCGTAAGGAGTGGTCTCATTCTCGAGTGATGTTCTGATTCTGATACACGTGGTTTTAAAGTTTTTTTTCCTGAAAGGTCAATTGCCATCATGTGTCGAGTGTCGTCGAGTCCTAATTTGAAAAAGGGTAGGTAATGTTTTTTTTTTTTTTTATAAAAGGAAGTAATGGCGCCGCACCCTGCGTTATGTACAAACTTTATTATGAAGATAGGTGGAGGATCTTCCATTGAAATCAATTGAGTTGAAATCAATTCAGTTACTATTAAACTTTATTGCAATCTCGAAAACGTCTAAGTATTAATTCTTATTTATCGTATGTCAAATAGAAATGTTTGAAATCAATTTTTTAATACCTCTTATACCTTAATGATTTCTATAATCAGTTTGTCAAATCATCAATTGAATTTTATGTTTTTTTTTTGTAATTCCTTTAATATTTGCAATTTTGTACTCTCAAGGTTTGTAATGAAAGTAGGCGACATTTGCTTTCATACCTGCGCTGGTGTGTACCTAACTTCGAGAAGGAAGCATATAGTGACAAGTTAAAGTTATTGAAGAAATAATTTATGTACATCGTCGAAGTAGGCATTCTGATTTCGTCAAACGGTGCTTTCATTTTTTTATGACTGGTTTACTAAATATGTAAATCTTATTATTATCAAATATTAATAAAAGTTAAGAAAAAAAGTGCTGCAATGTCCCAAAGGTAGCAGAAATTTTCTGGTCATTTTTCAAAAACATAAAAAACTTATCACCATCTTCGGTTCCAACGCTCATTTACAACTTTTACCAGATAACTGGCTAGATGTATGTTGTCAGACAGAAACACTATTCCTCCTGTAATAAAGAACCTAAATCATTCAATAGGACGGATATGTTTCCGCACTCGTACAGTTGCAAGAGTCCTTGGAGATGTTAATATAAATGAATCCGCTGGACCTGATGGTGTACTTAGCTTACAAAATATTTGTGTTAGCTTTTCCATCACTCCTACTGCTTTGGACTTTTCCCGGGAAGATGGAAAACAGCATTCTTTCAGCCTATTTATTGATCAATTGCACTTATGTACGTCCCTCAAGAAATATCTCGAAGACCGAAAACTTCTTAATGACCGACCAATACGGCTTTCGCAGCAATTGATCCACTGGTGATCTGATGTCATACCCACAAAAATTACCACTGATAACCAGGAATGAACAGCCTGAGGATAATACAGTCAACCAACATTTTAAATTAATTTTTTTTTTGTCATGTAAATTTTATTAAAAATAATTAAATTAAATATAGTTAGGCCCCCTATGAGCCAACAAATGTACATTTTCATGCATATGTAGTATCTTATTAGTTGTAAGCCAAATTGTAAATAGTATGTTCAATAAAACAAAATTGAAATTGAAAAATGGATCTGATGTCATATCTCATCGAAGAGTGAAACAGATCTTTACATTGTTTTGGAGAAAGTAAAATTATTGCGCTTGATATTTCTAAGTTAGTTGATAGAGTTCGGCTTCAAGTTTTCTTACTGAAAATGCGTGCGTTTGATATTAATGAAACTCTTATTCTTTGGATTAGAAATTATCTTTTTTCAAAAAATAAATGCTAGTGTTCCCCAGGGCTCCTTTTTGTCTCCAACTCTCTTCCTCGTTTTTATAAATAATAATCTATTATCTGAAACTTCTAAACTACTTCATTGGTTTTCCAATGAATCTAGCTCAGCTTTTCATTCTCGTTCTCAAATTCAAGTCTGTCTCCTTCGGAAGTGAAATTGCAACGATACCATTTGATAAGATAATTAAACTCCGAACTTAACAGCATTGTTAAATGGAGTACACAAAATCATGTACAGTGTAATGTTTCGAGATCTAAATGCTGTTTAACACCGTTTCTTTCATCCCAGAAACAGAAAAGCTGTCAATATTCGGTATGTCTTTTAACGTAGATATTCGTTAGAAGTTGCTTAAAGCTTAGGATTTCTCTATGGGTGTTACAAATTTGTCACCTCCTGCGATCTGGATACAGTTAATAAGGCGTTTATACGTCGAGCACTCAAGTACCTACAACTTTTCATTTACTGGATATTTTTCAAAACACAGGAGACAAAAATATCATGGAATCAATCTCATTCGAATATTTCATGTCTTTTCTTATTTTATCGCTTTTTTCTACTAAAGGGTGGTCCAACCATAATGCACGATGTTAATTGTGAGGCACACCTTTAACGTCAAGTTTTTTGCCCAACTTAATCTGACATTTCTTTGTTTCAGTGTTTGAAAAATTTGATAAAATAAATTTGAAAATGTGATAACACCTGTGCATGCTCTCCCAGTTCGTTCTGCGGAAAACATTGCTGTTATTCGCGAGTAATGTTGCCTTGAAGTAGTCAGTTACATTCCTCCCATCAATAAATTCGTTTCGCCAGGAACACTCATCAATTCACCCTTGAGTCATAGTTCTTGGACGTTTTACTCAACAGTGTTTTCCCTTGCCATTTCAATTTGGAAACTTTCAAAACCAATGTTCATCGAAACCTCTTTTCCTTCCCTCCCTAATTTTCCAATCACTCTTATTTTGATTATTAATTTTCAGTAAATTCCTACTCATAAATACATATGTGGTGAACTTTATTTTTATTATTCTACCCATATGTAAATACGTGAAACAAGAAAATATTCGTCTGAACATGAGACTAAGCTTTCAATTTTAGAAAATTACAAAAACTGATTTCAACACATAAACTTTCCCTGCATTGATTTAAACTTATTTGTTAAAAAATACTGCGCTAGTTACTCAAAGTTCTGCACCTGTTATCCATCCGCACATTGTTTCAAGTCATTATAACAAAATTTACAAAAAACAGCATGTTAATTGAATCAAGTGGTGAAACCGAGCCTACAGGGCCTTATGTAGATCAAAAAAAGCAAACTTCTCTAAAAAACAGGCGGAGAGCTTAACTTTCTGTAAAAATTCCTCAGATTTTTGGAAAGCTATACAAAACATAAAAGGAAACACGTTTGCAACAAAACCACCTTTACCTGCGTCAACATTAAAAGATCACTTTGAATGGCAATTAAATCCGGAAATTTTTGCTCACCCAATCCAATACGCCAGACCGAATAATGAAAATCAAATTTTAGATAGCGATATAATACTTTCAGAAGTTGAATCAGTTGTATTGAATTTAAAAGAAAATAAAGCCCCAGGAGTCGATCGGATCCCAAATGAATTTTTTAAATTCGCAACAGAGGAATTCCTAAAACATCTTGCAAAGATATATAATGATATTTTCCGAACAGGAGAAGCACCGGAGGATTTCCGAAAATCAATTATATTCCCCATTTTTAAAAAAGGAGATAAGATGGATCCATCAAATTACCGAGGTATTTCTTTCCTCAACACAACGCTTAAAATTTTTATGGAAATCTTACGACGGCGCCTTACAATATGGATTGAAAGTAAACACCTTCTCAGCGAATTTCAAATAGGATTCAGAAAGGGATATTCAACTGTAGACCATATATTTAGTCTGACGAACATCGCAGATATATATCTTCGCAGACAAAAAAAATTGTACGTTTTTTTCGTGGATTTCAAAGCTGCTTTTGATTCAATCGACAGAAAAGCGTTAATCTTCAAATTGTTTAGAGATGGGATGTCTCTTAAATTTGGAAATATGATAGAGGACATCTATAGCAAAACAATGTATGCAGTATGGGACGGTCAAAATTTGTCAGACTGGTTTTTAACATTGGTGGGCCTAAAACAGGGATGTAATCTCAGTCCCTCAGCTTTTTGCCTATATATTCAAGATTTAATACAAGATTTGCCATGTGGTATTACAATCGATGGGTTCCTAATCAAAGTACTCCTATACGCAGATGATCTAGTCCTTCTAGCTGAATCACCCGAGTCCCTTCAGTTGATGATAAACAAATTACTTGAATACTGTCTAAAGTGGAACCTTATTGTCAATCTAAACAAATCAAAAACAATGGTCTTTCGCAGAGGAACAGGACGTTTGGCTGCAAATGAGAAATGGTACTATGGAGCAGACTTAATCGAGACGGTAAAAGAATACCAATACTTAGGGTTCACTATAACAAGTAACTCCAACTTAGAAAAACACCTGGTTAAAAAGCTGATTATCTCAAAAAATGCAATAGGGACGGTGTGGAAAAATATATATGGAAACAAGGACTTGTCATTTAGTACAAAATACAAAGTTTTTTCCGCAACTTCTAAATCGATAATGCTTTATGCTGCAGAATCATGGGGCTGGAAACAGTCTGATACCACCGAAAAGCTATTGAGATTCTTCTTAAAAAGACAATTTCGACTACCAGATACAACACCAAATTACATGCTATTCATCGAAACCGGGCTATCACCACTATCTTTCATCTCTAAAACTCCATTTTAACTACATCCTCAAACTTATGTACAGCCACACTGATAAAGTTGCAAGAAAGATTGCAGTTTCGATTGTAAGATCACAAAGCTCATGGTTTGAAGAATGGAAGAACTTGGCAGACTTGTGTGGACTCTCATTTAATTTAACTCTTAATAATCTAGCAGAGTGGAAACCTTTCCTTTATAATTTACTCGAAATGCTCCATTCAAAAGCAAGAGAAGACAGTATTAGCAAAGCTAGAAGTTCACTTCATAGGGAAACCTATCCTATACTCCAGCACGATCTAAGGGAACGCAACTATTTTAAGGACATCTTTAGCACTGAAATAATATCTTCTATATTTCAAGCAAGAGGCGAGCTGTTACCGCTCAATTTCATACCCCACCGAAATGATTTAGCACTAAAATGTAGCTTATGTAATACAAACGAAAGGGAAGATGTAGTGCATTTCATCGCGAGATGTCCTATTCTGGTAGAGGTACGGCGACAAATATGGCAAAAAAACTACCTGGAACAAACGGAACTTTTAGCAATATTAAACGGAAATCACTGGCAAAAACTATCGCAATATATTAAAATAGCACTTGCATATAGAAGAAAAATAACAAGAGAAGATTTTTAGACTTAATTTTTTAAATTAAACTCAATCAATTTACAAAATTTGAAAATGTATTACTCAGGCTATCATCTGGCTGACGGCCCTTCTGGCCATGCCTCAAAAAGATTTAATTTTAAATATCAAATTGTTTTTGTAAATTTTTATTGATGAAGTAATAAATCTAATCTAATCTAATCTAAAAGTGGTGAATTTTGTTCGAAAACCATATACGTACCTAGCTCCTATAGATAAACAGACATTGCTGTATCTACATATTAAGCTGGTTGATTTCACTACAAAACTTTATTTACAAAATTTAATATCTAAAACCTAACATTGTTCTATTTTTGCCTGCTCATCCTCTTGTTTCAAGTTTACAAACCACTTTCACCGTACCGGTATAACCTATTTAATATACAAATAAAAAAAGGAAACTACAGGAAAAAGAACAAAACTAATTATCTGCACGTTCCAGACCAAGCTGATAAAACTCTGACCCTCTCGCTCGAATAAATCTATTTCAACGTCAAAATCATATTCGCATTTTCCGCCACAACCACTAAACAACGACTTTACCTCTCATCAAGGGTCCTAATTATTTGCGCGCATAGTTTTCCCACATCCCTCCCCACAGCATCCTTTTATTTAAAATGTCCTGCAGCTAGAACCAAACTCAACCAACTACATAGGTACCTACAAATCTCACAGCCCGGGGTGGTGGTAGTGGCGCTTGAGAGATATGTACACCAGGTACAAAACTACACTACACACACAAGCAGTTCTTCTCCATAAAACAGGTGCTGGACAAAGTTCCATTTATTATAACTTTATGCACCCCAGAAGTCATATTGGGGCAGGTTGCAACCCTTCGCTAGGAGCATTATGCCGGAGTAAAATATACAACCAACTACATTCGTTGTGGTGCTTCAGATTCAATTTGAATTCTAAACGAAATAAGTGTTTGCGCGATAAGAGCGGTGAAAATGTTCTCCTATAAAATATGACCGCAAATACTAGCTAAACGGGACCGAGAGCAGAATTGAAATGGAAGCACTCCATTCGAGGACAAGCGGGTGAAACGTTATCACAACTAATGACTAACTGCACTGTATTTTTTGCAAATAAAAAACCCCGGAAGCTTGGTTTTGGGTCACAAAAATGTGCATCAAATCGACAATTTTTTCGATGCATCTTTCTGGGATATACCTACATACCTTTACTGACTAAATTAAGATGAAGCAAGTGAGCAAGTTTCATTGCTAAAGACCGTCCTACTGATAAACGGGTGTTGTTCCGTTTCCATGTTATAAAGGGTTTTCCGTTAAGCATTTCTTATCGGTAAATTTTAATAAAATAAACTGTGAGTGAGATAGCATTTAAACCTTTAATTGATTTCGAAGACGGATCAAAGCTTTGCAGCAGCCTCGATAGGTGGACTGCATCCCAAACGTAATTTTTTTTGGTACATAAATCAGGCTGAATTCGACCAATGGTATTGATTAGTTTGGATTATTGTGAAGCGGACTGTGTGCCACATAGCGCCATCCATCCTGTTGAATCTACTTATCGTCGGTCGGTGTCCAATCTCTTAATTCGAGCCATATTGGTTATCATGGCCCGATAGCGCACACCGTTGACGGTGATGGCTTGGCAAACGGCCTTCTTAAAGAAGTATGGATTGATGATGCCGCCAGCTCAAAACAGCGACTTTCCCTGGATACGTTACAGTTTTGTGGATCTCGTGTGGACTGTGATCGTCCCAAGCTTAAAAATTTAGCGTTCTGGCGAAAACATTCTTCCAGAATGGGAGTTCATCACTGTATATGATTTTTTTTAACCGAAGTTTGTACGGGTGTAGGACCAAGTCATATAGTCAAATTGGCGTTTTGGTGAAGAACGAGTAATGGCGAATTACTTACTGAAGTAAGAGGGGCTTAAGTCACGCACATCCAGGAAAAAACCATCGGTCAGTGAAATAAACAGAAAGAAACGGCTAACATTTGCAAAAGAGTATGTTAACAAGCCTCCGGACTTCTGGCGCAAGGTTATATTCTCCGACGAATCAAAATACAACATTTTTGGTTCTGACAGTCGTTAGAGGGTGTGGCGACGACCAAACGATGCAAAATTAAGACTGTCAAGCACGGTGGTGGAGGTGTTATGGTTTGGGGCTGTATGGCGTCTTCAGGAGTCGGTAAGCTGGAAGTAATAGAAGGAACAATGGATCAATATGTATACATCGATATCCTCAAAAGAAATTAAAAAACAAGTGCTGAAATTCTGGGTATATCCAATGACTATTACTTCCAGCAAGATAATGACCCCAAATATACCGCCCATAATACGCGCATATGGCTGGCATATAACACTCCCCACCTGCTACGAACGCCACCACAGAGTCCAGATATTAACCCTATCGAGCACTGCTGGGATGAATTTGAAAAAAAAGATCCGAACCCACAATCTCCGCAAAAAGGCGCAGTTAAAAGAAGCCTTGTTGCTTGAATGGAGTAAGACCAATAGTTCTTATACAGAAAAACTGGTACGGTCAATGCAAAACTGTTTGAAAGAAGTTATAAGGCTAACAGCGAAAGTAATAAAAAAAATAATTATTTGTCTTTATTAACTAACTTTTTTCAATTTCTGTTACAGCTGTACGCAAACTTTTGTTATTAATTTCTTTTTGTTATGAATAATTGTTTTAATTTTTTTTGGTTGAAAATAAAAACCTTGTACATTTCTTTATTAAAAAATATTTTTTTTGAAACAAATCACTTTAAATTTGTGAATAACAGCAGTTTTTAAAAATATTTCTTCCTTGTACGCAGACTTTTGTAGATCACTGTATACAAAATTGGAGATATTGTTTTCTTCCTCCGTGTTTTCTTAGCTGAAGTCATGCAGATTGAGCTTCGTCTCCTCAATTTGAAGCATTTTTATTTGCACATCAACTTTCTTCAACTTGTTTCTCAGTTAGATGAGATCACAAAGCTTATCAAAAGCCCTATAAATACGCTTAGTATTAAATGCAAGATCTGTTGTTAATCATATAATAAAACGGCGAACATGTTTTTTGTGGTACACTTTTTGCGGCCCACAAAAACCGAAGGCGCATAAATTACATATTAAACGAAAACATAGCTGTGCAGAATGCCAAAATTATTTAAATATACTACACAGAAATTGTTTAAAACAATAAATTAAAATTGCAAAAAAATGCCCGGAATACAAAAACAATTAGGAATGTCAAATCGACTGAAACATAATTAGAACACATAAAATGTCAAATCCAGAATATGAGAAATGAAAGGATTCAGCGAAAACCCAAAGCCAGAACCCAAAACATTAAGGTGAATTCACATTACATAAATCCGCCAACACGATAAAAGTTGATGAACATGTTGTTGAATGTGAACCCCCCTAAGTGAAGAAATATTATCAATATAAATATACAATAACATTTTGAAACATTAAGCGTTAACTACAATCGCCACTTTCTGCAAAAAGTGAAAAAGAATACACACATTCACTAGCGACAACTGTTGGTGAAAAGAGCTGCTGCGGGTTTGGGTTGGATGGTTGGCTTAGGGCTCACTTGGCATGCTTGCAAACGCACGGCTAGGTGACGTCGGATTGGGGCGATGGTTCTTGCCCTTCGACAACCAACCGCAACAAAAAAAAAATCTATTCATGCCAAGATTTCGATTTCGCTTCGCAACAACGGACGGACATCTTGTTCTACCAACACAGGGTTCCAAAAGGCGACCCGAGGTGTTATGTCACCTAAGGGTACCTACCTGGTACTTTGTGCTTCGGCACTATAACCTACCCCACTTGCCCTCATGGTCCTTCAAGCTCAAAACATTAATTTGGATTTATGCATATTTATTCATAAAATAGGTAACTTAGGTTTGATGACATACATATTTAGCTATTTAAATTCGTACTGCATGAGAATTTGTATTTATATCTTATTTATGTGTATAAATTTCTATATTTTGATTTAGATAGTAATTAAGTTCTTGGGTGCCTTATTCCAATTTAATAAGCTTAAGTATATTTAATTTTTTTAGATTATAAGTAGCTAATTTTATTTAGATTATAAGTAGCTAATTTTATTTTAGGTAAATATTAAATGAATTCAAAATTTCAATAAAAAAATATTAATATAATGTAATAAACAAATAAAAAAAAATTATAGTTGTAGTTTGGCCCGTTATGAAGAGGATGGAAGAAACAGTTTCTGTTCTTTTATGTATAAGTGTTTTTTTTTGGACTTACCGCTTACGAGGATTTTTGTGCACAAATTTCCACGGGGTTCCAATTGAGTTGAGTCTCTTGAGTGATACGGCTATATAAAAAAATTCGCAGCTCAAACCACACTATCACAAAACACCCTTTTTTTATGGATAATTATATATGTATATGTATAAGTAGATATTTAATAGAAGCTTATTTTTTTTTCTTTGGATTCTTTCCTTTTTTTTAGGAATGCAACCTTTTTTCTTTTTTTTTTGTAAATCCAAATTCTCAATTACCACACACTTTAACACCTAGCGCTCTGAAACTGGGCGCGACGCTTCGCCTTCCCCTTCGCACACTATCACGCACTTCGCCGATCTTAAGCGCCACCCGAGCCAGCCGTATCGCTTACTGTCCTTCGCGGTACTAAGCTGGCCTTGAGTTTAAGTCTTGTCACTTTGTTTTTGCCCTCTCGCTCTCGCCTTGGAACGGAGCGAGATTCCAAATAAGAGACCCTGGCCTTGAACTTGGACTTTTCCTGGATTCTCTTGCTTTTTTTTTTGTGTGCTTTTTTTTTTTTTTTCTTTGCTTCGCTCCGATCCTTTTTTTTTTAGCTGCAGAATCAAGAGACACTGTGTCTCACGTGGTGCAGGTGCCGGAACTCTCGTGAGCTGAAGGTGTGCTTTGAACCGAAGCGCCTAGATAATAATTGACATAATTTTTTTTTGTATTTAAAGAAAAGATCTATGTGATATGTTTTTTTTTTGTTTTTTGATCTGGTGTAGGTACTTTTTAAATAACCAAAGATATTTCAGTTTACCTGGTGAGACGCTTATAGTGCACCCTTGTTTCCTGTTTTTTTTTTTTGTTAATAGTATTCCTCGCAACTTGACGTGGTTTGCGATTCTACTTTCTCTGGTCGACCACAATTTAAACTTACTTTCTCCTTTTTTTAAACTTTTGGTATTTGGAACCAAGAAAGCTATAAGGAAATAAAATTCTATTACAAGAGATGTCGCATTGAAGGATTTTTCTAAATGGTTTTGATTTCTTTATTGGTCTTTATGTAATGTAAACGTACCTTTCAGTGGAAGCTCTTGCTTGCTTGGTGGTCACAGAGAAAAAGAACTATGGTAAAGTTTTTGGCGGTGAGCTACCGAATTGATCTAAGTTGGCACTCTCTGTTTTTTTTTTTGAGTGGATTCAGAGACTAGAAGGTCTTCGAATTTCGAATCCAACTTAAAGAAAAAACAGGGTGCAACGAATGATTTTTTTCTTTTTTTTTTTTTTTGGGGAGTGATAAGTATTCGTAACAGAGCGTATAATTTACACCATACAATTTCAGTTCAGACATCTATCGGTGATTTTCTGAAGCAATTTATTCAATGTATTAGTGTTTTCAAAAAGTGAAACATTTACTTTTTGGTTTTTTGAGATGGGAGATAAAATTTTAAATTGAGTTGGAAAAGGAGAGCAGATTTTTCTTAACATTTTCACATTTTCATGCAAAAGTGTAAGCTCTGCGTATTTGTATACGTCAATTATTTTCAAAACTTATTTACATTTGTCTGCATTTGAATTTTAAATATTTGCAAAAAAAGAGAATACAAAATACTCGAAATGTATTTTTTAGGGAAAGAAAGAAGATAGAAAATGCAGACGTGAGACGTCGCACTATGGGGCAGCTCTATAGAGAACCGTGATATAAACTCCATCTCAAATTTTTTAAGCAACGGGAAAAAAATGTTTTTCTCAATTAATACTGTAATATTTTTCCAAGGTTCGTTAAATAAAACTTATTACTCTTTTTAGTATTTCTTCTTTATTCACACTTTCCAATTCAAAACAGTAAATCTCAATTTATAAACAACTCAAATACTTTAACTCAAATACTTAAATCACACTTGTTTTACACAATCCAATAAGCAGAGTTTTGCACACTTCCGTAATCAAAAATCAACTGTCTCTCGCTCACCGTGAACACTCCCTTATATACTCAAATTAGTTGTTCTCGAAAGTTCTTGTCTTGGAATGTTCTAGATGTTTGGAATAAGGGGAAATACATTTGACATTGGAAAAGAGCTTTTCGTTTCTTCCATAAATTTGATATGCAGTTTTCCAACAGATGGCGCTGTAGTAGTATAAAGCTCTGTTCACAACATTGCCCCCTTCTTAAGATTGTTCGTCCCGAACAATTCCATCTCCAGATTCGCCACTGTATCGGTGCAGCCGATCGCTATGCACAACTTTTAACTTTCCTCTTGACCCTCTTTGAATTCGGTAAACGACATCATTGATTTTCGTGACGACAGTATAAGGGCCTTCCCAGTTTTGTTGAAGCTTCGGAGACAATCCCTTTTGACGATGTGGATTATACAGCCATACACGATCTCCTACTTGGAATCCTGTCGTGTTTGCTCTTGTGTCGTACCTTGTCTTCATTCGATCGCTGTAAGCGCTCATTCTAGTCCTGGTCCTTTCGTGGATGTCGATTAGCCTCTCTTGTAGGTCACTCACGTAATCCCTTGTTTCCTTAGACTCTTGTGATGGATGTCCAAACCTTATCTCACTAGACAGCCGTATGCTTCTTCCAAACAGGATTTCAGATGGCGTTTGTCCTGTTGAGCTATGTATTGCACTTCGGTAGGCCATCAAAAATAGTGGTATGTGCCTATCCCAGTTTCTTTGGTAGTCGCCTACGACTTTAGTGAGGTGTTCTTTTAAGGTCCTGTTGAATCTCTCGACCATTCCATCAGATTGCGGGTGAAGTGGTGTGGTTCTCGTTTTCTTAATGCCAAGGAACGCGCAGACCTCTTGGAATATGTTCGACTCGAAGTTCCTTCCTTGGTCGGAATGAAGTTCCATAGGCACACCAAACCTGCTTACCCAGTTAGACACAATCTGGTCGGCCACGGTCTTGGCTTCTTGGTTCGGAATAGCGTATGCCTCAGGCCATTTGCTGAAGTAATCCATTACCACCAGAATGTATTTGTTTCCAGCATTCGTTTCCGGAAATGGGCCAGCCACATCAACAGCAATCCTTTCAAACGGTGAGCCGACATTATATTGCATCATTTTTCCTTGCAGTTTTCTACCAGGTCCTTTGGTTGCAGCACAAGCGTCACAATTTCGGCACCACTTTTCAACGTCGTCTCTTGCATGCAACCAGTAGAATCGTTGCCTCACCTTTTCAAAAGTCTTATTGACTCCCAAATGGCCTCCTGAAGGTCCATCATGCATCTCTCGAAGAACCTCTTTGATTTTCGATTGAGGTAACACAAGCTGCATCACATAGGATTTACCATCAGCGGACTCCCATTTTCGCCGAAGAACACCTTCTTGCACATGAAGTGAGTCCCATTGTGCCCAATAGGCCTTTAAAACTGGACTCCTATCGGAAATGTCATTCCATGCGGGTTTTTCTTCATGTTCCTTCCATGCGAGAAGAGGTTCAATGTCGGGGTCTTCTTGTTGAGCAGATCTTATTTCTTCATTGCTCCATCCACAAATGGGGTCAGCCCTTATTCGCAGAATGTTGATGGATTCCTTTTCTTCTTGTCGCCTGCAATGCTTGCAATCTATTTTACAAGGTCTTCGGGATAGTGCGTCGGCATTTGAGTGCAGCTTTCCCCTTCGGTGTTGAATTTCGTAATCGTAAGTCTGCAGTCTTTCTATCCACCTTGCGACTTGTCCTTCTGGGTTCTTGAAGTTCAACAACCAGTTAAGAGCACCATGATCGGTTCGTAGAAGAAACTTCTGTCCATAGATGTATTTGTGGAAGTGTTTCGTTGCCAAGATGAGTGCCAAGAGTTCTCTTCTGGTCACACAGTAGTTCCTTTCGGTCTTCGACAGTACTTTGCTGAAATAGGCGACAACCTTTTCTTCGCCATTGTGCACTTGTGATAGAACAGCGCCGACTCCCACGTTGCTTGCATCAGCATCGATGATAAAAGGCTTGCCTGGAGTCGGATAGATCAGCACCGGAGCATTGCATAGACGGTATTTCAGTTCTTGGAAGGCTTTTTCACACTCACCTGACCATCTAAACTGCTTATTCTTTTCCGTAAGCTGATGCAAACTCTTCGCAATTCCGGCAAAGTTCTTTACAAAACGTCTGTAATAAGTAGCAAGACCAAGAAAACTTCGTAGTTGATGTTTGTCCTGTGGTGTTGGCCAATTTTTGACGGTGTCAACTTTTTCAGGATCGGTCTTGACTCCTTGGGACGAGATGATATGTCCCAAATACTTTACTTCAGTCTGGAACAGTGCACATTTTTCTGGGTTTAGTTTAAGGTTAGCCTCTCGAAGTCTCTGGAACACACCCCTTAGGTTCTTGCAGTGTTGGTCGTATGTTTTTCCATAAACGATAACATCATCCAAGTAGACAAGACAAGTTTTCCACGTCAGGCCTTGAAGGACGCACTCCATCAAACGCTCAAATGTTGCCGGAGCGTTGCAAAGACCAAATGGCATCACATTGAACTGCCACAGCCCATTGCCTGTGGAGAACGCTGTCTTTTCTCGATCTTCAGGGTGAATTTCAACTTGCCAATATCCACTTTTCAAGTCCAGCGTTGAAAACCAATGTGCACCTTCCATCGCATCTAAGGTGTCACTAATTCTTGGCAGGGGGTAGCTGTCTTTCTTGGTCACATCATTCAACCTTCGGTAGTCAACACAAAACCGTGTACTTCCGTCCTTCTTTTTGACTAGGACTACTGGTGACGCCCAAGGACTCTTGGAGTTCTCAATCAAACCATCCTTCTTCATGGTGGTAATCATTTCCTCAGCTTCACCTTGTTTGGCGAGTGGCAGACGTCTTGCGGGCTGACGAATGGGTCTTGCATCTCCTGTATTTATTCGATGCTGCACCATTTGTGTCCTTCCATATTTCCCGTTTGGTGAAGCAAAAATGTCAGCATACTCATTCAGAAGGCTTTCTGCCATTTTAACCTGATGTTGGTCTAGGTTAGCTGAACTGAGTATTTTTGCCTTGATGTTATTGAGCTCCTCAGGATCGAATGTTTTTCTCGGTGTTTCAGCGTCAATTCGTGTTATGGCTGCGACAGATTCGCACTTACCGATAACTTCTCCTTTCACTAACTTTACATCGTACGGTTTGGTGTTGAGTATCCGTACGGGGACCATGTTGTTCTTCGGAGCCACAAGTGTCTTCCCAATGATGACGTTTTGGGAAGAACAATCTGGGCCTGGTTCCACCATTAGGTATCGATGGCGTCCACACTCACCTTCTACTTTTGTCCAAACAAATACCTCAGAAGAAGTAGGAATAACAACATCTTCTTTGATGAAAGTCCTTAGAGTTGTTGTTCCTTCGTGCCCATAGATCATTGGAATCTCTGTATTCTGGTATTTGAGTACCTGGTTGCCGATATCCAAAACTACACGATGTTCTTTCATGAAGTCCATTCCGATAATGCACTCGTCACATATATCTGCCACCAAAAATTTGTGTGAGAATTCTAGACCTGCAATTCGAATTCCAAGTCGGACTTCACCATAAACCCTAGCTGCTTCTCCTGTGGCAGTTCTAAGACGGTAGCTATTCGTGTTATGTAGCCAATTCAGGTGTACTAGGTCTTGACGCACAATGGAGGCTGTGGCACCGGTGTCGATTGTGACCACACGTTTGTTGCCATTTAAAGTTGCCTCGACAGTCAGACTTTTATTATCTCGTTTAGTCTGAGAGACCTGGATGGTGTTTCTGGGGCCATCGATATCAGAAACCAGCTTCTGCCCCTCGAAGTTGGTTCTTACTCGTTTCCCTGTTGGGAAACTGTTCGGGAAGTAACACTGATGCTATTGTTACCTTGTTCTGGGTTTGAAACTCCGTGTCCACAATGTTGACAAGCTCTTCTTGGTGGTAATCGACATTGACGCTGTAAATGTCCGGTCTTGTTGCAATTCCAGCACTTTGCAAGTCCGTTTCGTTGGTTTCTTTGGACATCAGTTCTTCGGCATGAGCATTCTTCGACGATGGCTTCTCTAAGTCGATGTACTCCGTGAGAAGCTTGCTCAGCTGCTTCCATTGTCAAGGCAAACGCTAATGTTTCAGAAAGCGTTCGTTTTCCAGCAGTTCGCACGGCCCTTTGAAGATGTATGTCGGAAATGGCGCGAACAAATGCCTCAACTGCGAACTGGTTACAAATTTCCTCTCCAACATCTGGATATGCAAGATGAACAAGCCTTTCAATGTCCGCTTGCAGTTGTTGTAGAGTTTCTCCCCTCTTCTGAACTCTGGAATTAAGTTGCACTTTGAAGACTTCTTTCATGTGGCTGTTACCAAAGCGTTTGTCTATAGCCAAAACCAAGGAATTGAAGTCGCCGTTCTTATCTGTTGGTATGGTTTGCAACAACTCAGCAGCTGCTCCTCTAAGAGCCAGAGTTAAGGCTATATACTTGTCAGCCTCATCCCAGCCATTTGTTGTGGAAGCTGCCTCGAATTGCTTCTTGTATATAGACCAAGAAGTTTGTCCATCAAAGGTTGGAGGTTGCATCTCTTTTTTTCTTAAAGTTTCCCCAGAACTTTCCCGAATCTTTATGTTTCGAACACGGTCTAACTCTTTTGAAAACGTCTCCATTTTGTTGTCGACTAGCAATGAAACACGTTCATCTAACACTTTTGAAAACGTCTCCATTTTGTTTTCGACTTGATTCCCTAGCAATGAAACACGTTCATCTAACTCTTTTGAAAACGTCTCCATTTTGTTGTCGACTTGATTCTCCAACAATGAAACACGTTCACCAAGTACAGATACACTATTCTCGATATTAACAAGCTTGCCTTCTAGCATGTTCCTCTGCTCTTCCAGAAGGTCTTTTTGTTTCTCCAGGCGTTCGAGAATATTCTTTTGTTCGTTTTTCTGCTCATTTCGTTGCTCTTCGAGACGTTCGAGAACATTCTTTTGTTCGTTTTTCTGCTCATTTCGTTGCTCTTCGAAACGTTGAAGCAGAAGACTAATCATATTTGAAACATCTACATTTTTACTTACGTCTTCTTGTTCAGCGTCAGCTTCAAAGACGAAAATGTCCGGGTCTTCATTTTGTTGTTTCAAATATTCGGCCAAACGCAGAACAAGCTCATTTTTCGATCCTGCTCTAGAAAGTTCTCGCTTGCCTAATTCACTTTTCAGCTCATTACAATTGAGCTCTTTCAGTAACTTGCTCATTTTTTTTTTTTTTTTTTTTTTTTTTTTCGCACACTTCACTTCACAATAAGTTTTATCCCACTTCTGACACCAATGTAATATTTTTCCAAGGTTCGTTAAATAAAACTTATTACTCTTTTTAGTATTTCTTCTTTATTCACACTTTCCAATTCAAAACAGTAAATCTCAATTTATAAACAACTCAAATACTTTAACTCAAATACTTAAATCACACTTGTTTTACACAATCCAATAAGCAGAGTTTTGCACACTTCCGTAATCAAAAATCAACTGTCTCTCGCTCACCGTGAACACTCCCTTATATACTCAAATTAGTTGTTCTCGAAAGTTCTTGTCTTGGAATGTTCTAGATGTTTGGAATAAGGGGAAATACATTTGACATTGGAAAAGAGCTTTTCGTTTCTTCCATAAATTTGATATGCAGTTTTCCAACAGATGGCGCTGTAGTAGTATAAAGCTCTGTTCACAACAATACATTATTTTTGATAAGACATGGAAGAACTTTTTTTGGTAAGTCACCTATGCTAACTTAACGACGCTGTCAAAGTTGATCAAGTTGGTGCGGTAAAGCAAATAAAAATAAACAGATTTTTGAGAGATTTTTTTGTTCAATTTTTTTTTTCTTATAAAGAGTAGTGTCAAAAATGTCAAGTAAAATTTCTGATATTGATGAAAGTATGTATGTAGTTTTTATTTTAAGAAGAAAATTTTGAAAAAAAATTGTTTTAGTATATAATAGCAAGGTTTCAAAAATTAGTTTTTTTTTCTAAGAGCAATATCTTCTGTTTCGGCATTTTTCAACCAGGTCTGTGAGTATTGTCAGATGAACAGATATTTGGTGAATATAAATCAAAAAAGAAAAGTGCTTGAAAAATGCCGAAAATATTTTTTTATGAATTTTTAAAGTTAAAAATGATTCAAACTACTATTTTTTTATGGTTATTTAAATACATATCAATAACATTTTTTTATAATTTGGTGCTGCAATATAAAATAACAAGTTTTCTCTTTATTTGTTCATTGTATTTATTAAAATATGGCAATTTATAGGTGCTAAAAACCAATGTCCAAGACGAAAACTGGTTGATTTATATTTTAATAGTAAGAACAAAAAAATTCGAAGACAAATTTATCGCCATTGAGACCTTTCTTTAAAATAAAACTTAATGTTCTGAAAATTCCAGCCACTTAAAAATGAAGCTAATAGACTTCAGGTATCAGTTTAAAAGTAAGATATCGTCAAAATGATGCAGCAACCAATAAACGGGGACTATTTATCATCTGGATTGTCTACCTTGCATGGGTGGATTCGCTTATTTGAATGTTTCCTTGCATATAAGCTTTCGGTTAAAAAATGGTGAACAAATGAAAAAACGGAAGTTGTTGTAAAACAAAATAAACTACGAATTCAAAAATAATTCAAAGGGAAAACAGGTTTAACAGTCGATAAACGTAAGCCTGACTACGGGAACACCAATACAGGTAATGTGACAAGAAGGTTTTTCGAAAATAAGAGTTTATCTGCTTAAATAACGGGTGTCGATAAAGCTTTAATTGTAAATTTTCATATCATCTTACAATGTTTGACAAGTGGTTTTAAGCTCAACCCACAAAAGTTTCAATTCTTTTGTGAGTAAACCGCTGGGTATTTTATACTTTTATACCCCTGGTATTATATGAGCACTACCGTGCTGACAATTTTCATCGAATGATGATTTCTTCGGATCCTTCGGTTTCAAGTTTAAGTCGAAAATTAAATACTAACAAAAAAAATTCATCTTGAAGTTATTCAAATGTTTGAAGTAGAAAATGTCGTATTTTATGATTCTGATTAACAATACATAAATAAATTAATGTTTTATTTATTACTCAATTAGATGAAGTAATGTTGTTTAAACCGAGTAAGAGTAATATACGTATGTTATTTTTATTTAATCAAAAACATTAAAACTTGAGTTTTTTTGGTAAAAAGTTTTTCTCGAATAACTCTTAAACTAAAAAAGATTTTTGCACTTGGTTTTCAAATCTTGCTAAAAAATTTTAAGAACATTGAATATTTAGTAAAAATATACCATTTACAAAAGCAAACAATTGAAAAAATCAACTTTAATATAAAAAACTACGATTTTTTTTTTTTTAATTTTAACTTCAAAATTTTATTTTTCAAAATAGCTTTCCAAAAAGCTATAGCGGACCACTATATTCAAGATAACACTTCTCTTTCATCATAAAATCACAAAAAGTTGCAAAAGAACACTCAATTCCTTGTGAAAATAATTAATATCACAAAACGACCTATCTTGCCCCACTGTGCGTCGTGTCGTCGTCAAAAATGCGGACGAACATGACTTACGATACAAATTTAAATCTCCATGGCTGATTGCGTTCCATGGGCTCAAACCTACCTCATTTTCGGAACACTTCCATTTATATCAGTTTTGGTTGACAATAAGCAGATCGATGTGCAAACAAAAAAAGTTTTACAAAAGTAAATTGAATTTATGTTTTTGAAGTTAGCTATATTTCTTTAGGCGCGTTATGAAAAAATGATGAGTGAAATTTAAAAAAAAAATTCACATGTACGTAACACAAAATTCACAGGTTGACGTCACTCCGGCGACGTGGGTTCGATTTCAATATTATGGCCATAAAAACAGCTGAAGGACAATGACATGAAAGAATCGAAACAAAAATTGTTAATGTGTATAGGCTTGAAAGTTTGTTTACCATTAACTGTTTTCCTTTGGACTCCAGGATTGAGTGCTTAGTAGGTACTTCTCATTGCATTCAACAATTTAAAAAAATCATGAATTCTCTGTCTTTTATTGAATGATAATGAATTAAATAAATAAATTGGCACTCGAATTACGAGAGCTGGGTCGGATAGTTTTAATTAATCTTGATGAAACTTTTCAGTTTTCAAATAAAAACTTTTCTGAAGGTCAATTTGTTGGGTGAGAAGATTTGCTTTTCAGAATCAAAAAAATATTATTTAAAACCATACAATTTTTAAAAATACTTACATTTTCTGATATATAACTGTTTAGCCTCCGACACAAATGATTTGCCGTAGAAAAAGATGGTTCCATTCCATTCGAATTCAGTGATGCTAATTTAATACGAAATTCGAAAATCGTAAATGATTTTCTACTCCGAATCCAATAGGATGGAATTTGTGACGGATGTATCGGGAAACGTAGTACACTGAACCAAATTTGGTAGTCATATTGAAGAAAAAGTAGGTAGAATTGAAGAAAGGGTGATCAATATACGGTCAATGAAACCTATCCGTTGGTTGTTTTGAAAAAAATTTTGTTATATTCAAGAAATATTGTCATTTTGAAGAAATGCAAAAAATTTTTCGTTATGGTGTTAAATCCACACAATTTTGTGAAATTGATTAAATTTCATTCTTCTTTCTTGAAATTTAGTTAATAATTAGTAGGTATCCTTTATGAAAATTTCCTCAAAAAATGATTTTTTTTTAAACTGGTTTTATATTTTTTCTTGCTTTAAGTTGATATACATACATGCATAGTAAAAAAAAACTTTTTATATAAATTTGTCTTTTCGAATAATTGCTTCATCAAAAATTAACAAATTGTTTTCGTAGATATGACAAAATTTCATTCCATTGAATAAAATACTAAATCATTCATCATTTGAAGAAACCTTATTCATTTTGAATATTCAGTCTTCAATATGAAGAAAAATACTATGAAAAATTGTTGATTTGAATTTGATTTGATTCTTCAAAAATTAACGAAATATTTTCTTCAATATCACCTACGCGATTCGGTTCTGTGTATATTTTCGAATACTATGGAATTTGTGATAGGGCTGAATATGGCCACAACCACCAGTCAAATTGTAGAAATCTTTATTGGAAAACCCATTAAAAGCATGTCAGTGCTTTCTTAATGGACAAGAAGCAGAAGGGAAGAATTGGGAATGTTTCAAAATTATGACCAAAAAATCTTAATCTGGATTCGACTATTCTATTGAAGCAAATGATTCTTACAATAGCCTAAAAAAAGGCTTAGGGGGAAGAAACCAATACTCCCTTCAAGGGAACTGACCTAGACCATAGTGGGATCTCGGGGGACCAACAATATTGTTATAACACTACCGATGTACATGTCTGAGAAATAAACCCATTTCAAAGAATTTACGCGGAGAGGATTTCAGAATTTTAGAGGGATTCTTTATACTTTATAAGAAGAAAGTGGAATTCGACTCAATGCGAAATGATGCCATTTATAATGACGGGCTTGAGGTATATTTTAAGAAGGGGTCTTATTTTTAATAATTAAAAAATTAAAATAAAATAAAAACTTAAGAAAGGGGTTAATACTACTCTAAAGATGACACAGCGCGAGTGGTAAGGAAGTAGGGAAAGATTTAGTCGAAATTTCTGAGTATTGAAAGTGGAGGGAAAAACAGAGGCAGGCAAGGCATTCCACATTCGTGTCATACGGCTAAAGAAAGAGTGAATCCCTGTACTTGACTGTATGTCCGATGTTGGACTCAAGGGTAAACTGGTGGGCATTTACTGAAGCGGGAGTATTGCGGATGAAATAACGAAATACCAATACATAAAAAATTAGACCTGTTTTACTACCGCCAATGATGATCTATATTATGTAGATCAAGAATTGATATTAAAACTATACGGATCATAATTATACATCTTTTTAACTTGTTATATTGGTACTATAGGGCAAGTTTTATAATTGGAAAAAAAATAGAACCCGAGATTTTGATCAAAGTTGACATTACGATTACCTATAGAGAACACGAAAAAAGTGGGTCCGGCAATTCCGTCTATCTGTTTATTTGTCTGTACCTTGACCTAAGCCAGTGAAACGATTTTCTTCAAAGTTGGTATGTAAGGGTCTGTGGTGATTCCCTAGAGGAAAAATTGAAATTTTTTTAAGTTCCAAAATTAACGGTATCCGCCATACAGCTGTTATGCAAAATGTTATTTATGTCAAAAACGACTCTAATGATTTTTATAAAAAAAAATAAGTGTGCTATTATGGACACAGACTACATTTTTGGCAAAAAACAAATTTTTAAAGAAAATTATATTAACGGTACCTATCATATAACCTTTTCTTTTTTAATTTCGATATTCTCACTAGCGGCTCTAACGTTTTTGACCAAAATTTGTATACTCCTGTATACAACATTGAAATTGAAAAAATATTGTATACAAAGTTTTTCAAAAAAATTGTTTTTGGATAAAAAAATTCAATATCCTGAAAACGGGTCCTTAATGGTATGTATGTATATCATTAAATACTAAAACATACAATACAAATACAAAACATGTTTTAGTATGTACCTACTTAAGGGCTTTCGGCAATTCCCTAGAGCAGAAATTGAATTGATTTTTTCTTTCAAAAATTCAAAAACTATTTTTTTTTAAGTTGTATTTCAACAACCTCGGAATCGGAAGACTCCAACGTCACCGTGTTGGAGGTTGATCGGGAGGGTTGTAGCAAAGATGCTGCGATTTCTTCAGATTAATCTCCAACACTCTATCAAGGCCTCGGCCTCCCTGCTTCTTCGTCTATCCAGCAGCGGAGAAGACATCGTCCTAATCCAAGAACCCTGGATTGTGAAATCCATCGTTCGGGGACTAAGGACTCCAAACTACTACTTGCTGTATGCATTAGATAAAGGTGAACCCAGATCTTGCATACTAGTTAAAAGTAGCCTAAATGTATTTTTACTACCTAATTTCAGTGATCGAGATGTAACCGTCGCAAGACTGGAAACAGTCAAAGGAACTCTCTGGCTGGCGTCGGCATATCTTGGCCATGACCATCTTGGCCCTCTCCCAGGAGACACTCTGAGGAGGCTTATCACTGATGCAGATAGGCAGAAGACTGACCTCATTATTGGAAGTGATGCTAACGCCCATCATACAGTGTGGGGTAGCACGAATATAAACGACAGAGGTGAGTCTCTTTTTGATTATATTTTGAACACTAACCTAACAATATGTAACGTTGGAAATGAACCCACATTTGTTACTAAAAACAGACAGGAAGTACTTGACATAACTCTTGTCTCAGATAAAATTTATCATACTATCTCGAATTGGAAAGTATCAAATGATCATTCTTTCTCTGATCATAGATACATACAATTCGAAGTAATGGACGAACCTCCTAGCCAACCTTCCTTCCGTAACCATCGGAAAACAGATTGGCTTCTATATAGGGCAACTCTATTAAGGTCAATCAGACCTGAGTTATACAGCATACCCTACAACACTGAGGATCTTGACATTAAAGTCAATGACCTCACAACAGCCCTCAACAAATCTCTGGAAACTGCCTGCCCTCTTATACAAATAAGAGGTAAAAAGAAACCACACTGGTGGTACTCGGGGCTGGATCCACTAAGAAAAGAATGCAGGAAACTCTTTAATAGAGCGAAAACCTCCAGAGAAACTTCTGATTGGGATTCATATAAAGAGTCCCTCAAGTTATATAAAAAAGAACTGAGGAAAACCAAGCGTATGTCCTGGAGAGCTTTCTGTAACAATATAGAAGGCAACTCAGAGGCATCAAGGTTAAGAAAAATCCAGTAATGCCAAGTTGCCTAAAAAACAATGACGGTTCCTGGACAAACTCAAGCGAAGAATCGCTCAATCTGCTCCTGGATGTACATTTTCCAGACAGCTCTCCTTACGTTAATAGCACTGATCCTAACAACACATTCAGTAGCATAACTCCTCCACAAGGTCTGATTACAGAGGAAAAATTAAAATAGGCAATAAACAGCTTCAATCCATACAAATCTCCTGGGCCAGATGGAATAATTCCAGCGGAATTACAGGAAAATTCCGATATTCTAATACCCATTCTGGTAAACATCTTAAATGGTTGTATCGCTCTGGCTCACATTCCTTTGTCATGGAGAGAAGTAAATGTTATTTTCATCCCCAAAGCTGGCAAACCTAGCCATGTTAATCCTAAAGATCTAAGACCTATTAGCCTTTCATCATTCCTTCTTAAAACATTTGAACGTCTGATTGAAATCCATTTGAGGGCAAACATTGATAAGTCCTTACTATCCAATGCTCAACATGCTTATAACAAAGGGAAATCTGTAGAAACCGCTCTACATACGCTGGTTCGTACTATCGAACACTCCCTTCATCATAAGGAGTTCACCTTAGTTGCTTTCCTGGATATAGAAGGAGCTTTTAACAATGTCGACGCATCCGCAATCACATCTGCGCTGTCATCTCTGAAGGTGGATAAGTCAATCAGTAATTTGATAAATCATATGCTGATAAGCAGGATTATAAATTCAAAACTGGGCGATTTTACTACTCGTAGGACTGTCAGTAGGGGTACGCCGCAAGGCGGCGTCCTCTCTCCTCTCCTTTGGAACCTAGTCGTAAATAAACTGCTAGTGATTCTTGAAGGGGAGGGGCACAGGGTGATTGCCTATGCGGACGATGTTGCGATAGCGGTATCTGGTAAGCATCCTAATACTCTAAAGGAACTCCTACAAAATGCTCTAAACAAGCTTACTAACTGGGCAGATCAATGTGGACTCGGTGTCAACCCCCACAAAACTGAACTTGTCCAATTTACCAGGAAATATAAAATCCCACACATAGACCCTCCCCTCATCAAAGGTATACCGCTTAAATTCTCAGACAAAGCAAAATATCTGGGTCTTATTTTGGACAAGAAATTAAGCTGGAAGCCCAATATCCAAGAGAGAGTCAACAAAGCCAACATAGCTCTTTTCTCTTGCAAAAAAGCCGTAGGTAACAAATGGGGTCTACAAACTCATATAACACACTGGCTATACATCTCAGTCATTAGACCGATACTTACATATGGAGTGACAGTATGGTGGACTGTGCTGGAAAGAGCAACAAACCGTGATATGCTCAGCAAAGTCCAACGAACAGCCTGTTTAATCATGGGTGGAGCTCTCCGCTCAACTCCTTCTGCTGCACTTGATGTTCTTTTTCATCTCATACCGCTAGATATGTTTAGCAAACAATCGGCCACTAACACAGCCATTCGACTTAAAGCCTCCTCGCAGTGGATCAATAATGATATTGGTCACTCTACTATACTGAACTCGTTCAGTAGTCTACCTAGTAACGTCGATTACACCACCCCTCATCCAAAATTTGATAAAAATTTTCAAGTATCCATCCCTTCCAGGTCTTCTTGGGAAAATGAGTCGTTGTTGATAGACGAAGCAATTCATTTCTATACAGATGGATCTAAAACCGATGACGGGGTCGGTGGAGGCGTATACTCCGAAAAATTAAATCTTTGTCTATCTTTTCGTCTTCCCAATCACTGTAGCGTGTTCCAGGCAGAGCTTTTAGCAATAAAAGAAGTCCTCTCTTGGCTAAAAGAAAACGTTATATCGACAACCGATATACGTATCTTCTCAGACAGTCAAGCTGCCTTAAAGTCACTGGACTTTGTCTCCACTAACTCACAAACAGCTCAAAACTGTCGATCATCTCTGGTGGAGATGTCAAAACAGTTTAACATTCACCTTACATGGGTGCCGGGGCATAGAGACATTCCAGGAAACTGTAAAGCTGACGAACTTGCAAAAAACGGAACAATCTTACCTTTGTTGGATAGCAAATCTAACATCGGTATACCCCTAGCTACTTGTAAACTTATGCTAAAGCATGATACCATGAAGAAAGCTAACCTCAGATGGACCAGCACCCCAACTTGCCGGTCTACTAAACTGATTTGGCCATTGTTTGATGCTAAACGCTCAAAACAACTAATTTCTATTGGTAGATTGCATATTAGCTCCATCATTGGTGTCCTTACTGGGCACTGCCTAATAGGAAGACATGCTTTTCGTCTTGGAGTTCCTGCAAATGATTTTTGCAGAAGCTGCATGGATGAAGAAGAAGAGGAGTCAATTCCCCACCTTCTATGCTCTTGTCCTGCCCTAGCGCAAAGACGTAGACTCCACTTGGGAGACTACTACTATAACGATCCTAGTGATCTAAATAATTCCGACATTCTCTGTCTCAAACGCTTCATTATTAGCTCAAAATGGTTTATCGGTTTGAAATCCTTGTGGTATCACAACGGACCAAATATTGGTCTAAGTGTGCTGACCTTTTCCGGTCAGCAGCCACTTTAACCTAACCTAACCTGTATTTCAACAATGTTTTTTCTCTATAAAAAATTTCATTAATCCGTTGTGTTATCACTATCGAAGAAATTCAAAATTTGAAAAAAAATTTTCTATGGTGGGTACAGTCTGTAATATCTTAGTTTAAATTGTTTTATCAAACTATAGATCGTAAGAAATAATGGAAAAAAAATTATCAAAGTTCTAGGTGCCATTTTCGAGAAAAATACGATTTTCGAAAACCATTTTTAAACATTTGTATATGGAGGGTACCATTATTTTTAGGTAAACTAAAATTCTTTTTCTCACATCTTGTAGACTGTAGAAACTATTATTTTTCAAGTTTAAAAAAAATCGAGCAACGAAAAAATTTTTTTTTAAATATTGAGTTTTGAAAAAAAAATATTTTTTCTTAAATTCCAAAAAAAAAAAATTGAAAAATTTGAATACATAAAACATAATAAGAATAATATTCAACTTTTTGAAGAGCTTAAGTATATAAAAAAATGATCAAAATCTTTGTACCGTTTTGAAAAAATCAAAAACAACAAAAAAATAATTCCAAGAGGTGTACCATTAATAACCATTTTTCGAAAAAAATGTTTTCAATTATTACCTAGCTTTAAGAAAATGAATTTGTTTTTAATTCTTTAAAAAAAAAATCTATCGAACAGTTTTTGAGAAAAAAATTATTAATAAAATCGTATGGCAGGTACCGTTGTTTTTGGTCTTAAAAAAAGAAAAATAAGTGGGGGGGGGGTAAACTTTAAAAATTATGTCTAGCAAATTGAATGAAAATCGGCCCCGTTGCCGCTTAGGCTGTAGTCGAACACACAGATAGACAGAATTGCTAGACCCATATTTTTGTAGTTCGCTATCATCTTAATGTCAACTGTGTATAACTTGCCTTATAGTACCCTACAAGTCACAAATAAAAGGTTATGAACGGTACTTGTCAAAGAACCGTTTTTGTTCTGTTTTCGACTTTCTCATTAACTGCTCCAATGATTTTGGCAAAATTTTTGTAGGTACTGAAGATCCATTGAATTCAAAATAACTATTTTATACAAAAAATTTCGAAAAAATATTTATTTTGAAAAATCTTTATTTTGATTAGTTCTTAAAGTTGTTTCCTAAAGTACAAATTACTAAATACTTAAAATTGGCATCCAAATTTTTTTTCCACAAAATTTTTAAACTTTGTTTGCATAAATTCATACTTTTCTAGATATCTGATGTAAATTTTTTGCATTTGAACATTTTGCTCTAAATAAATTCATGCTTTTATATTTATAAACAATTCTTAAATTTCAGAGTACTCAGAGTACATGCATTTTGTTGATTTTTAAAAATTCCTTGGAATAGATCCTGATAGAGCACAGGATCCCAAATTACAATACCTGTAATACATGTTAAAAATTAATCCAGGCCCAGATCCATATAGATCTGTAGATAACAATACACACCTATTGTGTCGGTGCTCAAGAGATGAAGATAATGGTTTCCGTTTAAGGTCTACCACTTATCTATCATTTGTATAGCTCTTTTTTTAAATTATCCCAGGAGCCCTAAGTGTGTATTGTGAGATTGCATCCAGATCAGAGGAAAGAAGAAAAATTCTTGCCTCGTCTGAGGAAACATAAGCAGCGTTTTTGGCGACATCGAACATGTCCCGTTCCAAAGAAGGTATAGTTTGTGATAAACATACTGAGAACTGAAAGCGTTTAAGTTTCCTCTATGCAATACCACCCATGGAAATCGGCATGTGGGATGGGTTCCACTTTAACGGAAAGAGACATGGTTGAGTTTTTGAAGCACACAATTTAACGCGGTTTTTTATTCCCAATTAGCAATGCCGTCAAGATTAGAATTTAATCAGCGTATCATATACCGTTGTTCAAGTTCTACATCCGTAAAACAAGAATGTGAATTTATGAACAAATTAGAAAAGCTGAGAGTACTGTCGTCTGCAAGGACATCGCTGATAGATATAAGGGAAAGAGTGGACACAACACGGAACGTTGAGGTATAGCAGTGCTATTTGGTGAGTCCCAGAATTGAAACCATCTAATATGACTTATAAAGAACGGTTCCAAAGGTAATTTCTAATTCAACGAAGAAGGGATTAATCAATACCAAATGCAGGCATTTTCATTAAGAGAGTTTAATGCCAAACTATATCAAATGCTTCTGAAATATCAAGTGCAATAATCGTACTTTCTCCGAAATGATATAAAGATTCATGCTCCTGTTTCAGTGAGATAAACTATCAGATTACTTGTGTAACTATTGCCACCAAAGCCCCACTGTTGTTCATTGGTAAAACTTTCTTTCTTTTCTTACTTTTAAGGCCAGTGGATTTGTGTTTATCGAAATCTTTTAGTTACTTTCAACTGTAAGAGTGTCAAACAAGATTTGTCCAATACGCTCTTAAATGCAAAACGAGTCGTTACACTCCCTGCCAGCTTCGAATTAACAGCAAACAATGGTGTAAGGAAATCAAGTTTTTCTTGTGAGCTGACTTAGAAGTGTCATTGAAGACGAGCGTTGTAACTTGTAACCGAAGATGAAGTAGTATTCCGTTAATTTTTTAAAAATGACCAAACGCTTGTACTACCTTTAAGATATTGTAGTATTTTTTTAGGCGAAATACTGCGTTTAACGAGAATTGCTTTTATCCAAAAGCACATCTACTGTATTTAAAAACCCTAAATCTCAAGTTTCCAGAAAATCGCTTCAGCCTGCAATCCGATATAAATTATACAGACACACACCAAGTATTGTGAAATCCACTTTCGAGATCGATTTTCTACGAATCCAAAATACTGAAACGTACAGTACCTCTGCTCCCAGCAATCCGACAGTTTAATGTGTTGATGAATATTTCTTTGAACTTTTCAGATGCTTCAAATAAATTCTCAAAAACTCCTATCTCACACCGCAGATCTGTTTTTTTTTTTTTTTTTTTGTCCACTTCTGGTAACGAAAACCAAAACTTCCAAAGTGGGCAAAAGGCGAAGAGGGTTTGAATTATAAGGGCGAGTCAGAATCACAGTCTAGTGTGTGCGTCCATATTGGTTGTGGTTATTGAATTGAAAGTGGTCTGGCCGACAGTGATTTGAAGTGAAAAAGAGGAAATCATTTGGGTCAGTGATGCTGTAGGTACCTACACAAGAATTTTGGACTGGAAATGTCCTTTTTCCATGAAGATACATATGTACATACATACATATATAATTGTTGGTAGCTGTTGGATATAATTTTCGATTTGAGAAGGAAATTATGCAGACATGGTTCATGAAAAATTGAGTTCAAGTGCACATCCACGTGGATGTATGTATAGCACTGTTTTTGATTCGAATACCTACAAAGGTTGTACGATATCGTATACCATACCTATAATCTTAAAAAGTATTCTTTTTTAATAATCAATTTAAAAAAGCAATAATAATAAATTCTTTTCAATGAATGATGTATTACTTATGAGTGATTGAAAAGAAATCATTTGAGAATTCAATAGTAAAATAAAATGCTCCACTAGGGAGAGCATGTTATCGTTCTTGCGGTTCCAAATTTTAAGTGATTAAGAATTGAAGATTATATTAGAGGATTAAAATGGGTGCCGACTGACCATTTGGCAATAATTATTTTGTTAATTTTTTCTTTGGTCTTTGAATATTAGTGGTCAACTTGGGTTTTTCATGATTTTATTTTGCTAGCTTGTGATTCCCATTTTGTTATATCGTCGTTTTTGATATTGGCAAAAACTCTGTCATAGTCATTACATTACTGGGACTGGGAGATTTTGACAAACTTATTGCAAAGAAATAAAACAGGCGGGACAAACAGATCTACTTGACAGCTGAATTGACAAGTAAGGAGAAAAATCAGATTGGTTTTAGGTAGTAGGCAGCGAGGTTCCCTTAAGGTTTTTGTAATCAAAATTTTTGATTAATTCTTAATATTTGGTGTCAGATGTAGCGTATCTCTACAAAAAATCATGAAAACGAATAGCCCTCCACTGAATAATAATATTGAAAACTCCATGACTTTGACTGCCATTTATGAAATTAGAAATCGCCTGCACTAACCTAAGAACACGAGTATCCGATTTGGAGAGCATAGCACTGCAAGAGCTTTTTTAATTTGTCTTAATGCGGATAGCGAAATCCAGACATATCTATTTAAGAACGAAATCTCTTCAACTCAAAATATAGGAGTATTATCGCAATCGCAAAAGCCAACTGGTGTTCAACAATCCAAGCAAGACTAGAGCGACAACCCATAGGATTAGATCTTCAGTTTTATTCCACTTGTAACACTGTTGCAATAGTACCCTTTGGTATTATGGTTAGTGCGTTTGACTATGATGCAAAGAGGGTCTTGGGTTCGATTCTCAAAAGTTTTCCAGGGGCGTACTTCCTGCTGCTAGGAATTAAGAAATCCTCCAAAAGTATATCTTGTCATGAACAGAGCTAATCATTAGCCTCTAGATCCCCTCCATTTCATGTAAAAAGCACACACGAATGTTTGAAAGTTGTAAGTCACTTTGGTCCTGATTCTCTTTGAGCTGTTGTATCATCCAATTTAACACTATATACACAACCAGCAGAGTAATGTAGAGGAGCGTTATCATCGGTTTTCTAGTTTAAAGTCAGATAACCTACCACGAAAAACATTAAACAGCATTTTAAAAGACCTTTTATCCACCTCATGGAATTTGATGAAAAGTCTTTATGAATTGACTATGAAACATATTTGAGCATGGTTTTTAAAGCTAATGAATGGTCTTTAAGCTATATTTCTTAGCACATCAATTGACATTGAGAACTGGTAATTTGTGCATAATTGTCATAATTTGTCAAAACAACAGGGTCTATTACATCGGCAGTTGCCTTGCCCTTGGTAGTGTTAAAAAAGTAGACTAAGGAACTTCAGATTCCTTGGCGGAACTTAAAACAGCAAATTGTTCTGAGCAGGTATTAAGTTCTTGAGGGCTGTCAAACTATTTGTAGTTCAAGAGGTAGGGTCCACGGTGGCAATCAAACAGCAAGTTTTTGTGTCTTATAAAAAACTGTGAGTTCACATTATGGCAATATTTTATTTTCCAAAACTGTTAAAAATTAAATTTTTAAAAATATGTAACGACAATTTTGATTCAAACACTTGACAACTTGACTTGTCACATATCTTGTAAACCATATTAAATGCAATGCTTCAAAAACTTAATGTTGTTTCCTCTCGTTAAAACGAAAACCACTATGAGGTGGTGGGCTTGCGTTAACCAGATCTATGCCAGTCTTTGTAACTAATTAAACTTGAAAAACTTGGCCCTAGAGGCTTCAATACCAAATGGTTATGTTCATAATCTTAAGGGGAAAAGACTCATTAAGTGTCTCTTTAGATATAGTTATTGGTGTTCCGCAAGGCACGGTTCAAGGCACCATCTTATTCTTAAGATACAGGCTTGACCATTTAGTGGTTTATTTTTAAATCATATAGGTTATTTTGACGCTGACAGCTGTTTCCTGCTTCAAATCTTGACAGGAAGTCAGTATCAGTATCCTCCATGCAACAAAATGAGTCGCTTTACGCTTGAACAACGTTGATAAATATTGAAAACTTATTTCCGAGGTGAGTGCTGTGTGGTCCAAACAGTTCGTTTTTTGAAAAGAAGTTTTGGGCGAAGTGAAGCACCGCACCTGCAAATTTGTGCAAAAATTTCGTTAAACTGGTATGCTAGTGGACAACACTCATGATCTCCGTCGTCGTACGGTGCACACAGACGAGAATGTGGGACACTCAATTCACTTAATCCACTATACTTAATTATAAAAACAACTCCCTTCCACCGCATTTATTATTCTCACAATTATTTTGAAGAATTCTATATACAATAGCTATTTCCCAAATAAATGGAATATAGCTGAGAAAATCCCAATACCGAAAAAATCTGGGGTAAATTGTATAAGCCATTTTCGACCAATCTTTTTCCTTCCTAACCTCAACTAAATTATCGAAATTCTGATTCTTTTTAAACTTTGCTCACTATGCTCTTCTATGGGAATAGTGCAGCATAAGCAATTTCGGTTCAAAGCATCCTAATATACTTTCGACCCGTTGTTGAAATTCCACGCTGATACAACTGTTGCTCTAAACAAAAAATAAACCACCGTAACACGTCTGCTTGATATTCATAAAACATTAGACTCTGTTTGGATAGATGGACTGGTTTTCAACTTGAAGTCTCTTCACTAGACATCTTATCCTCAACATTTATAGTTTCGTCACTAATCTTAAGTTTTACGCACGATTAGGGAGTACTAACTCAATCTTTACAAACATCTTGGTAGGAGTCGCTCAAGGAACACGCCTTGGTCCCAAACCTATTTAACATCTATACACTTGCGAACAACCAGCAAACCAGCCAATGACAAAAACTTTGTTATAAGCTGATGACTCCATCACATATAACGCATCCGTTAGCCCAGACATAGTACTCCGTAGAGTTAAGACATACATCCTTAGAACTTCGGAATATTATATCCAATGGCGAATAAAAGTCAATCCCTCTAAAACGGAGCCAATCTGTTTTTAGACGACCTTCACATAATGGCCTAGCCACAAAGTGCAAAATTCTCTCTGTAACTCTTCCTGATGACAAAGTTATCACTCCCAAGCAAAGTAAAGTGTTGAATAACTTGAAGTTCACTTAATTATGCTTTATTCCTTCTACGTCCCTAGTGAGAGGCGGTCTCCAAACAAGGACGAAGCTTCTTCTTCACAAGCAACTCATACAATCAATATTAACATATTGGGCGCTATCGTGAACAAAATTTCCCTCGGAATTTTCCCCATCTTCGAAAATTGGAAAGGTCAATACTTCTGCACTGTTCATTGTAAGCTGGCGACTGGCCTTTTTAAATGAGAGCCAAAGTCAGTATGAAATTTAATTCCCAATATCAATAAATTCCAAGGGAAACTTTCAACATTATTCGAGATGATAATTTTGAAATTTGGGAACAATTCCCTATATGGTACACAATAAGCCCTACTTTTATGGAAAAATTGCAATTATTCGAGTGAATAGATCTCCGCCATTGCACCTCCCTTCACCAAAATCCAACTCCTTCAGCTATTATCGCATTGAAAAGCTGTACGAAGCATAAGGAACTGTCCCGATCGACGAAAATATCTACAACTTCAGCACTAAAATGCTGAGAAAAACAACAAACCATCCCAGGACATCATGTGATTGAGTTAAACTAGTATGCCCAACAAGGATGAAAACGAATAAAATAATGCGAATTATAAGGGACATAGAAATAAGGAACGGCAATTCTCCGCTTTAGTTCAGCTGCCATCCCTGGAAATAAAAAAAATCTGAGACAACGACCTTCAGTCTCAGAACATCGTGCCACACATCTTTCCTATCCTTCTTTCTCTTCCGTAACTTCACGCCCGCGCTGTGTTGAAACATTTTAAAGGCTAATCATAATCACTTGAGCGTGAGTAGATTATATAAAAAAAAAAAAATTACAGGTAACATAGCCACAGACAACTTATATCTCCAGATGCTCTCCTTGATAGACCCAGCATTTGCAATCACTGAAGATGACAGCTTCGGGAATTTCTATGATGTTGCAGGAACGCAGCACAGCAAAGGTTAAAGTCACCAAAAGACCAAACGAGCCAACAATTAACAAGGATCTACATCTCCCTATCCCTTCTTTTACAAACAGTATTCAAATGAAACAGCTAGTTTCATTCCTTCCCTAACGCAAGCCCAAGTTCGGACGAGCTGGAAAGTATAGAGATTAATTCTATAGTCCCACCACTTTTTTACGCTGCCATTGTGATTTTCAATGTTACTCGTAAGCCATTGCACCTTGTATAAGATATTTAAAGCTTTTTCAATTTCATTAATAAAAAGGGTAGTCATAACCCCTATGACAAAAAATAAGAACACAATTTTTAACCGGATTTCGTTTCAATCCTTCCACATGCCCCTTGGATCAGTCTTGTATTAGATGATGAAATATCAAAAGGCATTTCCTCCCTATTCAGGGCAACACATATGCCAAGGAAATCCTTGCAAGTCACAAGAACTGTAATTCTTTTTTCCAAAGCTTTGAAAAAAATTTGTCTCTGATTAAAAGCGCAATAGAAGCTACAGACGACTATTCCTATAATTTATTTGAATTTTCAAACGAATCCATTGCAAAGTCATTGAAATTATAAGATATACCTAGTCAATGCTTTCAAATTACTCCTAAGTGAAGGACATTCCGACCTCCTAGCGATTCTTTTCTCAAGATAACATTGTATTGCTCTTAAACGGGACATGTAAAATAAATTTTGTTCAAAAATCAAAAGAACTATTTCACTTCTTCGCAACCGTGAAACAACAAAGGAACAGGAATCCATTAAATAAAATTGGGAAAGCATTTTAACCAACCCTAGAGGACACAGATATTTTTACCTTCACAATATGTTTTGGCAGAACGCCAAACTTTAATCTGAGCAAAACCAACTGACAGATGTAAAGTAGTGTATGTATGTAGGTACAAATGTTTTTTCAAGATAAGTGTTTGAAAGGAAATTCCATGTCGAGTTGAATGATTTGGAACAAATTCACTGGGAAACCTCCATTTTATGTGAATTCGGATGAATAATGCTCATCGGATGTGACATGTGATATTTCTTGTGTCAAAATAAAGTAATAAAAGGTTGGGGACTAAAATAAAAAGAATGATGTAGGGGATTGGAATATAGTTTGAATTTTCTTAATGGGATTTTTTTTTTTCAAAAGTATTATTTGATATTCAAATTAATAGACAATGTATACATTTTTGATTTGTATTAAATACGAGTTTTCTTTTTTTTTTTTTATAATCTATCCGCGCTCAAGGGATTATGATTACGCTTTAAATGTTTCAACACAGCGCGGGCGTGATGTCAATGAAGAGAAAGAAGGATAGGAAAGATGTGTGGCACGATGTTCTGAGACTGTTGGTGGTTGTCTCAGATATTTTTATCTCCAGGGATGGCGGCTTTGCTAAAGCGGAGAAATGCCGTGCCTTATTTCTATGTCACTTATAATTCACATTATTTTATTTGGTATTCATCCTTGATGGGCATACTAGTTTATCTCAATTACATGATGTTAGTGTTATGCCTGAACAACATGTAATGAGTAAACCAGTAAACCCATTGATGACAATTTTAAGAAAGGTTTTAATGGAATTAAAGCGACATAGACGACGGCAGGCATCGAACCTGTGATCATGAGGTTGACAGGCGAGCACACAACCATCGCGCCACGGCCACCCCCAACAAAGTACACAAAGGATTCTAGAAGGGGTTCTACCGGTCCTTTTGGAACAGAAAAAAAAAATTATAAAATTCTGCCGGTTTAAAAAAATCATTATAAGGACAGTAATTGGGCGTCCATATCCCAAATTTGTTGCTGTTAATTAAACACAGCAGTTTTCATAGAAAATTTTCGAACAGAGACTTGGAGGGAGGTTGTCGTAACTTAAGAGTGGACGTGGACGTGACCACTCATAAGTCTTATAATCTATATATACAAGGTGGCACTAAATTTTGTATCCATTTCTGTTTTTGAATTACTTTTTTTACTAAATGAAAAAAAAAATATTTTGAATGATGGAAATCTTTATTTGGACCTGTACAACTTTTTGTTAAGTGGACAAGATGATATCTGTCAATTGGCTTCCACCAGTGTTGATACACATTTGCGGCGAGTTTATCGTATTTTCCATGACTTTCCGTAAGATTTCTGGTGATAACTGTTTGGGTTCACATTCCTGTCGAATATTATCCTTAAGGGCTGGCATAAGCTTGTGATTTCAAGTAGCCTAAAAAAAAAGAAGTCAAATCAGGTAATCTTATTGGAGATGTCAAATCGCCAAAACGGGAGATTACGCAACCAGGAAACGCTTCCTTCACAATATCCATTCACACGCAATGGACAGTCATCTGGCATTAACTGATGCATTCCTTTACTTTGTACGGAAACAGCGAACAGCCGCGATATTCCCGGCCGAACGACCAGTTCGGTGACTGTCATGACTCACGACCTGCAGGTAATCTTCAAATTAACTCAGCAGATAATCCTCTGAAGTTTGGTAGCAATCAGATCAACAAAACAATTTTTACATGCCACTTATAGGTACTAAAAGGCAAGTTATGGATTTGTAAAAAAAAAATTGAACTCGAGATTTTGATCAAAGTTGACATTACGTTTACGATGATAGCGAGGACCAAAAAGGTGGGTATCGCTATTCTGTCTGTCTCTCTTTTCGACTACAGCCTAAACGACTCGGCCAATTTTCCTTAAACTTGGTAAATAGTATTTTTAATTTTCCCCCCACACGATTTTTTTTTAAAGACCAAACATAACGGTACCTGCCATACGAATTAAAATTTTATAAATAATTTTTTTTTCTCAAGAACTGACAGAAAAAGACAGATTTAAAAAAGAAAGATACAAAAAAATACATTAAGTTAAAGCTAGATAATGGTTGAACATGGTAGATACCCCCACTGGAGCTATTTTTTTGGTTTTTGATTTTCTCAAAAACTGTACAACCGATTTTAATCATTTTCTTTATACTGAGGCTCCCCAAAAATTTGAATAGAACTGTGTATTCATAAAATTGTTCAAAAATGGTTTTCGAATATCGTATTTTCTCCAAAACGACGCCTAGAATTTTTTTCCTGTTAATTATTTCTTACGATCTATAATTTAATAAAAAAATTTTAAATTATGATATGTATTACTAATTACTGAATGTTCCTGCCATAGAACCATTTTTTTTTTCAATTTTTTTTTTAATGAAATTTTATATAGAGAAGCTTCTAAAAAGTTTAAAATATATTGCATTTCAAAACTTAAAAAAAAAAATATTTTTGGAATTTTTGAAAAAAAAAAATGTATTGTTTTTGGAAAATTCGATATTGCAAAAACGGCTCACTAATTTTTTTGATAATTCCAAATTGTTCTCTTAAAAATGCTTTAAGAAATTTGTACATAAAGCTTATTTTTTAAGAAACCATTACAACCACAACGACTTATAATTTTTGTTCTTACATAAATTCATATTTGCATAGCATTCTGGTTCTATCCACCAACGTTACTGTTAAGAGTTTAAAAAATAAATTTTATCCTTATGAACAGTTTTCTCTAATAAAATTCGTTTTTAAAATTCCTAGTCAATTACTTAGGAGCCAGTTCGTGAGACCCAGTAGTGCATTTTTTTTTTTTGAAAATCGGCAACATTTTGGAAGAAGTAGTAATCATAATCAGAAATCTTTAGAGATTCTGGAGTGAAAATATAATCATCCCTGACATGCAGCTCTGTTTTAGAAACAAAACCCGACTTCATATACGCTGCTGGAAATTTCAACGCGTCATCCCAAGCACCGCGCCGTAAATCCTAAATGTGTGAAGGCCTTCGTAAGGCAGCATATTAACGATCATCATCATCGGCTCGACAACCGGGTTCCGGTCCTGGCCTCTTTCAACAAGTCTCTCCACCTATCCCGGTCTCTAGCCGACGCCATCCAGTTGCGCACCCCAAGGCTTCGGGCGTAATGGTCTACGCCATCTCTCCAGCGCAAGCATGGTCTACCACGCTGTCGTCTACCATAGAATGTACCACAAAGAACTTTCCGAGCAGGTTCCTCTTCGCTCATGCGAGCTAGGTGCCCTGCCCACCGGAGTCTACCGAGCTTAACGATTGACGATACCTGCTTTTTAAACAGATGGATTTGCAATTGCAACCGAGGGCAACTTGATATACTTTGGGATTTACTTCAACGAGTTCCATCCATGCAATCTGCACTGAAATATTAAAAAAAAAAAACATGCAGGATTTTCAATGTCTGCATCAATTAGTAACTTAGCGAAAATAAATTGTTCTACGAGTAATTACTGAGACCAGAAAGCAGCTGGAGCCTTCCAGTTTGGTGAAACATCTTCAAGACACTTCACAGAAGGAACTGTGAAGTTCAGCTCTCCTTTCATCCAGACAGTAAAGGGGCAATTCCCCAGACCGAATCAACAGTGGCGTGTACAGTTTCAGTTAGGATGAATCGCTAAGTGAACAAGGCTAATGCAAAATTTGCGAGGCTTAGACCTGTAAGTTTATTCGGCTCCCTATTCTTGGAGTTATACTAACTACCCAGCCCTCCATGTTGTGGGTTATGCCATCCGTGTGGCTTCCCGCGCCACACTCAATAATTTTAGATTCAAGATAAAACAAGCCGAGTTTTCATGACAAATCGTGCAAAAGATATAAGGAAAAGGAACTTCGGATCTGTACGTGAAAGAATAGGTCTCTTAATTGGCCATGTGCAACAGATATTACCGTCATCCAAGACATCTGGTGGGATAGACCGGGGTGACGATCCGAAGAAGAAAGTGTTGAGTTTCAATGAGGAAAGAGTGCCTCAAGAGGATCAACATCAAGGCTTAATTCGTCAATATAAACCTGATTTGCATACATGTCCCAAAAGTATTAAGGTGATGATGCCAAAAACATGTCCTTCCAACTCCTAGACAAAAAAATATGAGCACTGCCCTAGCTATGTCTTTAAAATTCTCGTAGGAGACCTTAACGCCCAACTAGGAAGAGAAGACCTCTTTGGTGGCACGGTTGGAAGATACAACCAAATTGGCTTTGCCGTGGGGCAAGTTGTTCTGACAGCTAGTACGCATCTCAATATTCATGAAGAAGATCTCCTGATCAATCAAGCGTTAACCAGAATGATCATATTGTGATAGACGAAAGGAGAATTACGCTACTAGAGAGAAAGTACTATTTGACTAAGGCGATCAACAATACTGCCCACTTGACCTGGACGAAGCCTCACTGCCAAATTGTTCAAAGCGATAAAGGAGACCTTCTATACCGTGCCAACTGGCATCAGACTCTGCCATGTTATGTGAACGTTTGAAGCTGTTCGTTAAAAACCTGATAAGTCCACACAAGTACGGCCTTAGACCAGGAATGTCCACCATCGACTTTTAGTTTACGGCAGATCTTGGAAAAAGCTCAAGAACTTCAAATCGACACCTAGCACCCTTCCGTACGATTTCAAAGTCGCATCATTAGGAACGAACTATAATGTTGACGATGCTCCATCTTGTTCGGAACATATCCCACCGATATATTTGATGTCAAAAAAGATTCTAGGCAAGGCGATGCTCTGTTGTGTGACTTCTTCAACATCGTTCTGGGAATAATAGTAAAAAAGTCCTGCGTAAACGCCAGAGGCACAATCTTTCAAAAGTCCGTCCTACAACTCGGTTACGCTGACGCGACGGTATTGGCATAATTGGAAGAACAAAGAGTAATGTCAGTGGTACGTTTGTGAGCATTGAGTCGGAAGCGAAGAAGATGGGCTTAACAGTCAATGAGGGCAAGACCAAGTATATGATGTCATCAATGGAGGACACACAACGCTGCTCTGGCGACACACAACAGAACGTCACCATAGACAGCTATAATTTTGAGGTAGTTAAGAACTTTGTCCACCAAGGCACCTCTATTGATTGAGACAATGAAACCAGAGCTGAAACCAAATGGAGAATAACTCTTGAAAATCGCTGCTTGCTTGAACTAAGAAGACAATTGAGTAGCAAAGTCCTCTCTCGAAAAACTAAAGTGCCCCTCTATAAAACTCTCAGAAGCCCGGTCCTTATGTATGGTGCAGAGACATCGGTCTAGTCGAAATTTCGCCGGGTGAATTTTGGTCCCGTCTGCATAGTGCATAGAAGGGGAGTGGAGAAGAAGATATATCTACGAACTGTACGAGCTGTACAGTGAAACTGACCAAGTCAAAAGAATTAAAGTCCAATGTCTAAAATGGCTGGGTCATGTACACCGAATGGACCCAATCGTTTTGGCCCGGAAAGTCTTCGAATCCAATCCTGACTCCTAAGGGACGGTGCAGTAGAGGAAGACCGCGACTGATGAAGCGCACACAAGTTGGAGAGGACCATGACCAACTTGGCATGCGAATTTAGATACTAGCTAGAAGCTAGTAACCGAGATGGTTGGAGAAGCTTGTTGGTTGAGTCGCTGGTTCACACTAGACTGTAGCGCAACCTCAAGTACGTAAATTAGTTTATGATGCAAAGTTGAGAGACCCTCTCTACGCCAAAAACTTGGTCTTACTTGTGTTTGGACAGGCAAACATTAGAATAAATCAGTTCATTTCCCATCAAAATCTTACTTATTATTAGCAGAAGCTTCACTAGTTACGAAAAAGGTCATAATGGTAGTACCCGCTGATTAAATGTAAACAAAATACTCGTAAATAAAAATGATCTTATCCGCGCTATAAACAGGTCAAAATGTTACAATTCGAAACACACCATATCCATATCCATTGTACATCCCGATATGACATCTTTGTTTCCAACACAAAAACCCTATAATTACTCTCAGTATGCAGTATCCATTTGCCAAAGCTCAAAGGATCTAGTAATTAACTTGCAATCCAGGGCCTGCCATAATTTATGCGTTTTCTGTACACAATTCAAACACACACAAATATCCGTCCTATTTCTCATCGAGCACAGTAGGTAGGACTCATTATTATCCTTTCTTTTTTATATTTATATTTAAAACATCAAAATAATACAAACAAAAAAAGGACAAACTTATGGCACACTGTTTACACAAAAAGATGAATAAGGCACTGCAGCAAACTGTGCAGAATGATGCTATTGGGGGGGGGGGGGGGGGGGGGGCTTTTGAATTGAGGTCGATGTGTAAATATTTGCAGGAGGTAATGGATGTTTATTCTAAGGTTTTCCCCTATGGCCTGACCAAAGCCAAATGACAGCTCAAGGATGCCTTGCTTTGGCAAAAAGATGCTTATTTCCTTGAAAATTCTATTCAAACATGAACTCTTTCGATTGAACAACAAAACACCATAAGCCTTTTTCACACACACACACACATGCCCACCAACACGGACACCTAAAATAGGGGGCTTTTTGTAGGCGTCCGTCATCGTTGGGTTGACTTGACGTGTGTATGGCTTTGGTGATTGGCGAAATATGGGTTTGAGAAAATATGACAGCATCATTTGGCATTAAAAAGGACTTGGAATCCTTTTCGAATGAAACCAATCTTGTCATTCATGGGAATATTCAAAAGATGTTGTTTTTTGCTGACGTGACGAACTGATGGCACGCACCACATAATCATAAGGGAATTGTGTTTGTTTAGAGCCCTTTGAAGGATCTTAGAAGTCTGTAGTCTGTAAGAGTTAATATTCAATAAACATAATCAAAAGTGAATCAAAGGCACAAGCATAGCTATATCTGAATCAGGAATTCTTGTATAAATAGCAAAGAAATAGCTTGCTTCATCACTAAATGGAGTAGACAGGTTTTTTCTTTGGAGTGTTAGAAAATTAATATTTTATTATTATGAGGTACATACTGTTGGGTTTTCGTATAGGAAAGTAACTTCTTGAGACCATATTTGTTGTTATCTTATTAATTCAGACCGATGTTGTTAAGTATCAAGATGATCACACTAGGGCCTTACAAGAGCTTGAGATTTATAACAAAGGCTAGGTAATTAAAAAGTGATTTTTACTCTTCAAAACAAAAGGAATGAGGCCCATTTTCCAGGGGATCCTTTCCTTTACATAATGATGGCCGACCAACCAGCACTGTCTGCATAAAGAAGATAAGGTAGATAGAAATGGCGACCACTGGCAGCCTAGGTCTCTGGCCTAATTACCCCTGAAGTGCGCCATTTTGATACCATAATTCTTATGGACCTGTGGACAGTATTTATATGGGAAATTTTGAACATTCTCACGGAGGCATCTAGTTTGGATTATGTTTGAAAATAAGAAATTCATCCGACACCATCTACACTGTGTTAAGCTAGGCAGCTTGTTAACTGGTGCCGAAACAGTACCCAATCCGATTGGGTGATCATCCGGCCCCCTGCACTCTACACTACTGTCAAAGAATTGAGTGCGCCAGCTCGGGATCTAAGGATTCAAATAGAGGGCAGGGCACAAAATTAACCGAAGTTCGTCAGAGAGCCATTTTGTCGCATTGAGAAGAGATCAAGTCTTTGATCATAATTTCCAAAAGTTCTACAATGTTGTCGAAAAATGCCATTCCTAATGATTGTGCTCCAAGTTTGGCCAAAGCGGGGCATTTGTAAAGGAAATGGAAGACTGTTTCCTTTCCCCACTGGTCTCCACAGCTGTGACAGTGAGTGTTGACTGGTTATGTCTCGCCTGGGCTTGCATATCATATCAAGTGTTCGGGATTTATTATAGGTGGGCCAAATCTTTCAAGATATAATGCAGTTAGTTTAACTGATCCACCTACGGTTTCATTCGTTGAGAAACATTTCTGAGACTATTGCCATTCATATCACAGAGCGGAATGTTGACTCTTTCCACAAGTGAATTAGGAAGGATAGTTACTTGTCTGGTCAGCTCATCCGCCCGTTCATTCCAATCAATGCCACAATGATGCATAACCCAGATAAGAGTGAGATTGTGGTTAATTTTGAGTCTAGCAGGGTCATTCTGAAATTGCTGGACCAATTTGGAGGATAATGTACAAGAATTAATGGCTTGAACAGCCGCTTGAATATCCGTGATAATAGCCTTATATGAGTATCTTGCATGCTTCTCTGATAGCCTATAATTCAGCTAAAGAAAAAACTAGTAAAGTCGGGTAAGGAAGATTCTGAAGTTATGTTGGTCCGAATTTGTTAATTGTCTTTAAGTCCATTGGCAGAAAGGGGCTTATTTCGACATCTGAAAAAGGAGTTTAAGTTTATAGATCAGAATATTTATTTATACGCTATCAAATGCTTTCTCAATAGCCAGAAAGCATCCATTAAAAATGAGACATATATCCACAGATTCTTCCCCAAGAGATGGGGTACTCAAATTAATACCTCCAAATTAGAATTTTTCTGCTTTTGGAGACCTAACGTCCAAGCGTTAAGGAAAAGCAATTCGAAAAAATGTTCTTATTTAATATTCTCATCGATTAAAAATATTAATGATATACTTATTGATGACAAACAACATTTTTGTGTCTTAGTAAAATTTTCAATAAACCAACAATTTTTGTTAAAAATCCATTTTTCTTGCAAGCAAATTGTCAATTCAAATAAAATGCAACAAATCATTCCAATAATTTCAGTTCCAATTTCTTCCTGTTCAACTTTCACCGAAGTGTTTCCCTTTTCACTTTAACCAGTCCTTCATATCGTAATTTCTGATCGTTCGAGGTAACTTTATCAATATCCATACCTATATCTATATCCATATCCATATCCATATCCATATCCATATCCATATCCATATCCATATCCATATCCATATCCATATCCATATCCATATCCATATCCATATCCATATCCATATCCATATCCATATCCATATCCATATCCATATCCATATCCATATCCATATCCATATCCATATCCATATCCATATCCATATCCATATCCATATCCATATCCATATCCATATCCATATCCATATCCATATCCATATCCATATCCATATCCATATCCATATCCATATCCATATCCATATCCATATCCATATCCATATCCATATCCATATCCATATCCATATCCATATCCATATCCATATCCATATCCATATCCATATCCATATCCATATCCATATCCATATCCATATCCATATCCATATCCATATCCATATCCATATCCATATCCATATCCATATCCATATCCATATCCATATCCATATCCATATCCATATCCATATCCATATCCATATCCATATCCATATCCATATCCATATCCATATCCATATCCATATCCATATCCATATCCATATCCATATCCATATCCATATCCATATCCATATCCATATCCATATCCATATCCATATCCATATCCATATCCATATCCATATCCATATCCATATCCATATCCATATCCATATCCATATCCATATCCATATCCATATCCATATCCATATCCATATCCATATCCATATCCATATCCATATCCATATCCATATCCATATCCATATCCATATCCATATCCATATCCATATCCATATCCATATCCATATCCATATCCATATCCATATCCATATCCATATCCATATCCATATCCATATCCATATCCATATCCATATCCATATCCATATCCATATCCATATCCATATCCATATCCATATCCATATCCATATCCATATCCATATCCATATCCATATCATAAATATAGTTAGATATTCTTTCATATTTAGAATGATCGTACAGGCTTCAGATTGGTATTACGGTTATGTGTCATATGCTTAAGTTTTACCAAAATTTATTTGTCAGGTTGGAGAGCCTTCACCGTCCCTTCTTCCCCTGAACTATAAACCACCTACGAAACATAACTCGATCTTCTTTTTGTTTTTTGATTCCTCAGTCTTTCATTCTAAGGTTCACAGCCACTACTGTTTCAATCAAACATTACAATAGATGGATAGTAATGAAAATGTATATTCATACTTATAGATGATGTAATAGTGAATTTGGTTGAAAATAGCATATGACGGAACCTTAAGTGCGTGCTTTTAAAATAATTTAGACATGAAGGAGCTCAGAGCACAATAAGGAAGAATAAAATATTAAAGTTCAATAGATGAAGGTGAATCTGCGTTTTATCCATGAGGAAAGTCTTCTCTTAAGTAATATTTTTAAAAGAGTATACCCTATATTGGTCTATTATTTCCATATTTTAAAAAAAGGTATTCAATCACGTTAGATTAACAGCATAATTTTAAAATAACCGATTTATTGCCAATCCATATCAAGTTGATATGGCATTTATGGAAATGTGCAATTCAGTAATTAATAATAATAACATTGATTATAGGACCAAAATCGTGACACCATCGTATGATCAAATCAAATTCCTTTTGCATAATCCTGGTTGCTGCTGATAAGTCTCTGTGGCTGACTACTATTGCAGTATCATCCGCGAAAGCAAAGCCGATACTGTTTTTTAAAATTGTAAGTATTTGATTTACATATATAATATATAGAATAGGCCCCAGGATAGATCCTTGAGGAACTTCATTGCAAATTTTTTTCTTGGCTTATTGAATAAGATATCTTCACTTTCATAATCCTATTTGCTAAATAGCTTTTAAACCAATCCAAAATATATATGTACTCTTATTCCGATTTTCTTCAGCATTTTAAACAATTTTTCATATCTTAGGGTGTCAAAAGCTTTTTTGAAATCGATGAAAATGACAAGATTGTGGTAACTTTTATTAAGATTTGTATTTATTGTATTTGCGAATTTTGCTAGAAATTTGCTGGTGTTTTAATTCTGGTAAGACCGTATTGATTTTCATTGATAATTTGGTATTTATCGATATAACTTTGGAGTCGGAGCGCCATTACCTGTTCCAGTACTTTGTCCATAACAGGAAGAATAGAGATGGGTCTGTAGTTGAGGACGTCTGTTTTACTATTGCGACCTTAAGTTCATCAGGAACACATGACTTCTTGAGGCTCAAATTGACTATGCGTCCGATTATAGGCGCGAGAATTTCCGCATTTGTTAGCGTTGTTTTAACGTAGTCAATTCATGGAAAATAGCAATCCAAAGTGCACAACGTCTTTAAAGTACGGGCATTGTTAGAAGTCTAAAGGATGGCTGAAATGCTCAGTTCCCAGAAATTTCAATACTGGCAGGGACTTTTCTGAGTTTATTGGAAATTCTTGTACTATTATTCGCTTGCTGTTCGAAATGTTCTTTATTAGGAAAGCTCAGAGCAGCGATCAGAACTTACAAAAAAAGATCTGTGCTTCGTTTTTAGTTCAGACACATCAGCGCACTGATGTTGTGTTCGCGCGCTATTTGAGCTCAGAAAATCGTAGAAAATCGCAACATGCTAGAAACTGGATGTCTCAAGATCAAGATCGGATATCATATTTGTTTAGGCGCAATTACAAAGGCTAGTATTTCTTCTAAAAATAAAGGTCTAAATGAGTTTTCTGTCGTAAGTACAAATGTTGAACGTTACCGTTGAAGTTAGAGATAGATAGATGCAGAACAATTCCTTTTCACGCACTAAAATTTTATGCGTGAATTAAGGGACACTTTGTATAAGCAGATTAGGCTATGTTGTATTATGATTCATATTCCAATTTTTTTTTAAGTTTTGAATAGCAATGTTTTAAAACTTTTCAGAAAACTTCATTAAATTCCGTTTTGCCGATAATGAGATATTGAAAAACTGGTTCTACGGTAGGTTCAGTCAAAATATCTTAATATCAATTTTTACTTGCGACTTATGGGTACTATAAGGCAAGTTGTGCTTTCGTAAAAAAATAGAATCGAGATTTTGATCAAAGTTGACATTACGATAATAGCGAAGACGAAAAAACTGGGTCCCGCAATTTTGTCTGTCTGCCTGTCCTTTCGACTACAGCCTAAACGCCTCGGAAAATTTTCTTTAAACTTGGTAGATACTATTTTTATTTCCCCCCCACACATTTTTTTAGACCGAAATAACTGTACTTGCCATACGAATTTTTTTTCGAAATTTTATATATATTGTTGTGAACAGAGCTTTATACTACTACAGCGCCATCTGTTGGAAAACTGCATATCTAATTTATGGAAGAAACAAAAAGCTCTTTTTCCAATGTCAAATGTATTTCCCCTTATTCCAAACATCTAGAACATTCCAAGACAAGAACTTTCGAGAACAACTAATTTGAGTATATAAGGGAGTGTTCACGGTGAGCGAGACACAGTTGATTTTTGATTACGGAAGTGTGCAAAACTCTGCTTATTGGATTGTGTAAGGTGTAAACCAAGTGTGATTTTAAATTGAATAAAGTATTTGAGTTGATTATAAATTGAGATTTATTGTTGTGATTTGGAAAGTAAAAATAAAGAAGAGATACTAGAAAGAGTAATAAGTTTTATTTAACGAACCCTAGCAAAAATATTACATTGGTGTCAGAAGTGGGAGATGTCATTCCATGCGGGTTTTTCTTCATGTTCCTTCCATGCCAGAAGAGGTTCAATGTCGGGGTCTTCTTGTTGAGCAGATCTTATTTCTTCATTGCTCCATCCACAAATGGGGTCAGCCCTTATTCGCAGAATGTTGATGGATTCCTTTTCTTCTTGTCGCATGCAATGCTTGCAATCTATTTTACAAGGTCTTCGGGATAGTGCGTCGGCATTCGAGTGCAGCTTTCCCCTTCGGTGTTGAATTTCGTAATCGTAAGTCTGCAGTCTTTCTATCCACCTTGCGACTTGTCCTTCTGGGTTCTTGAAGTTCAACAACCAGTTAAGAGCACCATGATCGGTTCGTAGAAGAAACTTCTGTCCATAGATGTATTTGTGAAAGTGTTTCGTTGCCAAGATGAGTGCCAAGAGTTCTCTTCTGGTCACACAGTAGTTTCTTTCGGTCTTCGACAGTACTTTGCTGAAATAGGCGACAACCTTTTCTTCGCCATTGTGCACTTGTGACAGAACAGCGCCGACTCCCACATTGCTTGCATCAGCATCGATGATAAAAGACTTGCCTGGAGTCGGATAGATCAGCACCGGAGCATTGCATAGACGGTATTTCAGTTCTTGGAAGGCTTTTTCACACTCACCTGACCATCTAAACTGCTTGTTCTTTTCTGTTAGCTGATGTAAACTCTTCACAATTCCGGCAAAGTTCTTAACAAAACGTCTGTAATAAGTAGCAAGACCAAGAAAACTTCGTAGTTGATGTTTGTCCTGGGGTGTTGGCCAATTTTTGACGGTGCCAACTTTTTCAGGATCGGTCTTGACTCCTTGGGACGAGATGATATATGTCCCAAATACTTTACTTCAGTCTGGAACAGTGCACATTTTTCTGGGTTCAGTTTAAGGTTAGCCTCTCGAAGTCTCTGGAACACACCCTTTAGGTTCTTACAGTGTTGGTCGTATGTCTTTCCGTAAACGATAACATCATCCAAGTAGACAAGACAAGTTTTCCACGTCAGACCTTGAAGAACGCACTCCATCAAACGCTCAAATGTTGCCGGAGCGTTGCAAAGACCGAACGGCATTACCTTGAACTGCCAGAGCCCATTACCTGTGGAGAACGCTGTCTTTTCTCGATCTTCAGGGTGAATTTCAACTTGCCAATATCCACTTTCAAGTCCAGCGTTAAAAACCAATGTGCTCCTTCCATCGCATCTAAGGTGTCACTAATTCTTGGCAGGGGGTAGCTGTCTTCCTTGGTTACGTCATTCAACCTTCGGTAGTCAACACAAAACCGTGTACTTCCGTCCTTCTTTTTGACTAGGACCACTGGTGACGCCCAAGGACTCTTGGAGTTTTCAATCAAACCATCCTTCTTCATGGTGGTAATCATTTCCTCAGCTTCACCTTGTTTGGCCAGTGGCAGACGTCTTGCGGGCTGACGAATGGGTCTTGCATCTCCGGTATTTATTCGATGCTGCACCATTTGTAATTATTTTATTTTTATTTTATTTATTTATTTATTTTATTTATTTATTTATTTTCTCAAAATCTTATCCACGGATTTAAAAAAAAAATATAAACAAATTTCATTTAGTTAAAGCTAAATAATGATTGAAAAAAATTTTCCGAAAAATGGTTATTAATGGTACCCCCTTGGAGCTCATTTTTTTGATTTTCTCAAAAAGCGGTGCGACCGATTTTGATCATTTTTTTTATACTAAGGCTCCCCAAAAATTTGAATAGTATTGTGTATTCAAATTTCTTGGATTTAAAAAAAAATCAAATTTTATTCTTCGAAACTCAATGGGCCGTACCAACAATCAAATTAAGAGACGACTTTAATATTTGAGCGAAATGGACCATTATTTAAAGAGCTCTATAAAGTTAGCCATACATGTTATGAACTTAATATTTATGTGAACTCTAAATTGTAAACCATTTATTGCACGGAAGCTAAAAAATAAAATGTAGCATATATGGTCAGTTAGATAGAGTCCATTAATTAATGCTTCATTTCGATCAAATATTAAAGTCGTCTCTTAATTTTATTGTTGGTAAGGCCCAATATTTCTAAAACCCTCGATTTTTTAAACTTGATAAATAAAAGTTTCTTAATATAATCTGCTAGATGTGAGAACAAAATTTTATTTAACCTAAAAATAAAGGTACCCACCATACAAATATTAAAAAATGGTTTTCAAAAAAGTACGCACGTACTTGCTCTTAACTAAGATTAGGTACTTTGAAATTTAAAAGTACATAACTTATAAATAAAGGGTTTTTCAACAGGGACGCTACGAAATTAGAGCGACAGGGACAGCAAACAACGCAATATTTCTTGCCGCTCTTTTGACATTTCTCTTCAGTAAGGTTTGCCATTTCATGATGCAAAGATATACGAGCCAACAATGAGTCGAAATTATTAAAATTTACTACCGAAATTCGGAGTCAGTGGCCTCAACGTTAAGAGCGCTACGTCCAATTTATGGTCGTTATAATCGTCCTAGCAGTAGCAGATCAACAATTGAGCGTCTAGTGGAAAAATTTGAATCCACAGGCGCAGTACAAAATGTTCCCGTGCCAGCGAGACAAAGAAGTGCCCGTAGTGTCGAGAATATTGCTGCCGCTGAGGCTTCAGTTGCAGAAAGCCCAAATGTGTCTCTCACACGTCGTTGTCAAGCGTTGGGCATCTCTGTGGCGTCGTTGTGGCGAATTTTGCAAAAAGATCTTGGCCTACATCCTACAAGATTAAATTGACGCAAGAACTGAAGCCGCTTGACCACCAGAAGCGTCGTATGTTCGTGAATTGGGCTGAACAACAACTTGAAAATGATTCGGATTTTCATCGAAAAATCATCTTCAGCGATGAGGCTCATTTCTGGCTGAATGTCTTCGTCAATAAACAAAATATGCGATATTGGTCAGGCAGCAGTCCACACGTACTCCATGAGTCATCATTGCATCCCGAAAAAATTACGGTTTGGTGTGGTTTATGGGCCAGCGGCGTTATTGGGCCGTACTTCTTCCGTGATGATCAAGACCGGCACGTTACTGTGAATGGGGATCGCTACCGTTCAATGATAACCAAATATTTTTGGCCCCAATTGGATGATATGGACTTGGAGGACATGTGGTTCTAACAGCGGCGCCACAAGCCACACAGCGAATGTCACAATCAATTTATTGGAAACCAAGTTTGGAGAACGTGTTATCTCACGAAATGGTCCAGTCGCTTGGCCGCCTCGGTCGTTCGATTTGACGCCGTTAGACTATTTCCTGTGGGGCTATGTCAAGTCTATGGTCTATGCCAATAAGCCTGCGACGATTGATGAACTTCGTACGAATATGCTTGAAAACCGTCGAAAATTGGGTTCAGCGTCTGGACTTCTGCAAGCTTGCCCGTTGTGACCATGCAAAAGAAATCGAGTTCCATACATAGTGGCATCAAACGTACTTTCACAGGAATAAAGAATTTCATTGATATCCAAAACCGTTTTTGTTTTATTTAAAAAAACTTTTGTAGCGCTCTTATTGAAAAACCCGATAAATATAAAACAGGGATTTAATGAGGCAAAAATGTTCAAACGCATACAATTGCCGTCTGATTTCTAGAATAGTATGAACATTTTTTAAAGAAAAAAATTTGAATTACTCATTTTAAGTATTTAGTAGTTCACATTTAAAAAAAAAAATGTAATTTTTTTTCCAAAAACCAAAAAAAAATTTTTTTTCTCTCTATCTTCATGTACTAACTTTGCAGTATGAAAAGACAAATGATGAGATTTACCAATGGCACATGGATCAAAAAGAAGCGGTTGTCTTCTAAAAAGTTAATGTTTTGTTCACTTAAAAATTTACTGCCGTAGCTTACACCTTGAGGAGCAAAATGTTCGTGCCACGTTTAAATTGAATCAGCTTTCACACTTAAATTCGCAGATGAAGATGGTTCAATTTATAGAAACATCCTTAAGGAAGAACCTGATCGATCTCTCAATGCCAGAGTGGAACCCTCATTCCTAAGCTCACATTTATTGCTGCTAGATACGAGATGTAAATTTCTTTGAGTTTCTCCATCTCCGATCCGCACATATTGCAGATAGTCAAAGTCTTTGTCCCTGGCACCGTAGTCCAAAAATCAATACGCCCTATATAATATGTTCTCACCAAAACGAAAAGCGAGATTTAAGCTGAAAAATTTTGATAGTTAAAATGACAACTTGCTTTACTAATCTTAAATCTCAATTTTTTCAGGCGAAATCTTAGATTCCATTTTTTTCAATATAAAGTAGTTCACAGTGAAATTCGAATATTTGTTAAAGCCTAGTACTCAGTTCAAATGAAAATGAAAATTTCATATAAAAGTGACTGCTGGTTCACTGGCATGAAATCCGCAACGAGAGGTGAGTACTAAAATGTGGATTAGAAAAACAAATATGTTCCACAACTTTTTTCACGCTATGATTTTCATTTCTCAATGTGCAACCATCAGGAAAAAGTTTAAGGCAACGTGGAAAACTGTGACATTTGTCAGTTGATTTGAATATTTTGTTTCAAAACAAAAAAATGAAAATTTATAAACAGAAAGAACGAACCAGTTTAAAAATAATTGTCTTTTTTTTTCATTCAAAGTGAGTATCAAAAATTCACGTGGAAAAGTTTATTATATTTTCATTTTTATTCTTCGCGTGTAATTTGGAACGTATTTATTTTTCATTTCACGCTAGGTGAGTACTAGGCTTAAAGAAGTAATGTATTTTTTTATGAAAAAACAACCTAATTTCCCTTGGGGGAAATATGGAAATTTTGTCAATTTAAACTCTGCCCACTGGATTACTATACAATAATTGATTGTAACAGAGTCACAATTAAGGTTAGACCACTTACGCAATCATGCTTCATAAGCCCATACAACTTTTGTCGTTCGAATGGTCGGTCAACTAGCAACTAAAACCAACAGCATCAAACCAGCCACCTGCTTCCCTCTCTCGCAGAATCAGCCACTGAATTCACTCAAAAGTAAATTAATAACGGACCAAACTGTTGGAAGTGGTCATTCGAGTCCGAACGTAGGATTTAAACCACAATTCGGGATCAAAATTAGTATCATACGTTAAGCTGCTGCTCTGCCCCCAAACAGCGTATAATATCGAAAAAGGCATAACGCGTGGCAATGCATTTGACTACGCATCGCGCCAACTCATAATGCGGTTTTATCGCGAAATTCAGGTCTAGAATTTCATTCACTTAATTCCACCGAAAGTGTACGTGGCCACGTAATTAGGCAACGCTTTATAGATGCTGTATGACTGTGTTGTTCGTTAATGACTCTGTCCACCCTGTCAATGAATGCAAAAAAAAAAAAAAAAACCAACAACAATTTCTCTCAGCCAGGACACTCACTATGTCCTGCACGGATTTCGTAGATACATGTAGGACAAAATCGCATATAGAGACAACAAAAATTGGTGATTTTGCTTGCGGTGAATGAGTATATCCTATACCGTTCGTTTGCTGCCAGAATAGTCGCTGTATCCGGTTTCAGAATCAAGAGATCAACTGGCAATTCGAATACCAATTAATTTAATGCAATTTTAATATTAATTTATGACAGAATAAATATTTAACAGCTCATAGAGTTTATTGTGTGAGAACGAGGGGTAATCAAATAAAATGTCGAAAGTGCACTTCATACGAAGCGAAATGAGGTACTCGTGCGTTGGGGTTATTGTTAATTTTTGTTTTTGCTTTTTTTTTGTCAGAATTTTATTATATTTTGAATTAATTAATTATGTATGCTTGAATCCGAGGCGGAAATACTAATGCACTTGTTTCCCAATTTTCGCTTGAATTGCTTATACATTTTAATATACTCGTAGAACAAATACCATCATTGCCTTGATAACTAAACTATAACTAAACTATAAAAAAAAACTGAATTAATCTTTTTTTCGGCAGTAAGTCCCTGTGAATTAGCTTAAGCCAATTGGTATTTTGATTAAGATTGTTAGAATCGGCCATTTGTTTATTTAGATTATTACAACAAAGATATGTATACGAGTATCTGAATCAACGGCCGAAAGAATTCAACAGGTCAAGGGGCAAAAAGTCATATGGTGTTGTTCATACAGGATGGCTGAAGAATTTTGATACATTAGATACTCATCTCATTTGGAATTCTAGCTAAATATCCTAAGGCACTTAGTTCAGATTCTTCGAATAAAATGTTAAATCTGAGCGAAACCTGGAAAGTGGGCTATCATGCAAGCTATTGTGAACCGCTGTCTATGTCACATCCTGAAGATTCGCTGGCCACAAACTATTTCTAACGCAGGAAAAGTCAAAATCGGGTTGACGTCGATGTATTGGTCACACACTGAGAAAACTAAACGATGATATTGCAAAGCAGAAGACCAACAACAACATGGAAATCAAGGGTGGCAACAGTTAAAATATCAATCAATATTAAACTGTTCACCGAACTCGCCTCTCAATTGGCCCATTGTTACGCTTGCTGTGTGGCATGTGGCACCGTCTTGTTGAAACCACATATCATGCAAGTCAAGCTCTTCCATTTTTGCACAAAAAAAAGTTTGTTTTCATCGCAGAGTAGAGCTCACCATTCACAGTAACGTTGCGATTTGCATCATCTTTGAAGAAACACGGCCCAATGATTCCGCCAGCCCATAATCCGCACCAAACAGTAACTTTTTCTGGATGCATTGGTAGCTCTTGCAATGCTTCCTTGATAAAAAAGTGGATTTTCGGCCAACTTTTCAAGAGCCCATTCACCAAAAATTCAGTGTTGTGGTAGGTCGTTCGGCTTCAATTCGTTCAGCAGCTGTATTTTGAAAGGCTTCGCACCTAAATCCTTCCGCAAAATTTTCCACGTAGTGGAGTAACAGAAGCCCAATTGCTGCGAACGGTGCGGCGCCGAATCGATAATTCACGGTCATCACTAACACTGGCCGATACAGCTGCGATATTTTCCTCAGTTCGCACTCTACTTGGTGGTTTAATGTCCAACAATGTTAATTTGGTGCAAAATTTAGTCACAATAGCCCAAATAGCCGCCTTAGTAGACCGATTAAACTGAACATAAAATGGAAGAAGCGCGCGATGAAGTTTCTTAACAGAGCACGCATTTTGATAAAAAAATTCAATAATTTGCAAGCATTGTTCGTTTGTAAGACGATTCATTGTTAAATAGTAGACCAAACTGAAGATGTTTGACAGTGACACAAAATACGAAACGTGCGTGAGCTGTCAAAACCAGTGTTGCAAAAAAAAAATAACAAAAAAATCACCCATTATAAGGACTACTTAATTCGAACTGAATCGGGTCTAAAACTGAACAGTAAATTTTTTTGGTCATTTATCAATGATAAAAAAATGTTCAAATGGTATCCCCAATTGCATGCAATATTCTAGAAATACATCTACTAACATTTCAACAAATTGCAACTTTTTTGAAGACTTTTTTCACTCCGTTTATAATCAATTTTTCAATTCAATTTCAATTTCAATTTATTCTTATAAATTCATATAAAACATATATTATAAGAAAATGGTGACATTCTGTATCCAATATACAAAGTATATTAAACAGTGTTGAATGAAACATCAAAAAACAGTAATACAAAAACTAAAAATGATATATTGGGTGGGGTGACCCTAAATAGAAACTACAGTAATATAATTCTATATACTTCAAAAATGAAACAAAAAGTAAATAATAAATAAAGATAAAAGAAAGAACAAAAAAAAATGAATTAAACCAGATTGTCAGAAATAAAAGATTCAAAATTCGAATAATTAAAACTGAAAACCCAAATTTTTAAATGTTTTATAAACAATCCAGTCTTAGAATTGGCAGCATCGAAAAACATGGTCGTTGCGAGTACCAGGTTCCCGCGTAAAGATATCTACAAAGCCACCTGGGTATCACCTGATGGAGTCACTCGTAACCAAATAGACCACGTGTTGATAGACCGTCGCCACTACTCGAACTTGATGACGGTACGAACGTACCGAGGTGCCAATATCGACTCGGATCACTATCTTGTTGGTATGGTTTTCCGAGGGCGGATTGCCTTGCGAAGACGCATTGCATCCGCCGATCAGGTTCGAATCAACACGGCTGCCCTGCGCAATGAAAACACCAGTAACACCTTTGGTAATGCGTTAGGACTCGCCCTAGAAACACCTGACTTAGGGAGAGTAAGTCCTGGAGCCAGTATGCTGGGCGTAAATGAGAACTGGGCACGTCTTAAAAATACTGTCATTAGTACTGCCAACTCCATCTTAGGCAGCAGTCGTAAAAATCGGAACGACTGGTTTGATGATGAATGCAAGCTAGCGACTGAACGTAAGAATGTTGCGTACCGAGCAATGCAACAATCTCATAGAACGCGGGCACGCGAAGAGGAATATAAAGAGCTCAGAAGAACAGAAAAACGGCTTCACAGACAAAAAAAATCAGCCTGGGAGAAGAACCTAATCTGTGAAATAGAAAACAGCCGAGAGCGAGGTCCGCACCAGGCGCGGAAGTTCTACCAATCCGTCCGAAACATGACGCAGTACACACCACGCTGCACATACTGCAAGGACGGAGATGGAAATCTGATCACCGATCCTGAAAGCATACTGGAGCGATGGGAAGTGTACTTCAATGAATTGCTAAATGGTCAGCTCACTGCAGAAGTGGAGGCTCCACTACTTCAAGAAGAATACCCTATGTTGCCGCCACCAAGCATAGAAGAGGTTGAGAAGGCTATAGGCCGGCTTAAACAGAACAAATCCCCGGGAGCCGATGGCATACCAGCCGAATTATTTCATCACGGCGGGCCAGCCTTACGTCAAGCAATTCATGATATTATAGTGCACGTATGGGAGCAGGAAGAAATGCCAGAAGACTGGCGAAAAGGCATAATATGCCCCGTACATAAGAAGGGAGATGTCACAACGTGCAGCAATTATAGAGGTATCACGTTGTTGAGTACCGCCTATAAGATACTCTCCTCTATCCTACAAGACCGGATAACCCCATACGCTAAAACCGTCATCGGACAATATCAGTGTGGTTTCATCCCAGGCAAATCAACAACTGATCAGATCTTTACCCTTAGGCAGGCGATGGAAAAATGTCTAGAATTTAACATTCCAACATACCATCTGTTTATAGACTTTAAGGCCGCCTATGATAGCATAGCCAGGGTAGAACTTTACAAAGCCATGAGAGAATTCGGCATCCCAAATAAATTGACACGACTATGTAGGTTGACCATGACCAACGTAACAAGCCAAGTAAAAATAGCCGGATTGCTATCCAGACCAATCAACATCTTTAATGGACTCCGACAAGGGGACGGTTTGGCCTGCCTCCTATTCAACCTGGCGTTGGAGAAAGCGATCCTTGACTCTGGCACGGCAACAAGAGAGGGACCATCGTCAACAGGTCCAGCCAGTTACTAGCTTACGCAGACGACATTGACATCATCGGAAGAACCGAACAAGCTGTACACGATTCCTTCATCCAGATCGAGCAGGCGGCACAAAATCTGGGGCTGCACATAAGTGAAGGTAAAACAAAGTACATGGTGGCGTCGAATGCGAGAGGAACAGTTGGTCAAACAATCAAGGTTGCGGAGCACGAATTTGAAGTGGTGCAATCCTTTAAATACCTTGGGTCAATAGTAGCAGCCGATAACAATATAGAAGAAGAAATACGCGGGCGGCTTCTCAAATCCAACAGAGCCTACTATAGTCTGTCAAAGCTTTTCAAATCCAGAAATCTCACCATAACTTCAAAACTGCTGCTGTACAGGACCATGGTCCTGCCAGTACTCACATATGGATCCGAGACTTGGGTGCTTAGCAAAAGGCACTCCGACCTCTTAGCTGCGTTCGAGAGAAAAGTCGTAAGGAGAATTGTTGGCCCCATATGTGAGGAAGGACGATTCCGGAGACGGTACAATCATGAATTGCACGCAATCTACCTAGAAGCAGATATCGTGACAAAAATTAAGCTCGGTAGACTCCGGTGGGCGGGGCACCTAGCTCGCATGAGCGAAGAGGAACCTGCTCGGAAAGTTCTTTGTGGTACATTCTATGGCAGACGACAGCGTGGTAGACCATGCTTGCGCTGGAGAGATGGCGTAGACCAGGACGCCCGAAGCCTTGGGGTGCGCAACTGGATGGCGTCGGCTAGAGACCGGGATAGGTGGAGAGACTTGTTGAAAGAGGCCAGGACCGGAACCCGGTTGTCGAGCCGATGATGATGATGATGATAAACAATCCAAACGATGAAATTGATCTTATAGAATGTGGAAGCTTGTTGAATAAGCGAAAACAACAAATTGAATAAAAGTTACGAAATGCAGTAGTACGAAAAAAAGGTACGGTGTAAATGTTCAAAGAGTTTCCACGCAAACTGTGACTAGATACTAAACGAAAATTACGGTTACCAGACTTCATAAAGAAAGTTTTAAGCACTTTAAAACAATACAAATGGCGCACAGGAAGAATTTTAAGGTCACAAAATAAAGGGAAGCTCGGATGTCTATTCGCTTTACGGCAAATTTTCTTAAAATGTATTTTTGCAAAACTAACAAAGGTTGGATTTTGTTCAAGTATGCACCACCCCAACAAGCAATTCCATATTGCAGCTTAGACTGAAAAATTCCAAAGTAAATTGTTTTTAAGAGATCAGTTGAAACGATATTACGTTAATAATAAAAATGTCTAAGTGTGCAACGAAAATAATGTTTCAAATTATTCGTATGATTTAAAAAATTCATTCTAGAATCAATAGTGAGCCCTAAGTACTTAAATTCATCAACTTTTTCAATCAAAAAGCAATTGGAGCTTCAGTTAATGTGGTCGAAATAAGTAAAAGGAGAACAATTGCCATGCACACCGTCACAAATTGGTAGCTTATATCTTTGACATTCAGGAGCATGAAAACAGGTGTTAACTTCAAAATTTTGTGAAGAAGAAAAACTAAAAAACATAATTTTAGTTTTGGAACTAATAACCAAATTATGTTCCGCAAACCAAATTCTCAATAACTCAAGATCAGAGTTAATATCGGAAACCAGATTCAAGCTACTGTTAGAGCCATACGAAAAACCAACATCATCTGCAAAAGCAGTAGGCACACCACGAAAATCAAGTGCCAAAAGTGAATTGATGTAAATCAGGAACAATATTGGTCCCAAAACGGAACCTTGGTATACACCCAAGTTAAGGAATTTAATTTCACTCCTAATCTCATCAATTTTCACCCTCTGCGACCTATTATAAAGATATGACTTAAAAAAGTTAAGCATAAATCCACGAAAACCAGCTTTTTCCAACTTTCTCAAAAGATAATTATGGTTAACTATATCAAAGGCTTTTGTGATATCAATAAATAAACCAGATGTACTTATACTTTTTCTTATCAAGGTTTGACATTATTTGATCACAAAATTGTAAAAGTGCATCTTCAGTTGATTTCCCTTTTTGAAAACCAAATTGAAAAGGATTAAAAAACTTTGTTTTAACTAAAAATTTTAGTATTCTTATTTTAACAAGTTTTTCAAAAATTTTGCTAAAAACTGAAAGAAGAGTAATAGGCCTATAATTGCATATAACATCAGCAGAACCTTTTTTAAAAAGGGGTATGACATCAGAACACTTAAGGTCAGAATTTCTTCGATGGCAACAACACGGAGCAGCTAAGAACATGATTTTTTAGCGTATTGATAAATAGAGTATAAGAAGAAGAAGTATCATCATAAGAATAAACATTTTCCCAAAACTCGTACAAAAGAGAATTTTTAAGCATGCTAAAATCTATCTTCATATAATTCTTGGAAACTTGAGAATCATTACAACTTTTTGTTTTAACCGTATTCAGTAAAAGGCCTGTCATAGAGTGATCAGTGATCATTAAATTAAGCACACAACTTTCGCAATCACAAACGTAAACATTACTAAAACGTCCATATATGTGAGTAGGAATAAGGATACTTGAGACTGGGAACTTTTTTTACGACTTTTTTCATGGTTTTATGGTTTTTAATGGCTTTTTGGGTTTTAATGGCTTTTTAAACGTTTTGTTTTTCTTTGTCGGCATGAGCGGCGCACAATTCGGTTCAGTTTTTCTTTTTTGTATGACCCTTTTTATATTGGTTTTTGTTGGCTGTGTTTTTTATTGCTTTTTAAATGTTTGGTTTTTGTGTTGGAAAAAAAAAAGAAAGTATTTTGACATTGTCATTGAGGATCGGTATTGGAAAATATCAGTATCAGTCAAGTGCATTTTTTAAAATGTACTGTTGCCCGTTGATGTTTTTTCAAGTATCGTTGCAGATAGGGATAAATATACATCTGTTTGTCATCAGATATACGGACTTTTTACATGAGCACTTTGACCTAGTGCGATAGGATTTGGTGGTGGTTGTTTTTAACACGTCGTACTGTTGCTGTCCGGTTGTGTGTTTCAAGTGTCGTTGTAGCTAGGAACATATTATTTGTATAGATATTTTTGTTTGTCATCAGGTATGCTGACTGGACTGTGTTTAGATGAGGGCATCGGTCCAGTCGTTTTTATTGTTTTTGTTTTTTCTCTGCGGTACGAGGCTGCCTGGTTTTCTTTTGTTGATTTGTTTCAGGGGTGGGTGAATTATGGCTTGGTTAAAGAAGATGTGGTGCATTATGAAAGAAAGAGATCTTTTGTGGAGTTTTAATTGGTTTTTGTATATTGAGGATCGGTATTAGGTAATATATGTCAAGTGAATTTTATGCACTGTTGAAGCTAGAAACATATGTGTTTTATTTTATGACTTTTTTAGATGAGGGCATCGATCGAGTGCGTTAGAATTTGGTGGTGGTTGAGGGTTAAAATTGATATCAATTTTGTGGTGTGTACTAGTGAGAAGTGTGTGTGTTGGAGTTTGAATTTAAATGAGTAACGATGAGAAGGGATATGTTTTTGTTTCTATTTTTGTTTTAATGGTGTGCCTTGGGGATGATGTATTGTTTGATGTTTAAATTAAAAGATTGGTGGTTGCTTGTGCGCAGATGGGCGCACGGTGGTGTGTTGGGGTCTACGGTTGCTATTTTTAAATGAAATGAGTATGAATATATCTTAAATAAAAGTAAATTGAAATCATTGTAATAAAATAAAGCTTTTTATTTTAATAATATACATAAAAGATGGTTTTTATTTATTTTCTTTTGAAATAGGTATCCATGAATTGTGATCGGATGTAAAACCAAGCCATTTTACAAATAATTGATCTTTTTTCCTTCGCAGCACTTTTTCGATTAGATAAGTATCGGGAAACTTAGATTTTTGTAGTTCAAGCTCATAGAACCCGCCTTTTATGGGGTTTCCCTGATAGTCTTCTAACAGATATGTAACTGGATTTGTATGTTGAACTTTGGTTATTTTAAAGATTTCTGTTGTCCAATTCGGTGTGTATCCTTTATCAAATACATGCTTGTATTTACTAATTCTTACAAAATCTCCCACCTTGAACTTTGGAGTAATATGAATTTTGATGTGATCATATATAGTTGAAAGTATTTGCTTTTCATTTGTAGCATTGACTTTGGACGGCTTCATTTTAATAGTGCGATGTTTTGAATTGTTGTACTTTTTAGTTAGTGTATCTATCATATTTATCCAACAGTATGAACCATTAGCACTGAACTCTTTCCACATAAGGTTTTTCAAAGTGCGATTAAATCGTTCGACAATCGAAGCTTTAAGAGGTGAAAATGTTGAATAATGATTGATGTGAAGTTTTTTCATAAGACTTTGAAAAGTAGTGTTGAAAAATTCTTTCCCGTCATCTGTTTGTAAATTGTTGGGAATGCGGCCTTTATTTAATATATTTTCCATAGCTTCAGTGACACTCGATCCGGTTTTATTTTTAATAGGAGCTGTCCAAGCAAATTTAGAAAATGTATCAATTACCGTAAGAAGATATCGATTATTTTCATTATCTGCTGAATATGCCCCCATTTCTACTAGATCAGCTTGCCATAAATCATCAAGCCCCTTGATAATGACTCGCCTTTTTTGGAAATTTCTTCTTGCTGACTTATGCAGTTCTTCGACAACGTCTCTTTTACTCATCTTTTCACAGAATGATTAAAACAACAAAACATTTTACCTTTTTATTAGTTTATTCATTTAAGATTTGTTTATAAAAATTTACAATTCTCTTAATTTTATTAATTTTTATTTTAATTTGAAAACATGCACAAGTATCTGGTCCTTCATAGCACAAGTTTGGTGACCAGTTTGAAGTACAGTTCAGGAAATGAAATTTATTTGGTGACATAATATAATCATCCTTTTCGAATCTCTTTACAAACAAAATACAATTCATAGCTTCTGAAAAGTGTGCCTCATGTATGATATGTTGGTTGGATTTTAAAAAGGCTAGAAGATCATCAATGACTAATTTAATTTTAAAAGAAGACATGTTTTTCGTTTGAATTATGAATGGAAACTGAATTCAAAATAAAGTAAATAAGAAACATTATTTTTAAAAATATTTATTTTAATCTTTCATACAACGACATTATTTTTTTAATTCTTATCAACCTATTTTCAACCATATAGCATGCACATGTATCTGGTCCTTCTTTGCATAAATTTGAAGACCAAGGACAGGTAGGAAAATGGCAACCATAATCAGATGTTGTCGAAGATACATTGATAAATCGTTTCAAGAAGACCATGCAGTTCAAAAGTTCCGTATGATGTTCGTCTAGTAAGATGTTCTTATTTTTAATAACGAATTTTAAGATTTGATCAAAAATCAATGTGGGGTTTATTTTGGGCATCGCGATTTAATGACTGTTCACCTAGGTATTTAAGTAAAGACTAAATTGATTTTAAGTAGACATTAGACATGATATGTTTTCCCTTGTTAAAGTATTTTTCAATTTCGATTTGAAAGCTTTGTCTTAATTGACCAGTTTGCTGATCAACATAGCTTTTGGAAGCAGCGTCTCCTTGTTCTTCGGGTTCCTGAATGTTTTTTAATCGTTTTCCATTTATGTTGTAATCACCGTTTTCTGTTTTGAGAAATCCCTCGCCAGGTGGTCCAGGCAATCCTGACTCGCCCTGCGGTCCCGGCTCTCCTTGTTTGCCTCTTGGACCCCTAGGTGGGGTCCTATATGAATAACGACCAAATTTATCAACACTCATTTTTTTTATTCGATAATATCGGCTTCTTTAAGTTCTTCAATAATTGAAACAATTTCGTTAGAATGATTGTTATTTCCAGCTTGTTGTGAAGCAATGAGAAGTCTCATTCGATCTACAAGCTCATTAGGGTTATCCCAAAATATATAGTCCTTTTTCAGTTTTGATAATTGCATCAATCCATTTCCCGATTGTGGTGTTGATAGTGAATGTGTTGGATTATTAGAAGTATTTGTATTGAATCCTAATAATTTCTTAATTATTTTCGTATACTTATGACCCCGATTGCCACGTATTTGTCCGTGTGAATCATGACCAACCCTATGTGTATTTGTTTCATATAATATGGTCTTATAATTTTTTAAATCTTCATCAGTGTAAATGCTTTTATCTGGTATTTTCTTAAATATAAGCTCATACAAACCATTTGTTCCTTCAAAGGTTTTATTTTTTATTTGTATATCTTTTCCAAGAATGATTAATTCACCATTTCCAATGTACCACTTCTCATCTTTTGAATATACCCCATACGTTTTATCAAGCGTGTTTGAATTATTTATAAACAAATCTACGTATTTTTTAGGTGTATCATGGAATTCTTCTTGTAATATGAGCTCTGAAAAGTTACGGTGGTTAAGGCTTTTCTTTGGTCGTTTTGGGGTGATGCTATCAGTTAATTCAGGTGAACTGTTAATAAAAGTGTTTGGTGTGATGAATTCATCTCTTAAATATTTTTCCTTTGCTGGGCTTTCAAATTCATTTTCTTGTACTTGTTGTTGTTTAAATTTGCGTTTTGTTTTGTTAATAGGACTTTCAATAAAGTAATTTTGATTTTGTTCTTCTTGTTTTGTGTTTGATTTTTTCACTAACTCATTTAGGGGTCTGGTAATGGGTCTTAGAGTTTCCTCAATTTCGGTTTCGTAAGCTTCTCTACCAGTCCTTAGAGCTTTGTATTTCTTTCGCAGAGCATCGGTGGTTTTAATAAGCTCCTTTGTTAGTTTTTCGTCTATGTTAATCATATTCTAAGATTTATTTCTTCATACAAATGCAGTTGAAAAATAAGACTCGAAGTTGTTGGAAAAGCCTTTCGATGGTTTTCAAACTGAATTTTATATTGTAGTTACTGGTCTTAACTGTTAAATACTGCGTCTCAAACTGGTTTGAACCGCTTTTTACTGCTATAATCTGCTCACTGAACTGCTCTGTACTGCTCTTATAGAACATAACTGTTCATATGATGCAAAAATCAAAAATTTTGTCTATTTTATAACTTGAGGAAGCAGTCAAAGCCTTTTCTATAACGACCTTCATTCAAAGGGCTGTCCTTATCAATTACCAAAAAACCATAATTTGTGTTCCAGCATTCTGCACATACCTTTTGAAACATTTTAAATGTCATATCCGAATTGACATGATCATTATAAACGTGTTTTAAATTCATATCGTCCTGTTTGAAGATGATTAGAAAATTCGCATTGTCTCGAATTAAGTGTTTCGGTATTCTTGTATATGTTTGGCACAAATAAAAACTATCGATGTGATGATGTCGTCCCATACTAAAATACACTCGAATTGTGTCTTGTTTTTCACAGGCAATATCGTCAAAGATGAATATAGAATTTGGCTTAGCGTCTTCGGGTTGAATAACATCACTGTTATTGGAAAATGTAAAAAAACCCATATTTTTCACTGGTTTTATGGCTTTTCGCAAAAACTCATACTTCGGTTGATGTAGAGATTTAGAATATATAAAGATATTTTCAAATTTCAAGCCGTTTGGGTGTAGGAGTAAACTCATCATAACATTTGTTTTTCCACAGTTTGAGGGACCAGTAATTAACCCCCTTATACTATACGGAAACAGTTTACCATGTTTTTTTGTTTCAATATTGCTAGCCAATTCCATATTTTTTACTGGTAATTGGTATTGTTGTTTAACGAATCGCATATTGATAAAAACTAAATAATAACTTTTATATGCGAAGTTTATATTCGAAACCCGTCATATCGTTTTCATCTCTCGCAACGTAAAGATGATCATATAAAATGATTGATTATTTAAAAAATTGCAACAGTCAGCGAAACATTGTGAAAGGGGAAGGTTTATTAAACACTGTAATAAACAAACTACCACTCGAACTACATCTACCTGGTTATCAATACTGTGGACCTGGAACAAAACTTCAAGAACGTTTAGCTCGAAGGGATCCGGGGATTAATTTGCTTGATCAAGCGTGCAAACAGCATGATATATCTTATTCTAAATTTACAAATACAAGTGATCGGCATATAGCTGATAAGATTTTATCTGAAAAAGCTTGGCAACGAGTAAAATCCAAGGACGCTAGTATAGCTGAACGTGCAAATGCACTATTGGTTACCAATCTTATGAAAGCAAAAGTAAAATTAGGCATGGGGTGCTCTAAGAATACAGACAAAAAGGCTAGAAATCAGCTAAAAACGAGTTGTTCAGAGCATAAAAACGGTGTTAAGAAGTCTAAAAAAGATAGCAAGACTAAACAAGTCTCATTGAGGAAAGTAATTAAGATTATTGGAAATAATCTCAAACGTAAAAAACCATTCAACATAGAAAATGCAATTAAAATAGCATTATCATCGGCTAAGAAAACTGTTAGAAAAAACAATAATAACATTAAGGCACCGCGAGTTATTTCAGTACCAAAACTTGGTGGAGTACTTCCTTTCCTCGTTCCTTTATTTGCTGGACTTTCGGCTCTTGGAGCTTTAACAGGAGGCGCTGCAGGAGTAGCCAAAGCTGTCAATAATATTAGTATTGCTAAAAAAGATCTGGAGGAGAAAAAACGTCATAATGAAAAAATGGAATCGATTGCAGTTGGACATGGCTAACACCTTAAACCTTATAAAAAAGGACTGGGGCTTTATTTAAATCCACAGGCAAAAAACTTCTAGGTTCGCTACCCAATCGTGCATTAAATGAAATAGACTTGAAAAATTTTGCAACCAATTTAATTCCAAATTTTCGAGGAGTTTTCATGCGTGATAATTTACCAACGACTGGACCTTTAAAAAATGAGTGTGGGATTGTCAATCTTGATTGCTCAACAGGTCCTGGGACACACTGGGTAGCGTATAATAAAAGAGGTAGCCAAACTGAATATTTTGATAGCTTTGGAAATCTTCAACCTCCTATTGAAATAATAAATTATTTGGGTGAAAAACTTAATTATAATTATTCTAATTATCAAAGTTATGACTCTTAATTGTGGTCATTTATGTTTAAGATTTTTATATGATTGTTATTTTAAATAAATAAACAGTTTTATTTAAAAATGGTTTCATTGTTTTTCTTATCACCATGGCGTTGACACTTACGCTAAGCGGAAGAAGTTCCCATCTATCTGCTGAATACTTTCCACCTTTGAACCTGGATCAGTATTACGTTTGTGGATTGATTGATTTTCAAACCTACAACTCTATACCGAATGTAGATGAGCGTAACAATTTGTTCCATATAGGGGAATATGAAATTGAAATACCAACTGGGACTTATGAAATTGATGACATTGCAAAATTTATTTCCGAAGAATTATTATTGCGAAATTCTACGGCTGTAGTTAGAATAGAAGCAAATAATAACACAATGATGTCTGAAATCGAAAGCAACGAGAAAATATATTTCAATAAGGATAGAACTATTGGAAAATAACTGGGTTTCAGTAAATGTATTCTTGACTCCGATGTGTTACATTTGTCGGATTTACCTGTTGATATAAATAAGGTGAATATAATACGAGTTGAGTGTAATATCATTACTGGCTCCTATTTTAACAATAGTCCTGTACATACTATACATGAATTTTCTCCAGAAACTGGGGCAGGGTATAAAATTATAGAAGTTCCCAGAAATGTCATCTATTTACCTGTGAACGTCAAACGAATAAGCAGTCTAACATTAAAACTCGTGGACCAAGACGGCGACTTGATAAACTTCAGGGGAGAAAGAATAACTGTGCGATTGCATTTAACCCCAAAATCACAATAATGTTGATCTATAATAGTTATTATAAAATAGATACCAAAGGTTATCATTCATTTAGTCCTAATACAACAGCAACACTATCAAGACCAGAACTTTCATCTGAAAACAAAACCTATCTTCTTGCATTAGGATTTAAACTAAAATAATGAGCAATATGAACGAAATATTAAATATTACTCATGGACCGAGCTATGATAACAGCATATCTAAGTTTGAGTACCATAGTTACTCGCCATTCCTCCAGTCCTTCAATCCAAGTGATGAAATTCGTATCCCTATACAACAACAGGACTTGTGCATTTTACCCTGTGAAAGCTACATTTATATAGAAGGAAGTCTAACAAAATCAGATGGAAAGCCTTCTTCTACTGGGAAATTAGCAAATAATGCTATGGCATTTCTTTTTGAAGAAATACATTATGAGCTAAATGGAGTGGACATTGAGAGCAACAAAAACGTTGGCATTACAACATCAATGAAAAATTATATATCATTGAATGAGAATGAAAGTAAAAGCTTAGAAAATGCTTCATGGACTGGAAACTCCACCGTTACACCTGTATCAGGTACTTTTAATTTTTGCATACCACTAAAAAATCTGTTGGGATTTGCTGAAGACTATAAAAAGATTATAGTAAATGCAAGACATGAATTGATTCTAATTCGTACTCGAAGTAATGAGAATGCCTACTATTCTGACGAAGAATTAAAACTTTCAATTTTTAAGTTGCAATGGAGAGTTCCTCATATAACATTATCCGATTCAAATAAACTTACATTATTGAAACAAATTCAGTTAAATCCAATTCAAATTCATTTTCGAAATTGGGAAATGTACGAATACCCAACACTACCAACTAACACTGATCATGTATGGACAGTTAAAACTTCAAGTCAACTTGAGAAGCCAAGATATGTTATTATTGCTCTACAAACCGATAAAAAAAACCAACGAACCAAGGATGCCAGCAAATTCGACCATTGCGAAGTTAGCAATATAAAGGTGCATTTAAACTCTGAATCTTACCCTCGTGAAGATTTAAATCTTAAATATGAACTAGACCGGTATGCCATTCTCTATGAAATGTACAGTAAATTTCAACACTCATATTATCAGAAACAATCACAACCACTTTTATCTCGACAAGACTTTAAGGATATCGCCCCAATAATGGTGATTGATTGTTCCCGTCAAAATGAATCAATTAAAACAGGACCAGTAGATGTTAAAATTGAGCTTAAGACAACAATTCCAGTTCCAGCTTCAACAACTATGTATTGCCTTATACTTCATGATCGTATAATTAAGTATAATCCCTTAACAGGAGAAGTTAACAAACTCACTTAATTTTATTGTCACCATTATTGTAAGCTTGTCAGTAGAAAAAGTGAGTTTATCAAGAACGTATCTTAAATATGAATACCTATATTGTAGACTTTCAAGGATTTGGAGTATTTAACAATGGCTTCATTTTGAAAGAAATCGCTGTATTTCATAATGACCACCATCATCATTTCATTGTTAATTCTCCATTTAATTTAAATCTTCTGTCCACACCACTTAGAAGGCAGGCAAGTTGGTTATATCAAAATTATCATGGATTAACCTGGAATAGTGGGTTTACAAATTTTTCTCGAGTAAAGATATTTCTTCGAGAACAAATCCAAAGTGGAGTTGTTTACGTTAAAGGAACTGAAAAATCGCAATGGCTTAGAGAATTACTCAATAGCGAAAACATAGAAGTCATTAACCTAGAAGATATCTACAGCTGTCCAAGTTTAAAGGAACTCCGAAGAATTTTTCCTAATCAAATAAAATGCCTAAGCCATGGAAAATGTTGCGCCCTTCAAAATGTTTATCTTTTAAGCAAGTTCATAAGACAAGTAAACCTGTTGTAAAATAAATACAATTAATAAATAAAACAACAAATCTTGTGTATATGTATGTATATATTTTTTTATTTCATCAACTAGAATAATGTCTTTTAAAACCGTACGGTACGGAACTATGATCTTCGAGAAAACGACGTTTTTCTGCTTTGGGTTTATATGTCTTAACCTCTTCCACAGTAATCACTTGATGTTCTCTGGTTCGTCTTATGTTATTAGACTTAATAACTATGCTGTCATCATATTCTGCAGAAAAGTTTAATACCGCTTCTTTTATTGAATCAAAATTAATTTTTTGGGATGATTCATAGTTCAGGAAGATGCCCTTTACCTTACACACAATGTGTTCACTATTATCCTTAGTGCTGTAGACTTTATAGGCGTAATTTTTTGGCCCGCCACTAACAAATTCAGTGATGTAGCTCCCTTGACCATAGCTCTCTAATTCGTCAGTCATATCACCTATAAATTCTCCAGTAGGAGGATCCGGTTCTCCTTGACAGCTTACATAGATAACGGAATCAGTATCATAGTAGAGAACTTTTTCTTTAAGTTTTTCCAAGTAAGTGTACAATTTAAGACGGGCTTGTGTTGTTGTATATGCGGCAATACAAACATTTACCGTGGGGAGGGAGTCAGCAGCTTCTTCTTTTAACTCAAAATTAACCACAATATTGTCTTCATTGATTGGTAAAATATGCAAGACTTCAATAGAAGGATGAGTTAGCAGAAGATACAGATCTGAAGGTTTGTTCAAGATACAAGTTTTAGTATGATTTTCCCGTTGTCCGAATTTACCCCAAAAAGAATTCAAAATAAGTTTGGCTAGTGATCTTTTCCCAGGATTGTTTTCTATTTCAGAAAACTCTAGCTCTATATTTTCCTTTTCTAGAAAATCAGCAACATATTTGTTTTTATCTTCTTCAGATGTGCATGTACTCGGCCATCCTGATGCTTCTTGTTTTATTTTTAGGTATGTATTCATCATACGAGTAAATAGACCATCGGAACTCGTATCTGGATTATACTGAGTAACATCATATTCCCAAATTTCAAAAACAGCAAGTAGCTTATACCCCATTTCAACTGCTTTCACAACTTCTTCGATTACCCAGGTTCCAAGTAATGCTCTTTCGTCATCAGAATGAGTGCAGATTTGTTCTTGAGTTTTTTTACTACTGCAAGTTCTACATAAGGAAAACATCAGCTTATTATTTTGCTTCATAGGTAAGACCGGATGAAATAAATTTTCTGGCGGAAGAATTTTGCATTTTACGAGTCCATTTATACCCTCGAGTTCCAAAGCAGAGCAAATATCATCGTTAGCAGTGTGAATTTTTGGGTGACCAACAGGGAATTTTCCATTTTTGCAAACCCAGGGGTAAAGGGAACATACGTCTATGTATTTTATTTTTTCCCCCTCCTTACATTTATAGTAATTAAATGTATTTCCTGTCCGTCCACCATAAAAAGCATCTCGAGGATTCAAAGGTGTGTTCTGTATTAATGGATGATCATCCAAGAAATTGAGTTCTTCATTATTTAGGAATTTTTGTTGAGTCTGAAATTCACAGTGCCACATTTCAATTACTTCGTAATCAAATGACCTTAATCGTGTTGTTTTGGCTAACGTTTTCTCATATCTTTGATTCAGGGTGTCGTATTTGTCTTCTGATAAAGGCTCGTCTCGTTTATGTTTTAAACAAGTAGGATGACCGTGATAAAAACAACCATGGAACTCGAAAATCTGTTTCGTTTCTTCACAAAAACCATCGACTTTAATCCCATTTACTACCGGTTCTCTCCCTTTAGCGGCATGCTTTATTTCAATTTTTCGCTTCTTTTGCTCCCAAATCAACCATTTGATTGCAACTGTTGATTGATTATCTGTGCACCTATACCCGTTTTTAGGTATAAGCCCAATTGTATTTGGTTGCAGAAAGTTCCGTCTGAACACGAGGTTACAAGCTGATGCTATTGTTGTTCCTTCCAAAAATGGTTCAACATTGCTTTGATCGAGGAACAATTGTCTAAACTTTAAACAAGTCTCAGCCAAAATTTTAACATCGCTAATGCAATATTCTACTAGTTCACGCTCCATGTCAAAGCTATCGTTTTGATGTTCCGCATACCATTTTAAAAAGTCGTCACGATCTTCAGCTTTCATGGAATCCGGACTGTAGTATTCTATTGCAGGTAGCTTCCCGATGTATTTAGCATTTTCCTTTATATTGAAAAAATGCGGAAAATAACCTTTTTTTAAAACAGGTGAAAGTTGGAATGCTTTGGGGAGTTTTGAAAGTGCCATCGGAAAGTAGTTTAATGAATCTAAGAACTTTATATTTGCAATTTCCATTAATATAATTTTACTTCCTCGCATGATTAATATTGGGGTCAATTTTGTATGTTCCAATATGTAATTTAACACAAATTGGTGATCGTAGGATTGCCCATTATGTGCTATCACAACTACTTTTTTAAACTTTTGCCGAACATGAAGTATGTGTTTCAGAAATTGAGCTACAACACTTTCGTCTTCTTTTTCCTTAATTATGTTTAGTGATAGATTACACTTTTGACAGAAGTACAAATTTGGAACATGTAAACAGTGATCACACTTTTGTTGAAAAACACATAAATTGGGTTCATGCAATTTTATCGGAGTAGCTAATGCTTCGCTTGCAATCGTTATCAATTTTTCGCCTATTACTCTCTCTTGGCGACTCTCCAAATCATAAAAGATGTACAGGATGCCTTTACATGCTGGTGTTTTGTTATCTGGCTGAATGAAGCACATGTGATCTTTTGCTACATGTTTACTACACATCTTGCAGAAATATTCATCGCAGATATGTTGGCGACTTCCTCCGTATGTTTTGAGGCATAAAAGACATTTTTGCATTTTTTCACAAATTGAATTTTTACCTGTTGAATTGCTCGCTTTGTGATTGTCGAAACAGTTTTTTCCTCTAAAATTTCGATTGCAATCTTCACATATGATTTCTTTTTCATTTCTGAGGCAGCTTGGTGTGTTTTGACATTGTGGGCAGGATCGTTTACATCTATGCTGACTTTTTGAATTGTATGGGACATGGCAATCTTCACAATAATATCCACAACAAAATGCAGCAGTTAACGATGTTATAACATTAAAATGATTGTTATAATAAAGCAAATTAATACTCTTCTTTTCTTCAGCATCTTGAGCGGGAAATCCTTCAAATATCACCTTTTGTCCCTTTGACCCATACTCGTACACAGTCACCTTATATTCCTTTAAATGATTTTGGAATATTTTCAGCTCCGGAATTCCACAACCTTCAGTCGGTACACTTATGTGTGCATCATTTATGAGTTGAAGGGCTCTTTGGGATTGAATTTTCCCAATGTCTCGTCTGATTTTTGCCTTTAGGTTGTTTTCCTTATCTGCATACACTTTACCCACAACTAAAGCGCGAGGCAAGCATAAATTGTCATTGTTTTTTATGCTGATTATGCCTCGGCGATTAATGCATTCCTCAGTGAATGTATTATATTTCCCACTTTGGACTTTTCCTGTTCCTGAAGGGAGCTTAACCGACGTTATGGTCAAAGAAAAATCATCCGTGCTCAAACCTTCCGAATTGCTCTGAAAGATCTTAGCAATCATCTCCCATACGTCGCTAAATTTCACATTTGCACAATCTTTAAAGTTGATCCACCCATTTCCTCGTTCAGCACTGAAACTCTTCCCGCAAAAAGTAATTCCTACTTTATCTGCAGGGCTGACGTCCTTTAGCGCATGTTTAAACATGTCGTTGACTGCTTCCCTGATCCATGACGTTGGTTCTTCCCTCTCGGGAATGGGTTTAATCCTGAATTGAATTTTTCTACCCATTAGGTCGAACCGCTTAATTTTTGTCTCCAACTCGCTGATTATCTGGATTCGCTAGAAAAGTAACAAACAGAAAAACAACATAATCTTGAGAAAAACCAAAACCAAACAAAAAAAAATAATAAAAAACAATTCAATTCAATTTTTTTTTTTATTTATTTTAAGGTATTAAAAACATATTTTTTCTATTCTATACGTTTCAATGAGAAAACTAATAGATAGAGAAACGCATATCATATGCATTTAGCATATAGCAAAACCAAGAGGAAAATGAACGACAATAAGAACAACAAAAAAATGTTTTGAATTTAGAATCAAGAAAAATTTTATTTAATATAAGGAGTTATAAAAAATATGCTTTTGACTGAGAGGAATTGAAAATTCCTCTTTATTTTTTGTTTTGCTGCCGGTAGGAAGTTTTACCTCCACTTTTTCTTTCGGTTGTTGTTGTTGTTGCTGTTGCTGCTGCTGCTGCTGCTGCTGTTGTTGTTGTTGTTGAAGTTGTGGTTGATGCTGCTGTTGCTGATGTTGTTGTTGTTGTTGCTGCTGTTGTTGCTGGATTTTCTCGTGAAAATCCAACTTGAATGATTGGTCCCAGGGCTCGACGACCTCTAACGCCAAATTGGGGAGCTCCGCGATGTCATCGTCGTCAAATTGCCCAGCACATCTTTTTGGCAAGAAGACCGATGAGTTTTCTAACTCCAGCAAAATTTGCTGACCGTAGCGCGTTGTGCATCGTTTTGCTTTTACAATATTATACCGCTTTTTTAGCGTTAAATTTTTAAGGCTGGTCAATGGTTTATTAATTTGCTTGTCAGCAAAAACATTAGCGTTAGCGCGTATTTTTTTTAATAAGGAAGACATTTTTTTTTTTTGAAATTTACGTATAATTATTTTTAAACTGACGTTCACTTTTTGTGTTGGAATACAACTGAATTAAAAACTAAAGAAAGACCTAGTTTTATACTCTTGAGTGCGTTTTTCTACAAATATGTATTTCATGATGGTCATTGGGAACGGGATTTTTCTTTTTATGATGAGCTCGGTTTTTTTTTATGATTATAAATTCCTATTCCTAAAGTATTAAACCTCCTCTTTGTTAAGAGGAACGTGCCTTTTCTAAAAATTATTTTGTGTCAAGTGTTGAATTCCCCAATTAATGTCCCCCATTTTTTTTCCTTGTTTCGGTAATTAAATCTTCTGAATTTTATTATGAAATTGAAAGTGTGGAGAATATCAGCTTACTTGCTTGTTGCTTCATGGTGAAAAAATTCATGATATGGAATTTTTCTTATTCATCTTTAGACTTTAGAAAATCAAATAAAATTTTTAATTTATTGGATGATTGACTTCAAGTAATTTCAAATTATTTCCATTGGAGTTTCATAAGTGAAGTTATTGATTGTAGTCGTATTTCTCCAAGTGACCAAATACATATACTTCTCTTAATTGATTGCTTTTCTATGGCGTACATTCCTTATATTAATAATTTCGAGACTTAACGATAAGGGCAGTTATAAATGAAAAACTCAAGTGTTGGGTATATCGGCTTGCCTGCTATTATTTCTCATGTGGAGTTTTTTTATTCATCTTCCTCATTATCAATGGGCTTGATGATTATGGCAATCTGATCTAGTCGGTATGGGGCATATTGGACAGACAATGGAAATAATCGCGTGTAACTGTTCTTTATTTAAAAACTTCATTATGGGACGACATCATCACATCAATAGTTTTTCTTACACTCAAAATAGCGAGCGGAACCATACAACACGTTATGGCGCACAAGCAACATCATCTCCTAATTTTAACATCATATAAGTAGTACACGCTATACAAAAATATAGAAACGAACACGTATAACAAAACTACTCACACCTCATTACCCTTATCATTATATTCCTTAAAAAAAAAAGAAAAAAACACCACATAATTCATATCAATTTTAACCCTCAACCACCACCAAATTCTAACGCACTCGATCGATGCCCTCATCTAAAAAGTCATAAAATAAAACACATATGTTTCTAGCTTCAACATTAGTGCATAAGATTCACTTGACATATATTATATTGAGGATCGGTATCCTCAATATACAAAAATCAATTAAAACTCCGCAAAAGATCTCTTTCTTTCATAATGCACCACATCTTCTTTAACCAAGCCATAATTCACCCACCCCTGAAACAAATTAACAAAAGAAAACCAGCTAGCCTCGTACCGCAGAGAAAAACCAAAAACAATAAAAACGACTGGACCGATGCCCTCATCTAAACACAGTCCAGTCAGCATACCTGATGACAAACAAAAATATCTATACAAATAATATACAAAAGATCTCTTTCTTTCATCATGCACCACATCTTCTTTAACCAATCCATAATTCACCCACCCCCGAAACAAATCAACAAAAAACCAGCAGCCTCGTACCGCAGAGAAAAAACAAAACAATAAAAAATCTATTAAAAATATCCGACTGGACCGATGCCCTCATCTAAACACAGTCCAGTCAGCATACCTGATGACAAACAAAAATATCTATACAAATAATATGTTCCTAGCTACAACGACACTTGAAACACACAACCGGACAGCAACAGTACGACGTGTTAAAAACAACCACCACCAAATCCTATCGCACTAGGTCAAAGTCCTCATGTAAAAAGTCCGTATATGTAATGACAAACAGATGTATATTTATCCCTATCTGCAACGATACTTGAAAAAACATCAACGGGCAACAGTACATTTTAAAAAATGCACTTGACTGATACTGATATTTTCCAATACCGATCCTCAATGACAATGTCAAAATACTTTCTTTTTTTTTTCCAACACAAAAACCAAACATTTAAAAAGCGATAAAAAACACAGCCAACAAAAACCAATATATTTTTTTTTTCCAACACAAAAACCAAACATTTAAAAAGCAATAAAAAAAAACACAGCCAACAAAAACCAATATAAAAAGGGCCGCTCATGCCGACAAAGAAAAACAAAACGTTTAAAAAGCCATTAAAACCCAAAAAGCCATTAAAAACCATAAAACCATGAAAAAAGTCGTAAAAAAAGTTCCCAGTCTCAAGTATCCTTATTCCTACTACTTATGTGATCTAAACAGCTACCAGACTCATATCTTGTAGGCTCATTGATAAAGGATACTAGACCATGCGATGCCAATAGTGCCAAATAACTCGAAACGGATTCATTGTTTTCCAAAATATTAAGATTAAAGTCCCCTAAAATAATTAATTTTTTTGAGCTTTCCTTTTCCAAGAGACCAGAAAATTCAGTTATAAACAACGAAATATTGAAAGAATGTAGTCTATAGACGCACAAAAATACATAAATATCACGATTTATTTTAATAGAAACCCTTAAAACATCTGCACATTCAAAAACGACACAAGTGACATCAATAATTTTGTAACTATCTTTCACAAAACAACCAACACCACCTGAAGCGTAATTTTCATTAGTATTAGATTGGGGTTGGAAAAGTCATCTAACGAATAATTATTATTTTATTAACATTCATAGGAATTAAGAGAAAAGAAAAGCACTAAATAAGTGCAAGATCATTAAAAGATCTAATAGAGATGATATTTCCACCCTCAACCTTTCTCACAAGTATTTGATTATTTTTAAACCAAACATATTTAACACCTTTCTGTTCTGCTGCCACTGCTGCCGCCGCTACTGCTGCTACTGATGAGGCCACAAATAATGTGTATTCAGATTTTTTTGTTATTTGTTTTCGCATTCATTATTCGTTGCTTAATGGTTAGTATTGCTTTTGCTATGCATCTTCTTAACAAAACATTTCTCGAAGTGGCTGTCGGCGAGGTCAATAGACAAGTTTTTGTTGAAGATTTCTTTAGCTTTACTTACAACGTTAGACTCGTTGACATCAGGTACTCCCACGATTTCAATGTCTTTGCTAAGCTGGTGCTGTTGTTGCCAATAATTTAGTTTACTCTCCAGACTAACTACTTTCGATTTGAGATCGGCATTTTCAGTACGTAGCTCATTAATTTGTTGTAAAAAACGTAAATTAGTATTCTCCAAGTTCGTAAGTTTAAGATACACCATTTGAAGAGTACAATGGTTCTCGCTGTTGGAGACGAACGTAGGTGAACCATTTTCAATATGATGAACTTGACAACTTCCCTCTACGTCTTTGATGGCATTGAGCGATGAGAGCGGAATATTGTTGTTGGAATCATTGTGTAAGGTCCCATGAAGGGAACGACGTCTGAGAACTTTACATTTGTCACAACGAAATGGAGTCGCACTAGATTTATAAAAATCAAAATCTTCTTTTTTAATGCTAACGCAAGAAAAATGAAACACATTTTTGCAATCACTGCAATCGATTATCGATGATGAATTGCGATCAATATTTTGTGAACGCACGAAACAAATCATGATTAAAATACTTTCTATATTTATTTAATTTAATTACTTAAAAATTTAGATTAAGGAAGTTTCTTAGAGATGCGCATCCCACTATGTTACTATCAGATGGAATTGAGGTCATATTAGGAGTACCACAAGGAAGTCACTTGGGCCCTCTTTTATTCTTGCTGCTGATCAATGATATCTCTGGTTTCTTAAAGAATGTGTCTTGTTTGATGTTTGCGGATTACATTAAAATATTCCGTCGTGTTACGTCAATAAATGATTGTCATTTACTCCAATGTGATCTTCATCGCTTGTCTAAATGGTGTTTAGCTAATCATCTTTTTTGGAACGTGTCAAAGTTTCAATCTTTATTAATGTGTAGGAGCCTATCACCTATTCCTTTCAGTATTTTATTTAAGGTGCGGAAGCAAGTAGAAAAGTGCCAGACGCTGCTTCCCAAAGAATGCCGTCGCGATGGATGTGTGCTCGCCTGTGAACCTCATGATCACAGGTTCGATCCCTGCCGTCGTCTATGTCGTTTTAATTCCATTAAAAACCTTCTAAAAATTGTCATCAATGGGTTGCTGGCTTACTCATTACATGTTGTTCAGGCATAACACTAACAACATGTAATTGAGTTAAACTAGTATACCCAACAAGGGTAAACATGAGACAACAACCTTCAGTCTCAGAACATCGTGCCACACATCTTTCCTATCCTTCTTTCTCTTCCTTAACTTCACGCCCGCGCTGTGTTCAAACATTTAAAGGGTATTCATAATCCCTTGAGCGCGGGTAGATTATAAAAAAAAAAAAAATATTGTTCCATGGTTTACTGCAATCATTAATTCTCTGTCTATATCCACGTACCGATCATTCGGAAGTACCTTAAATCACAATTGCCAAAAGAGAGACAAACGACCCATAAATTAAAAAACAAATAGAATTTAAAACGTTTTAAAGCCAAAATTAAAAAAAAAAAAAACTAGACAAAACTATAGGAAAGTTTTTGAAATTAAAGTTAAGATATTGAAATTTGCGTTTTAAGTGGTTAATTAATAAAAATTTGAGAAATTAAATTGGTCCCAATTTAATTGTATGCTTCCAAAACTCAATGATATCTCCTATCGTTAAAGCGTTACCATGCCACTACTAATGAGTGGCCCTTACATAGAGGAAACTTAAAAAATTTTAGTTCTTGGTATGTGATGTATCACAAGCCACTTTTTATGAAATAAGCACATATTCGAAGTTGCAAAAAACGCTGTTAGGTGTTTAGAACTCCTTCCACGTTGCAAATAATCACGCCTTCTAATCTGGCTGTAATCTATAAGGCATATATTCGTCCAAAGCTCGAGTATTGTGCCAATATTTGGACAGGTGCTCCAATAACCCACTTTGTCTCTTGGAATCTAAAAAAGACCTTTAAAAAGAAATAGGTGACAGAAGTGTAATAGAAACATTGGAATCTCTCGAGCACCGCAGCAATATTTTCTGTCTTTTATTATTTTACCGTTATTTTTATAAATAGTGTTCCAGCGAAAAAGCCAGTTGCATTCCTCCCCTAGCAATTTAATCGTAATATTCTCGCTTCAGGATATGGCCACCAGTTGACCCTTGAGCCCAACCTTAAACGAACTGTCAAATTCACTAAGGTTTTCTTTAGCCGCACTACTCGAACGTGGAATGCCTTACTCGGCCCAATATTCAGAAATACAAAACCAATGTACATCGGTATTTCCTTTTAATTCCTCTCCAACATTTCTAAAACGCTGGCACTATGCTTAAACATTTTAATGGTAGATAGTCATACCTAGCCGGAGGTTAATATTGGATATTGGTTTCAACATAGACCAATGACAAACACATATACCACCTATTGTGTTAGATTTTTTTCAGCATGGATGATGGGTACCCATAGATTTTCTCTTTTGTCTTCGTTTTCTTTCAGAACGATATATGTACATATTATTGTCCTGTAAGTATAGTGTAGCAAGATTGACAATTGTTTGACAATACTTATTTAAGAAAATTCCTTTTCGAAACTCATCAAAAGAACTGTATGAGAGCTGCTGCATTGGGAATTGTTTCCTGTGCGTCTGAACTATAGGATTTTGGTGGTTGGAATTTGAGCTAAAATACTATATCAGCTTTAGTTCATATGCTTGGTAGAGTGCAGCCAAACATGTGTTTTTAAGCCCCTTTTGAAGCAGAATGACGAACTCCATAAAACATGTTAAAGGTATACAGTCCAAATTTTTGATGCAACATTCTCAACCTCCATTCTGAACGGCAGATGAGCAGCATTATTTTCACTGCTAGACACGCGCAATTGATGAATTCTGAAACAACAACAGATCCCACAACAGATCATATTACACAAATATGGTTCTTCACCAAGTCGAATACATTGAAGAAATACCAACACACCACTAAAAATTAGTGTGGTTCCTAATTTACTTAACTAAAATGGAGCCTCAGATCCGAGTGTACCCACCAGGGTCTTAATCAATATACTTCTTCGTTTGCTAGTTGTCTCCAGATTCGAACGTGAAGTTCGTCGACGTTCTTTGTGCCGGGACTCAGTCTTCTTGTACTGATTGTCGGGTTATCGTTCCTAGGGATTGGATTCAAAGATTTTCCGAAACAGAATCACCTCAATCGTGTTTGGTTAGATGGTTGCTTCTATAAACCCCGTACAGTTCGTTGTCATATCTTGCCCCCTACTCATCGTCTAAGAGTCCCCCTGAAATCATAGCTATCTATGGTAATATTATTTTCAAGACATTTTATGTTCCTTCCTTGATGACACCGTACACTTGGTTTCGTATTCATTGACATTTAAAACCCATATTCTTCACTTCTTTCTCAATAACCCCAAAAACCCGACTGATATCCAGATTTTTTCATCCAATAATGTCAACATTATAGGCGGTGTTTCCGTCTTTTGCACTCATACTTTTCAATTACAATGTTGAGAAAGTCGCATGACATGACGGAACTAAACGACCTTGATTGAGTTGCGCATCTTCTCCGTTGTCATCTTGCACAAGTGAATAGCGGTTGCCATAATTGTTGCTATGATTGTTATCATATGAAGATCTTTGGTTTTCTCCTAGTTCTACCTTAATGTGATGTTGAATTTTTTTAACCTGAACCTACATATTAGTTTGATGACGATTGACGAATGACTTCAAGTATTCAATTAATATGGTAGAAAAGGTCTTGTCTTTACAGTTCGCGCAGTTTAGAGTTTATATTTTCTTTAGCATATTGCAAACAATGCTGAGGTTCTATTCATCGGGCTAGATTTCTTCTGACACTATTTTCTAGATAGGTTGGTGCAAATCAGCATCTTCAGCTTTTAACAACTCGGAAGCATGGCCGTCAGTTCAACCAAATTTCAGTTCAACCAAATTTAAGACTAAAGTTTCTTCGTCGAGATCCGGTGGACGAAATTATTGGTCTAAAATTCTACATCGTCTACGTTGAATCAAACAATCAGTGTATCAACAGAATTCCATTCGTAATCGAAGTTCTTAGAAATAATTTTTCCTCCTTAGATGCTCCTAGAGTTTCCGTTCCGTTGTTCTTCTTTGCAGTACCACTTTGTATGGCTCTTATTTTGCTGCATATCCTTTCCGGAATTCAACTTCAAACCAGAAATAGTCGTGTGAGACGATCCAGCACGCTATAGCCGTCTAGTACTTAGTACTTAATGGCTTTGGTTGGGATATCCGCAGCACTGTCTTGGCTACAACAATTTAGCTATCCGAGTCAACATTGGTCCCTCTCGCAAGTTTCGTTTATTTTGCTAGATTTCCTTGCGTGGATCAAAATGTCAATATCACTCTGGTTGGTCGTGGATTGATCCAGAAGTTCATCATATCTTCTTTTGAGTATTAAGATGTAGGGTACTTAAACTGAGAAACCTGTATGGGTTTATCTTAAGCACTGATTATATTTAAAACGCTAACTTTTGTACACCCAATTAACCTTTCTTTTGGACCTAATGCACCTTTCTTTAAGAACATTCAATTTTATATAATTTGAAATCTCAACGAATTTTTACTTAGTTCGAAGGCTAGTTCTTAGCTCTTACCTCTTTTATTCGCAAGCACTTTTTAATGGAAAAAATGCCTGAAAATAAAGATTATTCTTCATCGAAATCTTTTGCTCTTAAGAATCTTAGTGTTCGGGGCACTTTCTAACCACCTGGTATTGTCCCATATGGTTTTTCCTTTGGTGCATGAGTGAACAACTTCTTCTTATCAAGTGGCTCGGTATTTCCTCATGCATGTTGCAGAATCTACATGTGATCCTGCTTGCCAAACCAAGTAAACCAAGGTGTTATCTAAGTTTGCAACTTTAGGAGTTCTTTCCAATTCTTGGAATTGCTTGACTCCACTTCCTGTTTAATTTTGTTTTTGATGACATTCTCTCCTATTTCGCAATGGGGCTCAGGCCTTGTTAGAGAAATAGGTGGGTCGATTTTTGTTAAAGGAGACTGTCTCTTTGTTTCGCTGAATCGAAATGACTACCTCTTAGTATAATGGTTAATGCGTTGGACTGTCATCCAGAAGATCTAGGTTCGATTCCCAGTTGCTGCAAAATGCTTTCAGGGGTGTACTTACTGCCTCTTCCGAAGAAGTGAAACACTCACTAGGAAAAGTTATCATGAAAAGCGCTTCTCAGCTTAGCCATTTTGAGTCAGCAGATAATAATTGTATATCCCTATTATTCCTGCTAATAGGCGTGTTTTGTTGAGCTTCTTAATGTACACATTAAGAAATGTTACATTGAAAATACTGAAAAGTGAATGTGCTGTTAACTTGTTGTTGTTGTATTTACATGTGCAAAATAAACTTAATATGTACATTGTACACAGGAACGGTTGGTCAATAATTTATCTTTTAACGTACCAGGTAGTAAATCAATTAAAATATAATTTAAATTTAATTTATTAATATATTCAGTATTTTTCTACTGAGGTATCTCGGGAGACTTTTTTTAACTTTAAAAAGAACACCTTGTGTTAATTTCCTCCGCTATGAGTATAAAGGTTTAATGTTTCTTCATAAAAATATAAATCTTTAAAATCAAAACCATGTTTTCTATTATTGATTACTGTATTCGAATCTTCGGAACCCTTTTCCAACATTAACATTAATGTAGGATTTTTTTTTAACAACCTTTGAAAATCGAAATCAAAACATGCCCACATAAAAATCGGCAAACAAAAATCACCGCCAAACACGTTACCCGCACCACAAGGTAATTGTATTATTAGCCCTTGAGCGCACCAAAGAGCAGCTATGAAAATAATGCCTTAACATTATGCCAATAGTGTATCAGCTAAGGGTTCTTGTTCCACTCAGAATTCAGCTATAAAAAAAAATAATTACCCGCAGTAAAATATCATCTCTGCCGCACTTCACAACGATTATTGTATAGTATACCAAAAAGAGGATTGCATGCTTATAGGAATCTACTTTAGGTCCAGATGAAAACGCGTGTACCTCTATCGCAACCTGAAACCAGCTAACTTCAAGGCCCCACAGGTACATGACCTGTAATCCACTTTATGGATTCTACTCACTTTTTGTATTCATCTTACCTCCTCATTTCCCTCTCTGGAATAAGGCAAAACATTATACCAACCAAGAAATGAACTTTAAGATAAGGATACACTACACGTACGGTGTTTATTGCCGCCCACTTAAGTCCCCGGTGCTCATCACTAATGAATTTATTCATGGTGACACATCCTTTCGAATGTGAATTAGAGTATAAGGAAAACTATAAGAACAAGCAAGTCGCTAACATGGCTGTATTTTATAAGAAATTAATTTTATTAATCTTATATAGGCGCTCTGCCCATCAAGTTTTCGTTGCCTTTGTTTTGATTATATGAAATTTCTGTTTTAAAAAAAAAAACGGAAACACTCGGCCTTCAGAAGAAAGTATTAAGATGAAGTCTTTATAATACCTGCGTTTTAAGTTATTGTTGATCTGAATAGGTTTAAACAAGACCTAGCCATCACGTTATTCGTTCTTCTACCCATACCCATAGATGTCTATCTACATACTTAAAATGGAACAGATCTTTCGAAGCCCAATAGATTGGTGCAAAATATATGACTTATTTGGTGTGTTGCCTTAAAGTTTCTTTATGCGAGACGAGGGGAGGCATTTTCATAGCTTCAGCCGGCTCGAACCCCCATAATGTCAATTCGAAAATCTTGTGTTTTTGCAAAAGATGAAATTTTGAAATTGCAGATCTAACAGTTATACTTTAAGCTTTTCCACTACAAATTGGGGGGGGGGGAAGAGTAATATAATTTGAAATATCAATATTTAACAAGCAAATAACTAGTACTTAATTCATGCATGCTGGATTCTACACTTAACGGTACAGATACGAGTAATACTACCTATAAAGAGTATATGTCCGAAACTGACTCCCATGTTAGCCTCACATAAGTTGACACTTTACATTCTGATTCCATATTTTTTTATTGGGAGTAATTCAAATGCTAGATTGAAAACAATGAAAATCACCACAAATCCACCTGAATACAGCCCTGGTTTGTTCTAATACTGGTGTTTGTGGGAGTGTTGTCATGTCGACGCTAGCTTGTTCACGACGATGACAACGAAGACGTTCCCGTGACAACACAACCACCAACACCACCACCACCACCATAACCACCACAACTGCTCCAACAAAACAAGACGAATAGATTTTCGAAAAATCTTTTCCACAGATTCATGGCAAAACTCGAAGGATGCACACAAATTAGAGGTAAAATAGAAGAGACATATCCTCCTCAAGGATAAAGCTTTAATAAGCAGAAGCCTGAAAAATCTAAACACCTAGATTCTAGATAAAGTATATATGGTGCACTAGAGAGAAACAAGGTGCATTGGTGTATGCACTTGTGCTTATAAAGTGAGGATGTACACAGAAAGAGGAAAACACAACTATTCCAGGTGTAGACCACGTATACAAGCACAACAACCATAGCTCTACAATCCCGAGCCCCAACCTAACCCCGACCCAGTGCCAGTGCCAAAGCAACGATCCCAATTCCAATCCCGATCCCGACAACAAACAGATACAAGTGCCTGACATCGTTAATCTGTGTACGAGAGTATACGGTATCCATTTTCTAACACAAAACTATGTTCTGAGGGTTTTTGAAAATGTCTCAACATTGCTGCCCAACCCAATGCACAAGCTCTCCGCTCATCTGCCTGGAGATGATGGTGCGAGAAATGGAGTTTTAAATCTAAACAAAAAAAAAAAAAAAAAAAATGGCCAGCAAAATACCACAACAACCCACAGGTTTGCGTTTGATGCATCCACAAAGAGGTTTGTCGGTGCTGGGCCGCCAGCCGCCCGCCAACACCGGTCTGTGAAGCATCAGCAGCAGCATCTGAATTCGTAAACTTTCACAAACGAACATGACATTGCACAAAATGAATTATGGATTTTAAATTTGCCAACATTTCTGGCTCTGACCAAGAAAATGCGGACTTCTCTGGAGAAGGGTATGGATTCTTTTTTGTTTCTAAAGAAGGGTTTAAGAATGAGGAACATTATAAGGTCGGAAGGTAATTCGACATTTTAGGGTGTTATGATTTGTATGCACTGACCGTGAGTCCCTTTTCAATTGGCATAGATATTAACATATTAACGAAGCTTCGAAAAGGGCTAAGTGAATCCATAAAATTTACGAGTATGTTTCGAATGAATAAAGTTTTGAAAAAAAACCGCTTCAACCAATTTTTGATTTTTGGTCGTGGAAAAGCCTAAATGGGGTCTTTTTCGACTTAATACCAACTTTTTATTAATCTTACTCGTACCTTAAAATTTAGAACCTAATAGCTTAAACTAGAATGAATGGGGGGATGATTGAGAAGACATTGGGCGAGGAGGTAGAAGAGACGATGATTAGTTAGTGGTAAGAAATAAAGGGTTGTGCAATCAACTAAACTTGAAAAAAGTTGATAATTTTTTTAATATCTTGAACACACAAAAGGGATGATGACTACCCTTAAAATGCACATTGCGAGCGTTTAAGAAACTTGGAGCGTATTAAAATGAGCTACCGATGTAAATTGATTTTGAATGTCTTAATACCGTAATGGGAGTAAAGCATTTCACATTCGTGTAGTGCGGCTAAGAAAAGAAGTGTGATTAATTAGTATAAAGATTAAGAATTAACATTTTTCGTGAACAAAGCAAAGATGTAAGGGAAAACAGGTCTTTGCGCAGTCGCTGTTTAAACATGAACATAGAATACGTGGAATTAGGGTGTCCAGATTTTTCTTACTTCTCGGCGGGGCAAATGGCTAAAATAATGAAAAATCCTGGGATTTCAACATATTGCTCGGGACAAAATAAAAAATAATAATATACGTCTAGAATCTAGATCAAAATAAATAAATTCTTTTATTAAGCGTAGTACGCAGATCGGGAAAAATATTATCTCCCATACATCTTTTTTCCTGGGACAAATTTTGTCTTAGGTACTTTTCCAAGCAGTACGCAGTTCGCGCGCAAAATTCATACTTTTGTGCATTGCTGTACAAAATGTCTCCACTAAATTTTGCCAGGAAAAGGAATGATGCAAGCATTATTTTGCGGGACAAATTTTGACAGCCACCAAATTCCGAGTTATTTTGTCAAAACTGCTTTTGTGTGCTGATGCTTCTCTTGAAAGCATTAAGAGGAGATTCCGAAAAGGTATGAACGACTTTTGTAAGACAACTCGTTCCATAGATACACTTTAAAACACATTTAAATTATTTTTATTTCTCAAAAATCAAACTTTTGCACCGTATTTGGAAAAGTTTTGTAGAGATTAAAATTGTGGAGATAAAATTTGTCTTTGCTCGATCTGCGTACTAGGCTTAATTAAATAACTTTTTTGTCATTTTTTGTCATTTGCAAATATTTTTCTTATGCCAGTTTTAATAACAGATGTCAGTTTACAAAAATACATTCTTCGTTAAGTTAGGTTTGTCTGATTGAAATTTTAAAAGCAATTTCTTAAGGTTTAATTACAATGCAGCGATTGTTCCCAATCAATGAAAGATATTTAGGTACATAAGGCATTATTTTGTGAGTTTGAGTCACACCCCGGGAAAACAGCCGCCCCGGCGGGACATATGAATTTATATCTGAAATCCGGGACGTCCCGGGTAAGCCGGGACGTCTGGAAACGCTAACGTAGACATAGATAACTCGTTGTGCATGTAAATAAATAAAGATAATACGGATCAGCGTGAACATGCACTGACGGTTATATAAGATAAGGACATTAATAAAACCTAGATAAAGATCAAAATTCAGGAAAATATTTGAAAATATTTGCACCAATGAATCGCATGAACCTGCTTTGCATTGAAAATGGTTATTGGTAGTATCACATTGTTTCGGCAAAGTTTGTCAGAAGTTTCTAGTACTCCTTGGCATAATTGTTAGTGTGTTGGACTGTCATGCAGAGGGTCTTAGGTTCAATTCTCAGCCGCTGTAAGAGAATTTTTTTTAGGGGTGTACTACCTCTATCGAGTAATTGACAAATCCTCTAAGAGTATCCTTCGTCGTGAAAAGTACTCCTCATTAGCCTTTCAGAATCGGCAGAAAATTGTAGGTCCCCTCTATTCCTGGTAACACGCACACAGAAATGTATGTCACTAAAGGATTAGACTCTCTTTTACTATTTTTTTTTTTGCAAGAAGTCTAGGAGAATAAAGGTGCTTATGGATTTACTCACGACTGAAAATCTAGAACGTACTTACAAACGCAGACTACACGAATATATATATTACAGCTTCTGAAACGGATGAACGGAACGCAAGAGATTTAATTAATGTGATAAAGGCAACTGTTGGTCCAGCGGCAAACTGAAAAAATAGCTACACTCTATCACTTCCCAAAACATAAAACTTTATCGATGAAGTAGAAGAATCCAGCAACGAAAAGTTTCATGACCTCCTGGACCTAGACGAACGGAGCATATCCAGACGTTATAAAAGTAGTGATCGAGCATTTCAATGTAGGTAATATTGTGCGCAAGGCTAACATTTGTAACCACATCGCATTGCAAAATGTAATAAATTGAATAAATATTAAATTTCAAAAAACAAAAAATGTTGAGCCGGTTTTGAGATATAGAATTTTCCGAAAAAATTTATTTTTTTTTTCAAGAACTCAACAAATATTTTTTTTTTTAAATTTCGAAATACAATGTTTTTAAAACCTTTTAGAAGCTTCTTAATAAAAAAATTCATTAAAATCCGATATACCAATAGCGAGAAATTCAAAATTTGATAAAAAAAAAAAATGGTTCTATGGTAGTTATAGTCGGTAATATCTTAATTTCAATTTTTTTTTTTTGAATATTTTATCAAAATTATAGGCTCCGTTTTCGAGATAGTTTTTTTTTTTTCAAATTTTGTAGATTGTATTGAGAAACATGGGGTTTTCGAAATATTGAGTTTTGAAAATTTAAGTACTTTTGTGGAGCCTTAGCATAAAATGAATGATCAAAATCGGTTGTAGCGTTTTTGAGCAAATCAAAACCAAAAAAAAAATCTTTCCATGGGGGTTCCATTAATAACCATTTTTCTGATTTTTTTTCTAACATTACCTAAGCCTTAACTAAATTATTTTTTTTTCATTTTTTCAAATCTGACAGTTTTTGAGAAAAAAAAAAAACATAACTATTTAAAAAATTACTAAAAATATCGTATCGCAGGTACCATTATTTTTGGTCTTACAAAAAACATGTGGGGAAAAAATTACCAAATCTAAAGAAAATCGGCCGAGTCGTTTAGGCTGTAGTCGAAAACATAGACCGAATTGCGAGAAGCGCTTTTTTGGTCTTCGCTATCATCGATGTCAACTTTGATTAAAATCTCGAGTTCAATTTTTGTTAACTTGCCTTTTAGTAACTATAAGTTGCAAGTAAAAATAAATAAATAGGACGTCACTACGGCTGGCAGATAGCTTAAACTGTAGTAAAATTCAACTCTTAACCTTTCCTGTGTGAGTTTTATCAAATAAATATTAATACCCCGAACCCGATCGATATTGGTGCATTATTCTTTTACACTGCTATTTTCGACTGTATGTGTCGCTTTTCAATTCCATTAAAGTTGTACGTTACCCCCCGCCCCTCGGTATATTAATGAACTACATACGATCTCTCCAAAATATTAGAAATAAGTCATGGAAATCTTACTTAAAATAAAAACCTTCCTCAGGTTTTGCACGCTATAAACAAGCATCCTCTAATTTTTCCATGCGTTGTAAATATCTACATCATGAATATTTTAACAATATACGGAACTGCCTAATTTCCGATCCATGACGTTCCAACCAGCTCATTTATGTTAAAAAAAAAATCCGATCGGTTCCCTTCTAGTCTTAAGTTTTTCAACACATCTTCTGCCGATTAGCAAACTTCTTCGCAACCTTTTTCAGTTCTTCTTTCAGTGATCGGAGCCTGATCCTGAATATTTCAGATACCTTTTGATCTGTCAGAAAACCCTTTTTAACTCCTTGCTCATAGAATATTCAACAGTACGTGACAATATCAATCTTCTTAAATATGACTTCTCCCCTGGAGAATCACAGGAATCATAATATCAAATTACTGTCCTATAGCTTAGTTTTCCTCAATCCACAAGATTTTTGAAAATATTATCTATGACTCCCTAAACTTTGACTGTAAATCAATAATGTCGCCTCTAGTTTATTATTCCCAACAGTAAATCCACTTCCACTAAAATAACCGAATTTGACTCTAAGTCCCTTCGTGCATTAGGTAGGTTAAAAAAGTAGGTATTATAAATACTGACAACAGTAAATCATTTGATAAAATCTCTCACCAAATTAAAATTTCTTTCCACATGTGAATTGACGGCGGTCAGCCATCAGACGAATAGGGGGAATAACATGTAGCATACGAAAACATGCACGTGCCGTAACTATTCGGGACTGGTGGAAGTCTGATCATAGCCTAGCCGTGGCGGCCGCTAGAAACAAGCCTTTAAAAAGGTTTGGCTAATATGATCAGGCTGGTTCCTCAGGTTGGCGACAGGTTAATTCCCTGTCCCGTAAAACTAAAAGAATTACGAGAACGACAACAAGCCTCGAAACGGACTGATCACACGACAACAACCAACGCAACGAAAACTGAAAAACGATTAACGAATTTTCTTATGGAACGTACGATCGCTCTATAGAGCTCGAGCTGCTCAGCAGCTAGCCGATGCCCTGTCAAAATATAAAGCTGACATAACAGCTCTTCAAGATATCAGATGGACAGGGAATGGTGTTTTACAGAAGAAAGAATATGACATATACTACAGCTGTCATACAAAACACCATGTGCTCGGGGTAGGCTTCCTAGTCAGCGAAAAAATGAAGTCTACTATCATCGGCTTTAACGCTATAAGCGAAAGGCTATGCAGTATGCACCCTTCGCGTGCGAGGCAAATTTACGAACATCAGCCTCATAAACGTTCACGGACCTACGGAGGAGTCCTCAGACGAAGAAAAAGAGACTTACTACGAACAAGTCGAGAGGGCCCTCAATGCCTGTCCAAGGTATGATGTTAAAATCATCCTTGGGGATTTGAACGCAAAAATAGGTCGGGAGCCGGTATTCAGGCATTACGCGGGCACCCATAGTTTGCATGAGAACACTAATGACAATGGACTTCGAGTCTTAGAATTGGCAGCATCGAAAAACATGGTCGTTGCGAGTACCAGGTTCCCGCGTAAAGATATCTACAAAGCCACCTGGGTATCACCTGATGGAGTCACTCGTAACCAAATAGACCACGTGTTGATAGACCGTCGCCACTACTCGAACTTGATGACGGTACGAACGTACCGAGGTGCCAATATCGACTAGGATCACTATCTTGTTGGTATGGTTTTCCGAGGGCGGATTGCCTTGCGAAGACGCATTGCATCCGCCGATCAGGTTCGAATCAACACGGCTGCCCTGCGCAATGAAAACACCAGTAACACCTTTGGTAATGCGTTAGGACTCGCCCTAGAATCACTTGATTTAGGGAGAGTAAGTCCTGGAGCCAGTATGCTGGGCGTAAATGAGAAGTGGACACGCCTTAAGAATATTGTCATTAGTACTGCCAACTCCTCTTAGGCAGCAGTCTTAAAAATCAGAACGACTGGTTTGATGATGAATGCAAGCTAGCGACTGAACGTAAGATTGTTGCGTACCGAGCAATGCAACAATCTCATAGAACGCGGGCACCCAAAGAGGAATATAAAGAGCTCAGAAGAATAGAAAAACGGCTACACAGACAAAAAAAATCAGCCTGGGAGAAAAACCTAATCTGTCAAATAGAAAATAGCCGAGAGCGAGGTCCTCACCAGGCGCGGAAGTTCTACCAATCCGTCCGAAACATGACGCAGTACACACCACGCTACACATACTGCAAGGACGGAAGGGGAAATCTGATCACCGATCCTGAAAGCATACTGGAGCGATGGGAAGTGTACTTTAATGAATTGCTAAATGGTCAGCTCACTGCAGAAGTGGAGGCTCCACTACTTCAAGAAGAATACCCTATGTTGCCGCCACCAAGCATAGAAGAGGTTGAGAAAGCTATAGGCCGGCTTAAACAGAACAAAGCCCCGGGAGCCGATGGCATACCAGCCGAATTGTTTCATCACGGCGGGCCAGCCTTACGTCAAGCAATTCATGATATTATAGTACAGGTATGGGAGCAGGAGGAAATGCCAGAAGACTGGCGAAAAGGTTTAATATGCCCCATACATAAGAAGGGAGATGTCACAACGTGCAGCAATTATAGAGGTATCACGTTGTTGAGTACCGCCTATAAGATACTCTCCTCTATCCTACAAGACCGGATTACCCCATACGCTAAAACCGTCATCGGACAATATCAGTGTGGTTTCATTCCAGGCAAATCAACAACTGATTAGATCTTTACCCTTAGGCAGGCGATGGAAAAATGTCTAGAATTTAACATCCCAACATACCAACTGTTTGTAGACTTTAAGGCCGCCTATGATAGCATAGCCAGGGTAGAACTTTACAAAGCCATGAGAGAATTCGGCATCCCAAATAAATTGACACGACTATGTAGGTTGACCATGACCAACGTAACAAGCCAAGTAAAAATAGCCGGATTGCTATCCAGACCAATCAACATCTTTAATGGACTCCGACAAGGGGACGGTTTGGCCTGCCTCCTCTTCAACCTGGCGTTGGAGAAAGCAATCCGTGACTCTGGCACGGCAACAAGAGGGACCATCGTCAACAGGTCCAGCCAGTAACTGGCTTACGCAGACGACATCGACATCATCGGAAGAACCGAACAAGCTGTACACGATTCCTTCATCCAGATCGAGCAGGCGGCACAAAATCTGGGGCTGCACATTAGTGAAGGTAAAACAAAGTACATGATGGCGTCGAATGCGAGAGGAACAGTTGGTCAAACAATCAAGGTTGCGGAGCACGAATTTGAAGTGGTGCAATCCTTTAAATACCTTGGGTCAATAATAGCAGCCGATAACAATATCGAAGAAGAAATACGCGGGCGGCTTCTCAAATCCAACAGAGCCTACTATAGTCTGTCAAAGCTCTTCAAATCCAGAAATCTCACCATAACTTCAAAACTGCTGCTGTACAGGACTATGGTCCTGCCAGTACTCACATATGGATCCGAGACTTGGGTGCTTAGCAAAAGGCACTCCGACCTCTTAGCTGCGTTCGAGAGAAAAGTCTTAAGGAGAATTGTTGGCCCCGTATGTGAGGAAGGACGATTCCGAAGACGGCACAATCATGAACTATACGCAATCTACCTTGAAGCAGATATCGTGACAAAAATTAAGCTCGGTAGACTCCGGTGGGCAGGACACCTAGCTCGCATGAGCGAAGAGGAACCTGCTCGGAAAGTTCTTTGTGGTACATTCTATGGTAGACGACAGCGTGGTAGACCATGCTTGCGCTGGAGAGATGGCGTAGACCAGGACGCCCGAAGCCTTGGGGTGCGCAACTGGATGGCGTCGGCATTATCTGCGACAAAGAACTCAATTTACGTGCTCATATTGATTAAGGAATTGTCTTATAATTGCCCATGCCACAATCGTGTTATGAGCCGTCTTGGCGATATTAATTGGACGCCTCGTAGCTGCGATTTGACCCTTTTGGACTTTTGTTTTTATAGGGAACCGGAAAAGACCGATGTTATGCCAACAATCCAGAAAATTTAGTCAAGCACCAAGGCCAATATCATCCAAGCAATCTACGAGCTACAGCCCGAAACTATGAACAAAGTCTTGGAAAATTGAAGTGACAGAATGCGCTACTGCGAAGCTAGCCGAGGCAGCCAATTGAACTACTCGACGTCGTGTTCCATAATTAATGGGAATTGGGAATGTTTGCTCTCACTAATAAAGCCATAATACATGGACCAAATTTAATTTTGTTCATTTTATTGCATTTAAAAAAAGAAACACCAAATATGTAGATTCGTCCACTTTTGTACCTTCCTGCCCACCGACCCATCAACTATGTCCATTTTGAACCTCAAAATGTTACGCCTATCAAGTAATGCCCATTACCTTATTGGTTTTTATCTTAATGTTTCATTCTTTCGAAGATCCCTAAGTTAAGATTGTCTTAGTTTGTTGTTTAAGTTTTAAGTCGTTTGTATTACGCTCAATAAATTAATCCGAAATGGAGGAGACGTACAAATTTCTGCTATTTCAGAAGGCCTAACGAGCAGCGCTTTTCATGACATGTGATACTCTTGGAGGATCTGTCACATCCTCCTGAGAGTCAGTACACTCCTGAAAATTCATTATTGCAGTGGGTAATAATCGAACCAAAGACCCTCTGCATGACAGTCCAACACAGGTACCCTTATGCCAAGGGTATTATTTAAGGACAATAATTATCTGTGCCCAATGGTGTTTCTCTCATAATAGTTAACTTTTTTCACTTATTCGAGAAGTTTCCTCGATGACACGTTTCCCATACGCCTAGGGTCTATATTTTACAATTTTATATCTACTTATTTTAATTTTTCGTCAATTTTTGAGCTGTGATGAGAAGGTGTTGTTAATTGAGGTATTCTTCAAATTTTATGAGCCGATTCCGTTCAAGTTGAAGAAAGATACTAAAATTTTCTAATAAAAAAAATCTACTCGTACTTGGATACAAAAAAATACAATAACTCACGACTTTAAAATCCTTGAATCGTAAAAGCAAGTACTTTACGGCTCAGTTGTGCATTTTACTTGCGAATAATTCAAAATAAAAGTTCCTTGCGTCAATTTATACCTCAATTTTTCTCCAGAACAAGGTACAGGAAGATAAATTAAAAAAGTCTGCTATTTATACATAAAACATTGGCAACTTATGAAGAATAATTACAAGATTTTGTTGTCTCTGCTAAAAAAAAAAATGAATAATAGTCAAAAGAGATTCTTGTAATTATTACACAAAAGACGAAATTAGTTGAGCTTTATTTGCCATGGGGATGATTATTTCTTGTTAAGCAAAAAGGAACTCTGCAGCGAGGTAATAATTAAAGAATCTGCTCTGCTTATAAAACGTAATCTGCATCATGATTCTGAGAAAAGTTTTAGATTAAGTGTTGATTTAAATTTGTTCGTTTTAATATTTCTTGCAGAGTAAATGTTGGATATAAAAGTAAGTATTTAGTTGTAGAAAGGTGTCAAACCTGAGATATTGATTAAATATTAATTTGGTCGGCCCATTCCTTTTATCAGCTAGATACTATGAAGAATATCTCGAATGTGTAACGTATCAAGTTGGAGGTCTAGGGATCACGGCTTATGCAACGTAAAGAGAAAACATTTTATGTATGGGTACTGAGTCCATCGAAGAAATGAAAAATTCCAAAGGAGCCTTCCATTTAAGCCGTTCGGATTCGAAAGAGAGAGTCTTCTCTATTAGTATAACGACAAACGAGTAACTAAGCCCTGCTTCTTCGTTATTTTTTTTTGGATATTTTTTCTTATTTCAATGCGCTCTTTATGGACTTCATAATATATTGAAGACTTAATGAACGAGCTTCAAAGAATTCTTGGTGATGAATCTGGAAAACTATAAGGTAGATATTACCAAAAGAAATTTCTTAAACCTTGAAATACAAGAATTTCTTAGTCTAGTCGAGTCTATCGGAAGTCTTCTTCCACGCTTTCAAAGTCAATGCGTAGGCCGTTTCATCTGTCTTTCCTTTTTACTTGCGATATACATATAGTCCAGTCATTTTAGGTTTTATCAATCTTATCTTCTTTTAATCTATTTCAAATAAACTATTTTAAAAACGGTTTAGGAAGAATTCTTGATCTTATATTTATAAATAATGATTTAAAATATAATGTAGAAATAGTTGACTTTCCATTATTAAAAAATTCTGTTCACCACATTGCATTACATGTCAATTTAGATTATTATGAATATACGTTTGATCCACCCATTGTGGAAAGAAACTTTAATTTTGCAAATGCTGATTTCATTGCTTTAAATAATTTTTACATGACATTTGAATGGGAAAATGTATTCCAAAATAAATCCCTTGCTGAAATGTACACAAGTTTTAAAAATATTCTCTTTGAGGGCATGGAACTTTTCGTGCCTTTTTTTAAAAAGAAAAAGCCTTTCAAGCTGCCATGGCATAATCAAAGACTAAAAAACGTAGAAAATATAAAAAACAAAGCCTTCAAGCGTTTTAAATTAACAGGGTCTATTGAAGATCGAAATCGGTTTTTTCAATTCAGAAGAGAATTTGATTTTCTTAACCGTTTCCTATATAAGCAATATATAGATACTACTGAATCAAACATAAAGAAAAACAGTAGATCGTTCTGGATTTTTATAAACTCTAAGCGTAACAGCACCTCCTATATTCCTCAGTCGATGGAATACGATAACGCCCAATCTAACGATATACAGTCATCTTGTGAATTGTTTGCAAAATTTTTCAAGTCGTCTTATAATATTGATTTTATTCAGGACATAAATCTTATGTACTCAAATGTAGATCTATTGATCAACTTTGAGCCCACACGCTTATCTTTGGAAGAAGTTTTGTTTGCTCTTTCCGAAATTGATGTTTCCAAAAAAGCGGGTTACGACAAAATACCTCCTTCCCTGTTATCAAGATGCTCTTCCACAATAGGTGTTGCCCTAACTCTACTTTTTAACAAATCTCTTTCATCGGGTGAGTTCTTAGAAGAGTGGAAAATATCATTTATTAACCCCATTTACAAAAGTGGTTCCAAGCATTTAATTAATAATTATAGGCCAATTTCGAAGCTTTCGGCTATACCAAAACTTTTAGAAAAAGTTATGACTGATAAGTTCTATTTCTCTGTAAAAGAGTCTTTGTCACCAAGTCAACACGGATTTATGAAGGGTCGATCAACAGCCACGAACCTTTGCCTTTTTACAAACTATTGCTTGAGCCAAATAGAATTAGGCAACCAAGTAGATGTCCTCTACACAGACTTCATCAAAGCATTCGACCGAGTCCATCATGGTTTGCTTTTACAAAAGCTACTCAAGATGGGTTGTAATAGCTCTTTTCTAAAGTGGTTAAACTCGTATCTTTCTAACAGAAAACAAATTGTTGAGATAAATGGACATCATTCAAGCCATATTCATGTGGACTCAGGTCTTCCTCAAGGTAGTCACCTAGGCCCATTGCTCTTCGTTTTGTTTATAAACGATTTACCTTTAGTTTTTAAAAACGCACTTTGTCTAATGTTTGCCGATGATGTGAAAATTTTCTATGCCATACAGTCGATTTTAGACTGCCACCGACTTCAGGCAGATATAAATTTGCTCCTTGAATGGTGCAGATATAATCACCTTGAATTAAATTTCTCCAAATGTAAAATTTTCAGTGCAACTAGGTCACATAACCTTATTGATTTTATTTATAAATTCGACAGTGAGGCTCTTTTAAGAGTTGAATTTATAAAAGATCTAGGAGTGATCGTTGACTCTAAATTAGATTTTCGTGCCCATATTGATTTTATAGTTTCCAAAGGCAATTCACTCCTTGGCTTTCTAAAACGAAACGCAACTGATTTTAAAGATGTTTACACACTTAAATCTTTATTTAATTCACTGGTACTTCCCTATCTCGAATATTGTTCGATAATATGGTACCCATTCTATGCGAATGGAATAAAAAGAATTGAGCAAATACAAAAAAGATTCACGCGATTTGCACTCCGCAATTTCAATTGGTCAGGTGATATGCCGATTTATCTTTCAAGATGTGCTCTGATTAGTATGAAAACACTTGAAGTCAGAAGAAAGACTCAAAGCATAATGTTTATAAAGGATATTCTCTCAAACCGTATTAATTCTATTGAATTACTCGATCTTATAGGATTCTATGTCCCAGAGAGAATATTACGGAACAGATGTGTCCTTTTCTATGTTACAACCCATAGAACTAATTATGGATTAAATGAACCCATTTCGCGTTCATTATCATTGCTCAATTCCATTTGCAATGAAGTCGACATTGCAATGAATAGAAACCAATTCAAAAGAAATGCTTTACATGCTTTCAGCTAAATTTTGTATGTAAATAATATAATTTTGATTTTATTTAATGTAAAGTTTAATAATTATATGTATTTAATATTTATATGTATTTTATAATTTATATTTTGAGTATATTAAATGTAATCAGCAGATATATATCCATTGATGAAATAAATAAATAAATAAATAAATAAATAAATATCTGCGGAAAAATTCCTAGTAAGCTGAATTTTTGTATACACCTTTAATACGGCATTGTAATGAAGATGTGAAAAATCGACATTGATATCGTGCCGGCTAAAAAAGTTATAGGGGTCAAAAGGTCACAAAAATCAGTTTTTCGCAAATATCTCGCGATCTATTGCTCAGAGGTGAATAAAGGTCATTATGAAAATTGTTTGTCGTGAAATTATCTACAAAAAATGTCTCTTGCATTTTTCTGTAAAATTAACCGTTTTCGGAGTAGAGCACTGAGAAAGCGAATATATTTTGACGATGCATTCGTTTCCGCACCACCTTCGAGGTAGAATGCAGGGCGCGCTTTTTTTACATGGTTTCCCCCATAGGCATAATCCATGATATGTAATCAGAGGTTTTTTTATTTACGAGTGAATAATTTTTTATTTGAATACAGAAAAATACAGAAAAATTAACTTTAGTATATAATTTTTTTTTATCATTCATTGTCGATATCTTTAGTTTCTGCGTTTGGGTATTTACCAAGTATATGGAGAACAGGAAAGCTAATATTTATTCCCAAAATACAGAAAAAAGATACAACATTAGACGCATTCTTAGACATAGAGGGAGCCTTCGACAACACATCCCATGAGGCTGTAGGCACAGCTTTTGTTAGGAAATGCGTACCCATCACCATAACTAGATGGAAATGTTAGGCACTAGCAAACCGAACATCCTTAGCTGGATATATACATTGATGGTAAGACCAATCATTACATATGGGGCGGTTGCATGGCACAAGAGAACCGAATTATCAAGAATAAGGAAAGCTCTAGAAAAAGTCTAAGGGCTCGCGTGTATCTGTATTACAGGAGCAATGAAAACCTGCCCTACCGCAGTTATAGAGGTTCTCCTCTATCTATCCCCCCTACACGAGGCCATCAGAAGTGCGGCAATGGGAGTTATCTTGAGATCCTCGAAACAAATATCATCAAGTGGCACACTGATGAATCGAGTCCTAAGCAGAATAGTTTCAGATTTCTGAAACTGACTTCCATATCATCGCAATATCACTGAATCTTGTTGAAGTCACAGTGCAAAAGAATTCTGATGACCTCGAATTTGGGAGCTGTTCTGTACACTATTAGGTGGACGGCATACACAATTACCCGAGTTGGACTACCTATTAGATCGCTGGTGTAAAATGCTGAATAGAATCAGCGAGGTTAACACAGCTGAAGACCATTTTTAATATCGAAGATTGCGGTATGCAATTGTTAATGACACAGAAACTGAAGATATCGACAATGAATGATAAAAAAAAAATTATATACTAAAGTTAATTTTTCTGTATTTTTTCTGTATTCAAATAAAAAATTATTAAAAAAAAACCTCTGATTACATATTATGTATTATGCCTACGGGGGAAAACATGTTAAAGAAACGCGCCCTGCATTCTACCTCGAAGGTGGTGAGGAAACGAGTGCATCGTCATAATATATTCGATTTCTCAGCGCTCTACTCCGAAAACGGTTAATTTTACAGAAAATGCAAGAGACATTTTTTGTAGACAATTTAACGACAAACAATTTTCATACTGACCTTTATTCACCTCTGAGCAATAGATCGCGAGATATTTGCGAAAAACTGATTTTTGTGACCTTTTGACCCCTATAACATTTTTAGCCGGCACGATATCAATGTCGATTTTTTCACATCTTCATTACAATGCCGTAATAAAGGTGTATACAAAAATTCAGCTCACTAGGAATTTTTCCGCAGATTGGGGTTTAAATGCCTAAAATGACTGGACTAATAGGTAGGTAGGTACTATACTATAGGGCAAGTTCTGCATTTGAAAAAAATCGAACTCGAGATTTTGATCAAAGTTGACATTACGATGATAGCGAAGACGAAAATAAAGTGGGTCTGACAATTCCGTCTCTCTCTCTGTATGTCCGTATGTCTGTATGTCTGTATATCTGTATGTCTGTATGTCTGTATGTCGGTATGTCTGTATGTCTGTATGTCTGTATGTCTGTATGTCCTGTATGTCTGTATGTCTATATGTCTGTATGTCTGTACCTCGATCTAGAGCCTAAGTCACTGGAACTATTTTGTTCAAACTCGGTAGTTAAAGGTCTTCGGCGATTCCCTAGAGGAGAAATTGAAATTTTTTTTTACTCCAAAACTAACGATACCCCCCATACACCCGTAATGCAAAATCTTATTTATCTCGAAAACGGCTCTAACGATTTTGATAAAAAGAACTAAGTGTGATATTTTAGGCATGGACTATATTTTTGTCAAAAAAAAAATTTGGCTGGAAATGTTATAAGGGGTACCTGTCATAGATCCGTTTTTTTTTGATTTTCGAATTTCTCACCAACGGCTCTAACGATTTTAACCTAAATTTTTATGCAGGAGTCCCCATAAGCTTAAAATAATATTGTTTATAAAAATATTCAAAAAAATATTTGTTGGGTTTTTTTGAAAAAAAATTTTGTTTGAAAAATCAGTATCTTAAAAGCCTATGAACGATTATTTTTTGAAATTATTTTCTAAAATCAATATTATTAACTACTTAAAATTCGCATCCCACATTTTTTTCTTGAAAAATTTTAAAGAAATTTCTTATATAAGAAATTTATTTAATAATTAAACGATTTTTTAAAGGTTGTTTGCATATATTCATACTTTTCTAGAAATCATTGAAGAGAAACATTGAACATTTGTATCTCCTAAATCCATGTTTTATATATATAAAATGTATCTTAAGTTCCAAAGCACTTTTACATAAGAGCAAGTTCGTGCGATCCAGTCGTGCATTTTATTTTATAATGTGCACGCTCTAAAGCGATTTTGACTACACTTTAAATGTTAAACTAAGTGCGAGCGTTAGGAAAATAGGGAACGATTTAAGAGGAGATACCAATGCACATTTGTTTTGAAGCTAGCAGCATAGGGGTATTCCGCTTCAACGACAGAAGACATCATTGAGTTCTTGAAGCATTAACTTCTACGCAGTTTTTGATTCTCCATTGTACAATGTTGTCAAGATCAGAATTTAGTGAGCTTATAATACACTGGCGTTTTAAATCCACATACCAAAAACAACGACATGAATCTAGAAACGAACTTCTAATTTGCCGCTAAAAGTCGTTTCTGATCCAACGAAGAAGACATTCATCAATACCATATGAGGGATTCCTTGAGTTGGTGATTGAATAGCATTTCCAATACCTTACAAAGAAAAGAGGCAAGTGCAATTGGTAATGAGAGCGCACGAGCTGCGAAGAATAGGATCAACACTTGATCTTTATCAGGCAGACACAAAAGTTCAGGTAACACCCTGTAATCTTAAACTGTTAATCAATAACAAAAGTATTGCTACGAGTACCTGTACCTGTACCTGTGTTAGAACCAGAAATCTTTGGCTTAGTTTCTACAGACAAAAGACCGACATTATCACCCAACTACGTAAAAAGTTTCTATCTCTTCCCGTTAGCATCACTACCGGACAAAAACAACTAGGTCACCACAAGAAGAAGTCTATATAAGGACGGCTTATGCAAAGGATGCAGAGAGGTGGATTCTCCTGCCCTGATCTATACATCCGAACAAGAGAGACACTTCTACAACGACTAGGAGGAACTCTCTGATATTCTAGGCAAAAACCTTGTGAAATTTATTAACTCTTCCAAATGGCTTAAAAGTTCATATTAATGGAGCCACCTCTTCCTAAAGATTGGTAAGATCCTCTTCGACTTATTCAGCAATGCTTACCAAACAAACGGACACATACACCAAACACTGACCTATTCAACTCATAATAGATGTTGCAAGGTGCAAGGTGCTCTTACGGGCCTGGTGGAGGGATGATTTCTAAAGTGGGGTAAAGGAAAAGATAACGCCCTTAAAAGACATCTGCTTCTCCTCAACCAGAAAGATATTTCTTCAATGACTTCGAAGTACTCGTATCCTCCAAAATTTCAGGCTATAGCTTGCTTAAACTCAACACTCTTAACGGGCTTGAATGACACAGAATTTTTCATAGGTTTCATTACATGGGAGTCTAAATTAGAAAGTCAAAAACACATCGCTTTACTTCATTCCATTTGGTCTGACCAGATGACAATCCATCCAATAAAGAAAAGTGTTGCCAAATCTAATTATATACGAAAAACTAAAGTCATTTTGTGAGAATTTCCACTACTGTTTTTTTTAAATTTTCTTCTGTTACAACCATGCTACCTCTGAGAGTTCTATGTATCTTAGCCTCTTAAATTACAAGAGCTAGCTCGTGAGACCCAGTCGTGCATTTAATTTTTTCTCATTTTGCACCGTTTTGCCATTTATTTTGTATTTTTTTATGATTTGTGTGTTCTTTGTGTCTGAAACTAACGAGGCTTTGTAAATGCATACATTTTATTAACATTATTTAAAGAAGTTTCTCATCGAGCCAGAATTACCATTATGCGCTCGACGGGACGTGTTTTCCGGCAAAGGAACTCCTCTATACCAAACATCACGCTATGCCATTTGCATTGGTGTCATAAAACGACTTCCTTAATAAAACTCATTAAGATCCTTACTGCGTGCGACTCGACTCAGTTGCCAATGGCTTGGGCGTTGGGCGAAACGCGAGACTCTAGCAATTGTAACTGAATTGTGAATTATCCAACAATCCCTGTTCACATACATATAGACAAAAAAAATATAAAAAACAAAATACAAACGAAAATGCGATCGCAAAAAAAAAATAAAGGAAATCGCTGTAATGAAAAATTACAAACAATAAAAAAATATATTTCCAGATGGCGCGACTCACAGAAGCTTTGGAGAATCACATAGTATACCTATACCTATACCTATACCTATACCTATGAGCTATGACATTAAGGGAGTTGAATTCATGATCATGGTCCAGGAGCAATGTGTCGGCTGCGACGGCAGCGGTGAACGTGAAAGTTTTCCCTCGTCCTTTCCTTTCCCCAAACCGAAACCAAAACATTGCCAGGATACCAGCAAGATAAATTTTATTACTAAAAATATACGAGTACTTAACAATAATATTCCTAACACAATCGGCATTTTTTTTGTATACTGTTTTTCGGCTTCCAGTAAATGAATTCCGCGACTCGTGGATGTGAAGGATTCTACCTTTTTCGAAAAACAGTATGTTTGAGCAAAATATTTAATTAATGTTCTTTTATGTCTTAAATTATTTTTTTTTTTTAAATAAAATTGCAAATGAAGGTTTTTTTATAATACAGTCTCAATATACTCGTACTATTGAAATAAACCATCCAAGTAAAGGACTTATAATTATCTTATTGGACTAGTTGAAATATTGATTTAAAATCCGAGTAGCTTTTAATGGGCTCTGGGATCTGGGCAACCCATATATGGGATATTCTTAAAAAAGTGTGCCATCGAATGGTCAAAAAAGGTCAACTAGTTTTGGAAATGGGTCTGCTTGTTTTCCGGGAACAAGTTGTCGCGTGTTTTTTTCCAGTAAAAGTATTTTGTGTGGTTAATAACTGTAACAAGAATCCGTTTGTGTATTTTTTTTATTTTCTTGTTTTTTTTTTTCAAGTTTTGAAATGTGGTGCGGCATCTCTCCCACATTTCGGGGAGAGATGCCGCAATTTTTTTTTGAGAACACGCCGCACATTAAATTTGCTTATCTATTTTTTTTTAAAGGAATACAAAGCTTCGTTATGCACGTAAAATTAATTCTTTAAGTTCAATAAATTTACTATGCGGCATCTCTCCCGCACATGAGGGAGAGATGGCACACTTAACATATTTTACTTTTTTATTATTTTATATGAAAATTGGTATTTTTTGTAGGTCAAGTATTTTTTTGGGGTAGAATATAAGTCCATTGTTAAGTTTTTTGCAAAACTACAGTTTATTTTACTTTAATAAAAATACTACGTTGATTTTTGAAAAAGTGCGGCATCTCTCCCGCAATTACCCTATATTGTTTATTACACAATTTACAGAGATTAAGTATCGCTCTATTTTACTTCTTAGAAAATTTCAAAAAATGTATTCCAATTATCCTAGTATAAAATAATGAAAAATCGAAGGAAGCGCTACAAGAAAAACCTTTTTCAAATTGTCAAAAAGCAAGTAACCCACAATTGGAGAGAATAGGAAGCTAGAAAGCACCGAAAAGAGCCCGGCTGGGTTGCACAAACTTAGTCTTATGTAAAATACTAAGAATTTAAAAAATTAAGATAATTAGAGAAAACCTATTCATATAAGCATAAAATTAGGGGGTGGCCTTGGCGCGATGGTTGTGTGCTCGCCTGTCAAACTCATTATCACACAGGTTCGATCCGTCATCAATGGGTTGCTGCTTACTCATTACATGTTGTTTAGGCATAACACTAACAACATGTGATTGAGTTAAACTAGTATGTCCAACAAGGATGAATACCAATAAAAAAAATAATGCGAATTATAAGGGACATAGAAATAAGACACGGCAATACTCCGCTTTAGTTCAGCCGCCACCCCTGGAGATAAAAAATCTGAGACAACCACCTTCAGTCTCAACATCGTGCCACACATCTTTCCTATCCTTCTTTCTCTTCCGTAACTTCACGCCAGCGCTGTGTTGAAGAATTTAAATCCCTTGAGCGCGAGTAAATTATAAAAAAAAAAAAATGACTTAAACAAATCGGTTAGTAGTTGGAGCTAAAAACAGGATGCAAGAACAAAAAGAAAAGTCGTTGTAGTGTTTTCTTATAAAAATAAGCTTTTATAAACAAAATTCTTAAAACATTTTTAAGAAACAATTTTGGCAGACCAACTAAAATATTTTTTTTTTTTTAATTTTCAAAATGCAATATTTTTTAAACTTTTGCATTTCAATATCTCAAAAACGACTTGATATTTTTTGGGAAATTTATTTTTTTATTCGTTTAGTAATAAAAACTTTGAGTTGGCGTAGCAAAATTTTTTCTTAAAAATATTTTAAGAACTTTGTATATAAAAGCTAATTTTTTTAAGAAAGAAAGCCAATATTTGCGTGAATCACATGGCATCTTGGTTTTACCTTCAACATCCAACTACTAAAGAAGTTGTTTAGTCATTTAAAAAATGCACGACTGGGTCGCACGAACTTGCTCCTATGTAATAGACTAGGAATTTTAAAAACGAATGTTTTTAGAGAAAACTGTTCATAAGGATAAAATGAATTTTTTTTAAATTCTTTTAGTAGTAAGAGATAAAAACAGAATGCTATGCAAATATGAATTTATGCATATATGTAAGTCGTTGTAGTGTTTCCTTAAAAAAAATAAGCTTTTATATACAAAATTTTTAAAACATTTTTAAGAAAAAATTTTGGTACGCCAACCTCAAGTTTTTATTATTGTACGAATAAAAGTCTAATTTCCAAAAAAAATACTAAGCCGTTCTTGAGATATCGAATTTTTCAAAAAAAAAATGACTTTTTTTTCTAAAACTTGAAAAAATAGTTTTTCGTAAGTTCTTAAATGCAATGTTTTTTAAACATTTTAGGAGCTTCTTTATAAAAAATTTCATTAAAATCCGTTATGTCGATAATGAGAAATTCAAAATTCAAAAAAAATCGTTCTATGGTAGGTACAGTCAGTAATATCTAGATTTAAAATTTTTTTTTATAAAATTATAGATCGTAAAGATTAATCAAAAGAAAAAAATTTTAGCAAAATTCTCAGAACCGTTTTCGAGAAAAATACGATTTTCGAAAACCATTTTTTAAAGGTTGTATGGAAGGTACCGTTAGTTTTAGATAAAACAAAATTTTTTTTTAAATCTTATAGATTATATTAAGAAACTTTAATTTGTCAAGTTTGAAAAAAATCGAGCATGGGGTTTTCGAAATATTGAGTTTCCAAAAAAATTTTGATTTTTTTTTAAAAAATCCAAAAAATTAAAAATTGAAAATTTGAATATGTAATAATATTTAGACTTTGGAGGAGCTTTGGCATAAAAAAAATTATTTAAATCGGCTGTACCGTTTTCGAGAAAATCAAAAACAAAAAAAATGGGGCTACCAAAAATTACCTATTTTTTGTAAAATTTTTTTCAACCATTAGCTAGTTTTAACCAAATGAAATTTTACAAATTTTCTTAAAAAAATTCTGTGGGACAGTTTTTGAGAAAAAAAATATTTATAAAATTTCGAAAAAAAAATCGTATGGCAGGTACCGTTATTTTTGGTCTTAAAAAAAAAACAGAAAAAAACTTCCGGGGGAGGGGGGGGGGGGGTAAATTAAAACCCATATCTACCAAGTTTGAAGAAAATCGGCCAAGCCGTCTAGGCTGTAGTCGAACCGACAGACAGACAGACAGACAGAATTGCGAGACCCACTTTTTTGGTCTTCGCTATCATCGTAATGTCAACTTTGATCAAAATCTCGAGTTCGATTTTTTTTACGAATGCATAACTTGCCTTATAGTACCTATAAGTCGCAAGTAAAAATGAATAACATTGATTTTTGAAATTTGTAGTCTTTAGATAAGAGCAAGTTCAAGCGACCCAGTCGTGTATTTTACTTAAATCTGTCAAGCAGTTTGTGAGAAAAATAAATATTTATAAAATTTTGATAAAAATTCGTATGGCAGGTACCGTTATTTTTGGTCTTAAAAAAAAAAAAAAAAAAAAAAACGTGTGGGGGAAAAATTTAACAATACTATACTAAGTTTAAAGAAAATAAGTCGAGCCATTTAGGCTGTTGTCGAAAAGCCAGACAGACAGAATGCATAACTTGCCTTATGGTACCTATAATTCGCATGTAAAAATGTGTTTCAAGGGGAAAAAAATTGAAATTAAAACAGTTCTCAGACTTTACCTACTACCATGGGAACCATTTATTTAATATTTCAATTTCTCATTATCAACATAATTAAAATTAAATTAAATTAAATTTCTTAAGCAATAGCTTCTTAGATGTTAAAAAAAAAAACCATTGAATATGAAAACTTTGAAAAACATATATTTTGGATTGGAAACAATTTTTGAATTTCTCTTATTTGAAAATTCGATATTTCAAAAACAATAATTTTCCTTCCAATTTTTTAATTTAACTTAAATTTTAATAAAAACTTAAAATTGGAATATCAAAAAGTTTTCTTAAAAAGTCTTAAAAATTTTGTATTGTATATAAGAACTCATTTTTTTTAAATTTAGTTTTTAAGCTCTAACCGTTCAAGGCTTTTGAAAAATTTACTTTATGCTTCCATTTATAAAATTAAGTGTCTCTTTAACATGCGATCAGGCTTGTACTATTTTTTACACTTGCAGTAAAATTTTTGGTAAAAGCCATAATAAGGCTAATTCTAATGTACGCATGATTGGTCTGGTGGCCTTAGATAAAGAAATCATTGGAAAAATTCATAGGAAAATAGATTTTAACACAGTGGCAACAACAGATATCAGGGTTTGTAAAAGAATGCAATCTTTTGTGAATGCAATTTTTAAAGATCATTAATTGAATTCAATAAGTCATTCAAGACTGAATTCTTTTACAACTCTGAAAGATATCTCAACAAGGGAAATAAAATAAAATAAATAAATAAAAAACTGTCATTGCTTGCTATAATGTTTCGGTCTTTACGATCGGTTCCAAATTATACAAGGGGTTAGGGTCAGCCATCCACTCATATAACCCACCTATTATCAGATCATCCAAGTGGAAGTGCTGCAGTTTGCAAAACCGAAAAACATCGTGCATCAAATGAAATATTAAATAGAAATATCAATATCTTGAGGTTTCTTATATGGGTCCCAGAATATCGTGACATATACGGGAGCGAAATGGCAGATGAACAGGCCATCGCTTGATCTTAGCCAAACCGATATAAAACTACAAGAGAAACGCGAACTGCACCAGAATTTCCTTCAGGCTCTCGGTTTCAAATCCGACAGTCGACGGTTGTTGCGTTTTAAGGAATCTTTAGCCGAATATTTCGAGGGAAACCAGAATATTAAGTTAAGACAAGAAGGACTCAACTATTCATCCAAATTGGAGTTCTAACGGGCCACAACACAATGGAAAATCACATTAATACACTGCTCCTGTCAACAGGCATCTGTCAGTTGGCTCCTGTCAAAATTTAAACTTGCTGCGTCAGTTAGTTTGTGTTTGACAGCTATTTTTATCAGACTACTCACTAATTTGAGGAGAAAATGGAAAAAAGTGAATTTCGTGTGCTTATTAAGCATTATTTCTTGCGAAAAAAAACCATTACCGAGACCAAGGCTAAGCTTGATAAATACTATGGGGACTCTGCACCATCGATTTCAATGGTAAAAAAGTGGTTTACTGAATTTCGTTGTGGCCGTACAAGCACTGAAGATACCAAACCTGGACGCCCACTTGAGATCTCTACACCCGAAACAATCGAAAAAACTCACGATATGGTGTTGGCCGACCGAAGATTGAAAGTGCGAGAGATTGTGGAAGCCGTAGGGATCTCGCATGGCTCAGTGGTTTCAATTTTGAATGATCACTTGGGCATGAGAAAGCTTTCCGCAAGATGGGTGCCGCGTTTGCTCACAGTCGACCACAAACGCAATCGTGTAACAACTTCACAGGAAGGTTTGGCGTTGTTTAATCGCAATATGGAGGAGTTTTTGCGCCGTTTTGTAACCGTGGACGAAACATGAATCCATCACAACACACCAGAGACCAAACAACAGTCAAAACAGTGGGTTTCTAAGGGTGAATCGGCGCATAAGAAGGCCAAGGTGGGTTTGTCAGCTAATAAAGTTATGGCGACTGTTTTTTGGGATGCACGCGGGATAATCCACATTGACTACCTTCAAAAGGGAAGAACAATCAATGGGGAATATTATGCCAACTTATTGGACCGATTCAATGACGGTTTGAAAAAAAAAACCGACCTCATTTGGCCAAGAAAAAAGTTCTTTTCCACCAAGACAATGCAAGGGTGCACACATGTGCAGTTGCCATGGCAAAAATCCATGAATTGGGCTATGAATTGCTCCCTCATCCACCCTATTCTCCAGATTTGGCCTCGAGGGACTACTTCTTGTTCCCAAACCTGAAGAAATGGCTTGGTGGAAAAAGATTTGACTCCAATGATGAAGTCATCTCGCAAACAAAGGCCTATTTTGAGGACCTCGACAAATCATTTTTTTTGGAAGGGATAAAAAAATTGGAGAAGCGTTGGACAAAGTGTATAGAGCTCAAGGGAGACTACGTTGAAAAATAAAATTATTTTTTTATCAAAAAATCTGTGTTTTATTCCAAAAGTCACGGACTTATTGACCCACCCTCGTAGAATGGGAAGTAGCTCGTCGGATTGATGTAGAGGCTGTTAGGATTAAGAGGTGAAGGAGGGCTCATTTCGCTTACTTTGTGATTACCTCAGCCTATTCAGAACCAGAAAAAAGTATCCCTCACATAATATTTTATATCTCTACCCTGTCACTAAAGAACATCCTAAAATTCATTCAGAATGTAGGATGGTTCAGTGAGACATCGAATATGTATCTACCTAAACTTACTCAGTCCTCTTCCTCCTTTTGCTCACACGGACTTTAACATAATCCTGGGGAGCGCAATAAATCATTTGAGATCCGAATGAGATGGTACGACCTGCCGTTCCATTGGGACAATCGCAATCTACAATCTACCAAATTGTAATGCATCCGGATAGAGTCACTTTTGTAGATTTTGGACTGGTGGCATCATCGGTTCATACTTATTTAAGAAAGACGTTAGCCATCACCTTCAATTGATGTTAAGAGAATTTCTTTGAACCCCAATCGGCGGCGGCGCACGGGCGCTACATGCCACACAGTTCGTGTCAGAATAAACATGTTTCACGAGCGATTTCCAAACATGGCGGAAAAGATGTGAATTGGTTACTGAGATCGGGAAAATTAACCCCTTGGACTTCTTCTTATGGGGTTTTCTTAAGTCACAGATCTACACCAATATAGCATAAAGCACCACTGCACTGAAAGCCAACATTATCAATCATCATCATCATCATCATCATCATCATCATCATCATCATCATCATCATCATCATCATCATCATCATCATCATCATCATCATCATCATCATCATCATCATCATCATCATCATCATCATCATCATCATCATCATCATCATCATCATCATCATCATCATCATCATCATCATCATCATCATCATCATCATCATCATCATCATCATCATCATCATCATCATCATCATCATCATCATCATCATCATCATCATCATCATCATCATCATCATCATCATCATCATCATCATCATCATCATCATCATCATCATCATCATCATCATCATCATCATCATCATCATCATCATCATCATCATCATCATCATCATCATCATCATCATCATCATCATCATCATCATCATCATCATCATCATCATCATCATCATCATCATCATCATCATCATCATCATCGGCTCGACAACCGGGTTCCGGTCCTGGCCTCTTTCAACAAGTCTCTCCACCTATCCCGATCTCTAGCCGACGCCATCCGGTTGCGCACCCCAAGGCTTCGGGCGTCCTGGTCTACGCCGCGCCATCTCTCCTGCGGAAGCATGGTCTACAACGCTGTCGTCTACCATAGAATGTATTACAAGGAACTTTCCGAGCAGGTTCCTCTCCTCTCATGCGAACTAGGTGCCCTGCCCACCGGAGTCTACCGAGCTTAATTTTTGTCACGATATCTGCTTCAAGGTAGATTGCGTACAGTTCATGATTGTACCGTCTCCGGAATCGTCCTTCCTCACATATGGGGCCAACAATTCTTCTTAAGACTTTTCTATCGAACGCAGCTAAGAGGTCGGAGTGCCTTTTGCTAAGCACCCAAGTCTCGGATCCATATGTGAGTACTGGTAGGACCATGGTCCTGTACAGCAGCAGTTTTGAAGTTATGGTGAGATTTCTGGATTTGAAGAGCTTTGACAGACTATAGTAGGCTCTGTTGGATTTGAGAAGCCGCCCAACATAATCAATGCCATTGGTCAAATTCAGCTTGATTTATGGGCCGAATATTGGAAAAAGTTTGTGAAAATGTTCTTATTTATTTAGTCGGCTTAACATAATAAACTAATGGTTTTATTTAGCAGATAATTTGAAGGATGCGTCAAATCATCAACATAAAAAGTTTTAAAGGAAAGATACCCGTGAGCCGTGACATGGCTATCAATCAAAAAAGGCGATCCTATGTCCTGGAAGACTTATCGAGGCCTATTACTGCTTAATTTCCATACCTATCATACAGTTCTGCTTTAGTCAATTGGTACCAGTTTGGCTTTCTAAATAAATACAACAAATTCCAAGTCAAAAGTCACCAACTTTCCACCGACTTCTAGGTCTCATATAATAGCATTCATCGTCGAGAGTTCAATATGGCAATAGCTAAACTAGGGAAAACTGATTCAGATTTGTGGCATTAAATTTGAAGATGAGTGGTGTAATATGCAACTAGGCAAAAGTTCCACAGAACTATAACATGGACTGAACTTAGTCAAGCAGATGCGCCATCATGTAATTTTGTCAATCTGGTTTTGAATCAGGTTGAAAGCAGCGCAGCCATTAGCACTGAGATCACTATTTCAACTACATCATTGACTGTTCCCAACCTTCCGTAATGGAGTCCATCAATGCGATTGAAAAATAGGCGAAACTTGTTACTCTTGAAGTAAGCGAGCACAAGACCAAGTATAAAATATGCACTGCTACTCCGGTTTGGTGAAACACGCTTAAGACCAAGTGCACGTTTTAAAAAATCCCTTATGCTGCCAGTTCTGCTTTACGGTCCCAGGTACTGAACGAAAAGCAGAACGTGACAGTTTATACTCAAGGATTCTTTCGCAAATTGGTATTTGGTTCTGTGTTGGTGAAGAACGAATGCAATGGTAGATACAACACAGAACTCTATGAAATGTTCAAAGATGTGGATCAGAACGAATGGACAATAATGCTCTAGTTGAGAGAGTCTTCGAATCCCAACTCTAATAAATTCTTTAAAGTTAGAGGCGACAAGACCAAGCCAATATGGAAGTCAGAGAACTTGCTCCGGATGATTGGAAGCAGCGTGAATGATCGAAAGTCCTTCGATCTCGGGACAGCGAGCTTTCATGGATTGAAAAACAGTTAGGTAGGTAAGCTATTTTTATCATTTACCAGAAAAATAGCTTTTTATTGTGGATCTAGAAGTAAGAAAATAACAGCCTGAAAATGTTGTCAATACACTTTTTACCCGAAGTTTTGAGCCAATTTTTTTTCCATCAATTATAACCAAGGGTATAAAAATAAAATTGTGCCTTACCATAAAAAACGTCGTTTCACCTGTTGCACATATTGTTTGACGAGCAGACATCATCTCTGTCCAATTGACCATACGTTTAAGCTCTCACACTTTAAAGTTAAAAGTTTTTTAATTTGTACAATGTATGAAGCCCCAGGCAAGAATTCTCTGGCAACGATAATAACGTTCCCCATCCCCTTTGTGCGGCAAACATGTGATGAATTCTATTTTTGATCCCCAGAGCTAGGACGCATTATAAATTTCCTCCGCAACCTTTCGCTATATATGTTGCTAAGTTGTTGCCACATCTCCTCAACTTAGTTCTGCCATCTATCTCCCTCACAATAGCCCAATGGCTTAATGTATCTTTTTGGGTGTCGAACAATTTGTGCTTCCACCACCATCCATAAAGTGTGTGTACATCTTCTTTCTAGCTGACTGACTTTTTATTCCAGCTCCGTACACGGATATGGACGGAGCTATTCTTGTCCCGTTCTTTGAAAACCCACTTAAGGTCGTTACTTTAACGGGCATTGCATTGCAATGCTCTGGTTAAGGTTCATTCAAAAGGCCGAGAGCAACCATTTTACAAGAGCTGAATGATGAAGAAAAAGAAGAACGAGTACGAGGGAACAAGACAATCCTTGATAGTGATAGTGAAGACAATTCCATCCTTGGGCCATGTTCGCCATTCATGTACGCAGAGATAACAAGGAATATTTATAGTCCTTGTTCCTGCTTGCTGCTGCTGCTGCTGCTTCTCGTTGCCTGGTTATGGAATAGTCTTTTGGGGCAGGCTAAACTATATACCAAAAGCAAAAACTAAAACTCATAACATCTCTAACGAGAGACAGAGGCTTTTCTACATAAATTATTGGCGCAAACATTTTGAATTTAATTAATAATAAAGATAGAAAATATATTTCGATAATAGATATTTATGTGTGTGTGAGGCTGTAATGAATCTTTGCGGATAGTGTGGTGGTGGTTCATCTTCAGAGCGGAGACAAAAACCGGCGAATCTCAGGACAATATTAGAGAATTTGTAATTTCGTGGAATTGTGCGATGCGACTTGCATATTTTGTATCGTGTTGCGGTTTTTTCGGGCGGTTTTTGTTGCGGAATGGGGCGACGCGACGGTTTAACTTAAGGCTGCCATAACTTTCTTGGTACTTGGAAATGGCAGTGTTATAAAATGGAAGCCAGTGAGGATAGAGAGTGCCATGATGTTTTGGAAACTTTGCAATGTGGTTAAATTGAGACTAATTTTGAGGTCGTGGCTGTTTTTGGTTGGTGTTGTTTTGCTAAGGGAAGTTTTATATAAGTTTCACAAGTACGAAGTTTGTATAGATTGTAACAGATATAGGTATGCAGCCTGCTCAATTGGTTCTCGAATTTGGGAATTTAATGGTAATTGGTTTCTGGTATTAAATTCATTTCAATTGACACAAGGCTTCATTTCTTGAAACTTCTAGGAGGCACAATATTCACAGGAGTACTGTGATATAAGCCTGTGGGTTTTACACCTTCTTCTATAAATGAAGTAAAAATCCACTTTGATTAAGATGATTCTTAATCTAATTTAAATTTTATTTTAATAATGAATAAAGTTAACAAAATATTTAGTTTTTATTTTAATGCTGTGTGGTCCGCTCGCTTTGATGTCTGCCAAGTGAGTGATGAATCGCCTCGCTCATTTACAGCTTCACGAAAAAAACATTCGATGTCCGTTACATCTTCCGATGCAGGTGTTCGTTGAATTAAATTAAGGCGCGTTGCCGTTGCTGCGGAAAAGCACCACACTACTCCCCCTCCAGTCTATGGGCAGTGTGAACTCGGAGTTTGACAAGCCGTCCCGCCCGAGTCCGATATTCAGAATGCTTTGTTGATGGTAAATTGATGCATTCATCTTCTGTTGGTTCTTCAGGAACCACAAACGCTGCCTTTAGACGATCGATAGAAACCTTTTCGATGTTACCTTTAATGAGAATTTTAAAATATTTATCGAAACGTTTTTGGACAAGAAAAGGTCCATTATATGGTGCTTGCAAAGGTTTCCTTACACCGTCAACTCTCACGAAAACATACTTACAGCTCTACAGGGCTGGTTGAATGAAAAAAGTTTGGTTAGAGTTGTGGTGAGTTGTGTTCTGTGGTCGAATTTTGTCGATTGCTCTGGAAAGATTGCGCACGAAGTCGGGGTCCATTAAGTTTTCCTTCCTTGGTACAAAAAATTCACCTGGAACTTTTAAAGTCTTACCATAAAGTAGCTCAGCTGGTGACGCGTTAAAGTCTTCTTTGCAGGTTACACGTAAACCAAGTAAAATAAGAGGAAGTTCTTCCGACCAACTAGCAAGCATTTTCGTTTTGAGTGCAGACTTCAATGTGCGATGCCATCGTTCCACCATGCCATTCGCCTGCGGGTGGTATGAGGTAGTCTTCAAGTGCTTTACTCCTAATACGTTGTTGAGCTGCCGAAAGAGACCAGACTCAAATTGTCTGCCACGGTCCGTAGTAATGCGTAGTAAACCGTACCGCGAAATCCATCCCTGAAGAATCGCCTTTCCAATAGTCTCCGCCGTGATATCTACTATAGGTATGGCCTCTGGCCATCTGGTTTGTCGGTCGATTATAGTAAGTAGATAACAAAATCCATGCGATGGGGGTAATGGGCCAACTATATCGACATGGATATGCTCGAATCTTTCAACAGGCTCATCGAATGACTGCAGTGGTGCTCTAGAATGTCGCAGAATTTTCGAGCGCTGACACGCAATACAGTGCTTCACAAAACTGGATGATTCTTTCCGCATACTGGGCCATACAAATTTTTGTTGCAGCAATTTCGTAGTTGCTCGAACTCCAACATGCGCCAAACCATGAATTTGTTCCAAAACAATTCTGCGAAATCTTTTAGTAACATAAGGACGAACGTACGTACCTGATACATCGCATATAAGATCACTTTTTGTATTGAAATTGGCAACTCTTTTAAGAATTAAAGAAGTTTTGATGTCGTCCAATAGACTTTTCAGCTCAGGATCCGTCTTCTGATCCTCTGTCAACTGATCGTAGTCAATGCAAGGTTTAGTGGTCACTTCAGCAATCCTAGAAAGAAGATCTGGAATGATGTGTTCTTTTCCCAACACATGTCGAATATCAGTTGAAAACTGGCTGATGAATTCTAGCTGTCTTCCTTGTCTAGGTGATGCCTTATCTGTCTTTTGCTGAAATGCAAACACAAGAGGCTTATGATCAGTGTATATCGCGAACTCGCGTCCTTCCAAATAATGTCTAAAGTGTTTGATGCCTTCATAAATCGCCAGAAGCTCACGGTCGTATGTGGAATGTTTCCTCTGTGAATTAGACAGCTTTTTGGAAAAAAATGCCAGCGGTTTTGTCTCGTCACCAAGCGTTTGGTTTAAAACCGCTCCGATGGAAAAGTCGGAAGCATCGACTGCCATTGAAAACACACCCTCTTTCGCGGGATGAACAAGCATTGTGGCTTGGCACTTTGGCAGAGTGCTGTTTTGTATTGCTGGAACGCTTCTTCTGCATCGGGAGTCCACTTTAAAAGTCTCTTATCATTTTTAACATTACCTTCGATCAAACACTGCAGACGATCTTGAATATCGACGGCATTTGGTATGAACCGCCGATAAAAATTGATCATCGCCAGAAATTGACGCAGATCTTTCGCTAATGTCGGCTTTTCATAATTCGCAATGGCCTCTACTTTAGAAGGTAAAGGTTTAATGCCTTCAGGAACAACCAGGTGTCCCAAAAACTTTACCTCACTTTTGCCAAAATTACACTTCGCAAGATTAACTGTGAGTTTGTAGTCATCTAGCCTTTTAAATACAGTACGGAGATGTTCTTCATGTTGTTGCATATTCTCGGAGGCTACAAGTATGTCATCGATGAAAGCGACTGCAAAATCCAGCCCACGGAGAATTTCATCAATTAGACGCTGGAACGTCTGCGATGCGTTCCTGAGCCCAGGTGTCATGAACATAAATTCATACAACCCAAACGGTGTGACTATCGCCGTCTTGTGAATATCGTTCGGCTCCACCGGTACCTGATTGTAAGCCCTTTTAAGATCGATCGTGCTGAAAATCTTGCGTCCGTGAACGATGTGTGAAAAATCCTGTACGTGGAGCATTGGATATTTATCTACAACTGTTATGGCATTTAACCGCCTGTAATCGCCGCATGCTCGCCAGGCACCAGATGGTTTAGGGACCATATGAAGCGGTGTTGCCCAGTTGCTCTTCGAAGGCCTGCAAATTCCCAACTCCATTAGTTCTTGGAACTCTGCTTTTGCTGCTGCCAATTTATCTGGAGGAAGTCGGCGGGGCTTTGCCGTTACAGGTTGGCCTCTGGTTTCGATACAGTGAGTAACCTTGGTGGATAGATGCTGGCGTTTCGTAGGCTGGTCTTCAAAAAGTGTTTTGAATTCCTTCAAAAGAAAAGCAAAATTACTAGAATTGTCTATCAAGGTTACCTGTGGTGTATTTGAAACATCGACTCCAACGACCTTGGAAATATTTGTTGTGCAATCGATGAGTTGTCGGCTGCGGAGATTCACGGAGAGATTATAGAAGTTCAGGAAATCTGCGCCGATAAGTGGAGTTTGCACATTTGCGACAGTGAAGTACCATGAGAAATTACGTCGTAGACCTAGGGATAGAACTAATCGCTGTTGGCCATAAGTTTTTTTTTCTGTACCGTTCGCATAGATCTTGGTTTCACTTGTTGTTGGAGAAATCAAATTGCGCTTTGTTGGTGGAATAATCGACACATCGGCGCCAGTGTCAATTAAAAAGTTACGTCCAGTGAGGTTATCGTAGACGAAAAGACGATATGAAGGAGCGCCAAACTCATTCGTCTCAACATGAGTTCGGCTCTTTAGTTTCCCGCCGCATTATAAGCACATGGTTGGCGACACTTTGTTGCTTTCTCTCCAAACCTATGGTGAAACCAACAGAATCCCCTATCGCTGTCTTGTCTGGAACTATCCCGCCTTCGTCGAGAAGATGTAGGTGTTTGATCTCGGCGGGACCTTCTTTCAAATTGATCGAAACGCTGGCACAATTTAGTCATCTGTTCAGTAAGCTTATCCAGCTGTGACTCACCACGTGGTGCTCGAGTTGTTGCTGCAGCCACTACCGGGGAAACATTCGTTGTCTCGAGAATTCCATCAGCCATCTTAGCGAGTTTTTCGAGCGACTCTTCGATCCATGGTGAAAGAATTTGCTGCAAGGTGACTGGTAAACATCCCAGCCAGAGGGTAGCCAGAAACTTGTCCTCAACAGAATCGTTAGCGAGGTGACGCATTTCTTCCAGCAACCGAGATGGTTTTTTGTCGCCCAGTTCCATTTGGGACAGGAGTTTTTTTAATTTGCCTTGCTCACTTGGCGTAAATTCTTTAATTAAACGTTGTTTCAGAGCTTCATACTTACTGGACGTGGGAGGATTACGCAAAAATGTGCGGATTTTCTCCGCCACAGCTTGGTTTAGTTGCGAGACTACAGTATAGTACATTGTGTTGTCGGAAGTAATCCTATTGACCACAAACTGCGACTCGAGTAGAAAAAACCAAAGCTCTGGGTCCGTAGTGAAGAATTCTTGCGTCTTGAAGCGGAATGAATTGAACACGTGAGCTGCACCTGTAGCTACGCCATCGGCCTCGTTTGCCGCAGCATTTCCAGGTGGAAAAACATCAGATGGACACTTATTATTCTCAGTCATCGTCGGGGTCACCAATTGTGGGTTTTACACCTTCTTCTATAAATGAAGTAAAAATCCACTTTGATTAAGATGATTCTTAATCTAATTTAAATTTTATTTTAATAATGAATAAAGTTAACAAAATATTTAGTTTTTATTTTAATGCTGTGTGGTCCGCTCGCTTTGATGTCTGCCAAGTGAGTGATGAATCGCCTCGCTCATTTACAGCTTCACGAAAAAAACATTCGATGTCCGTTACATCTTCCGATGCAAATCGAAGTATATAACCTCTTGGTACATAGCAGGTGTTCGTTGAATTAAATTAAGGCGCGTTGCCGTTGCTGCGGAAAAGCACCACAAGCCCTACTGACTTATTTACAGTCCGAACCAGGACAGTTCGATGCTCAGCAAGTTATTTCCAGTTTCAAGAATTATGTTGATTGTTTGTTTCCATTTGTTTGGGTTTCCTGAATTGCGATCTTCCTCTACTTCGCCTTGTCAATCCAGGTTCGGTTCAAAAATTTTCCGAACAGTTGCATTCGCTTCAAATGACCCAACCACCTCAATAGCTTGCCTTACATTCCAAGCTTTTCCCTATTACATCTTTTTCTTCGCATACCTTTTCTTTTCCTGGATTTTTCCCCTAAAATTAATTTGAAGCGTTCTCATTAATCGAACTTTGACAGGCGTTATGTCTCCGCTCCATAAATACAAACCGGCATGATTTGTCTCTCATAAATTAATAGACAACTAAGTTGGTTAGGACAGGACCTAAGTCCAAAGAAACAGCAATTGGCAAGAGTTATTCTTAGTTAGTTAGTCAGCGCTGTTATCGTTGGTTTAAACAGAAGTCTGAGTAGACAAAGACTCTGTCTATATATATTGGCATTCTGTCCAAGATTTCAGTGGGTGGCCTTCCGTTAAATCTTGCTTCGTTCGTTAAAATACCTCCTACAATACCTCTTAAACTAGGAGTACCCTTGGCATAATAGTTAGTGCGTCGGACTGTCATGCGGAAGGTCTAGAGTTCGATTCTCAGCCGCTGCAAAGTTTTTTTCAGGGGTGTACTGCCTCTTGCGAGAAATTGACAAATTCTCCAAGAGTATCTCTTGTCATGGAAAGTGCTGCTCATTAGCCAATCGGAATCGGCAGAAAATTGTAGGTCCCCTCCGTTCCTGGTAACACGCACACAGGAATGGTTGAGAGTTGCAAGTCACTAGGTCCTGGTTCACTCCGAGCTGTTGCACCACCAAATTTAATTAATTTAATACCTCTTAAACTATATCGCTTGAAAAATTTTTTTGTGTCTTTTGAAAAATTAACTTTTATGGGCTTCGATGTATAAGAACAGCAACGATTTTGAGGACACACTGCTACCAATCACCGATGGCACAGGATTGGTCATCCCTGTCTATTCGAACGTGATGGGGACTGGGATTTAAAGACTCTCCTGGCTCTTGGTTGCATCACTTTTGTTAATTTCTTCGAAATATACTTCTTTCCAAAGAGCTCAATATCAGTTTTATAGTATACCTAGTATAAGGGTTTTGTCTTACTCGTGGGGAGTTTTAACCTTAAACGGCGATCCGAAATAGTTCCTTATTTCTAGGATAATTCTCCGTCGAATTTTCACTATGGGGTCCTTCGTGAAGTTAATATTTATACAAGGTGGTGATTTTGAGTGATGGAAATATTTATTTGGACCCTTACAATTTTGTCTGTTAAGTGGAAAAGATGATATCGCTCAAGTGGCTACCGACACATTTGTGTCCGTTTTATCGCATGACTTTTTACAAAATTTCCAGTGATAACTGTTCGCATTTATATTCGAATATTCTCCTTAAGGGCTGCGATTGTCTAAGGCTTGTTGGCATAAACCTGTGACTTCAACTAGTCCCATAGAAAGAAGTCTTGGATAGTTAAATCGAACGATCTTGCTAGCCGCGACCAGCAAAACGCATCCTTTACAATATCCATAGTGGCTCGTGAGGCGTATGCGGTCACACCATCTACTACATCCTCATCAAGCCCTGGTCATCCAATTTCAGCAGTAAGAAGTCGTTTATCATTCCACGACACGATTTAGCTCATAGCTATATCGTCGCTCATGATGATTTTCGACACAAAATCATCCTTTCCGTTGTTGAGATTGAAGACGACTTGAGAGTAATTGACACGCGACGGACGGTCAGCAGGCATTAAGTGATGCACCGTTTGCGTTTTGTGCGGGAACATGTGTAAGTCTTTCATTAAAATTAGATGTAAGGTCCGTCCGATGCTCTTCAACTGCGTGGCCTGTCATCTGGTTGATGTTTCTTCGTTTATAGTGACATCGGTAGACACCAGACTGGTGGCAGCCACGCCCTGCTGTTGATGCAGTCTGTACGATTCGAGTACCAAGGTGTCGGAATGTTTACCAAGTTGGTACGACACGATTAAGAAATCGACGTCGAAATGTAAGCTGCGCTAACACAATCGACCGATAATTGTATTATATTTGTATTGTATTTGTATTGTATTTGTATTGTATTTGTATTGTATTTGTATTGTATTTGTATTGTATTTGTATTGTATTTGTATTGTATTTGTATTGTATTTGTATTGTATTTGTATTGTATTTGTATTGTATTTGTATTGTATTTGTATTGTATTTGTATTGTATTTGTATTGTATTTGTATTGTATTTGTATTGTATTTGTATTGTATTTGTATTGTATTTGTATTGTATTTGTATTGTATTTGTATTGTATTTGTATTGTATTTGTATTGTATTTGTATTGTATTTGTATTGTATTTGTATTGTATTTGTATTGTATTTGTATTGTATTTGTATTGTATTTGTATTGTATTTGTATTGTATTTGTATTGTATTTGTATTGTATTTGTATTGTATTTGTATTGTATTTGTATTGTATTTGTATTGTATTTGTATTGTATTTGTATTGTATTTGTATTGTATTTGTATTGTATTTGTATTGTATTTGTATTGTATTTGTATTGTATTTGTATTGTATTTGTATTGTATTTGTATTGTATTTGTATTGTATTTGTATTGTATTTGTATTGTATTTGTATTGTATTTGTATTGTATTTGTATTGTATTTGTATTGTATTTGTATTGTATTTGTATTGTATTTGTATTGTATTTGTATTGTATTTGTATTGTATTTGTATTGTATTTGTATTGTATTTGTATTGTATTTGTATTGTATTTGTATTGTATTTGTATTGTATTTGTATTGTATTTGTATTGTATTTGTATTGTATTTGTATTGTATTTGTATTGTATTTGTATTGTATTTGTATTGTATTTGTATTGTATTTGTATTGTATTTGTATTGTATTTGTATTGTATTTGTATTGTATTTGTATTGTATTTGTATTGTATTTGTATTGTATTTGTATTGTATTTGTATTGTATTTGTATTGTATTTGTATTGTATTTGTATTGTATTTGTATTGTATTTGTATTGTATTTGTATTGTATTTGTATTGTATTTGTATTGTATTTGTATTGTATTTGTATTGTATTTGTATTGTATTTGTATTGTATTTGTATTGTATTTGTATTGTATTTGTATTGTATTTGTATTGTATTTGTATTGTATTTGTATTGTATTTGTATTGTATTTGTATTGTATTTGTATTGTATTTGTATTGTATTTGTATTGTATTTGTATTGTATTTGTATTGTATTTGTATTGTATTTGTATTGTATTTGTATTGTATTTGTATTGTATTTGTATTGTATTTGTATTGTATTTGTATTGTATTTGTATTGTATTTGTATTGTATTTGTATTGTATTTGTATTGTATTTGTATTGTATTTGTATTGTATTTGTATTGTATTTGTATTGTATTTGTATTGTATTTGTATTGTATTTGTATTGTATTTGTATTGTATTTGTATTGTATTTGTATTGTATTTGTATTGTATTTGTATTTGTATAATATGTATTAAATAACTAAAATAAAATTACAATAATTACTTGCAGCTACCAATATTAAGTATAGCAACAATTTTGAATTAATTGGCGCCATTTTTTATTTTTTTTCAAACTCAGAGTTAAATGTCACATCAGTAAGAATTAAATGCAAATTGGGCGAACTTATATACATTTTTGAATTGATATTAACATACATACAATTAACTTTTTCTTCTTTATATACAAATGGTACAATTGCGTAACGTACATGTCCTTTCAAAAACTTCTGCTTTGCTTGAAGTTTTCGCGTTATTTGATGCATGTTTCAGTAGTAAACACTGAACATAAAAAGTGTTCCTGGCTTAATGCATTCATGAATGTTTGACGATGCGTTTGTAAATTTACATTTGCCAGCTTTTGATGGTTACATTATTTTTATGATTTACCACTACCTAAAAAGGTAATTCTATGGATACACTCACTTTTGCTATAACAAACATCGTCCCAAGCATTTAATTTGATTTTCCTTTTCGAGGAAATACATTTTTCTAATTATTCAAAATAGTATAACCAACTTTGGAACTTACGAGTAGATAAACTTTTGTGTGGGCGTATCAGTGAATAGAAATAATGTTGTTGTCATTTCTTAAACTATCCTTTATAATATTTGAAAGTAATTTATTTAAATTAAGTGGTTGGTTCCGATTTTATCGCACTAAAAAAGACTGCGTCCATACAAAACAAGCACCTATTACAAAAAATTTAAAAACAAAATAGTAAAAGACGCCCAGAAAGTGGATGTGGAAAATTTGAATGGACAACTTTCTTCAAAAAAAAACACCATCATTAACCTTTACTTGGAACAAAACCTGAATTTTTATCAATTCTGACTATTTTTTCTTAGTAGGCGTGTCACTGAGTGATAAAAATTAACTGTGGTACTTCGTTTTCAAAATTACTTTCATTTCCGAAAATTTCATCCAAATCATGCAAATCGGTTCAGTAGTTCCGCTCTCCCATACAAATGGCCCAACTGTGTGCCGTATGATTGCCATTGCTTTATAAATTCGCAAAAGATTTCAATCAGCTGACAAAAAAAAATGAAATCTGTAGAGCAGCATTGTGTGCACGTAGAAACTCAAGACACTTCATGGCATCTACGACCGACGCCAACGGCGGTAACCTCTTGGCATGAATGAATAGTGCGATGGACCGTCGAGCAGAAGAGCTGGGTTCGATTCCCACCTAATATAAAAATGGTTTTCAGACTATCTCTTGCTATGGAAAATGCTCCTTTTCTAAATGGTTCGGACTCAAGAAAAAACTGCAGGTAAATCCATTCTTGTGGCCATCTCGCACTCAGGAATGGATGAGAGTTGTAAGTCAATATAGGTTAAGACCGCTGTTTTCAAATGTACTTATTTATTTTATTCCAGATGAGGCTTTAGTTCCAGAGCAAGCACTTCAGTGTGTTCAGTTAATCAATCATAAGCACCAAATATTCAGATTTTTCTTATTTTTTAGGTGAGAGCTACCCCAGCTTCTTTTTTGACAAAGATTACTAATAAAGCAAGTTATCAATTTTTAACTATGCCTTGTCCTTGGGATATAGCGAATACTTCAGAACATTTTTCTCAAGTCGTGAAGTCGTATAATATTTGAAATCTTTGCAATACTGGCAAAATTATTTCTAAAATTTCCGTTTTGGCACACAATCTTTCTTAGCCGACAAATCTTTAGCCCAGCGCACGTCTCGAACCACTTTGTCGTCGGTCATCAAATTTCTTAGATTCAATATTATACGAGTATGTCCTTGTTCATATTCCCATCCCATCCCATCGCATACAAAATTTACCAATTTCCTTTTCAGCAAAAAGCAAGGACCCATTATAAGTTTACTCGACCGACTATAAAGTTTAAAGGGCTTCCCTCTTTCTCAAACTCTGAGTAAGTGGTTGTTTTTGGATATATGAAACATTACTCGCAAAGCAATTTCGCATGTACACACTCATGTCTTCGAAAATCCTTGTTCTTATATTAGACATACATAGATTCCCATCGTTTCGTCGGTCGGTCGTCGTCAAATTGCCATTGCCAGTAATCATCTCAAAGACGTGTAACGAACTATTGCTGCGTATTTCATTGAGTCATTGAGGTCTATGAAAGCGTTTTCCAAATAACAAGGACAACGACGAAGATGTTCGTTCGGTGGCAATGGCAATGGCATCAGGAGGCAAGGGCGCGTCAACGACAAGAAAGCAGAATTCAGTTTATATGTCAAACGGACGACATGGTTGTTAATTCCCTTCGTTTTGGAAAGACACACAGCCACTTTGTGTGGAATGAGGGGGACATCTTCTCGAATATGCTCTCGTAAAATCACAAGATCAATGATGGATAGCATATGTGCGTGAATGGCAAGAAGGTTAAAAGGATTCTGCATTTTGGTTAGACATTGTGTAAGAAAGGTGGCCCTTTTTCTTTGCGGTGGTGTCAATGGATTCCCCACAAAAAAAAAAAAAAAAAACTATATGGAGCATGGAGGATGTTGTGATGGTGAGTTGTAATAAAGTTATTAAGGAAATGCTTGAGCTGTACATACATTTATTTTTATTATGGGACAAATGCAGAGGGAGGCTTTTATTCTTTAGTAATATTTATGAATGTCATTAACTTTGGTCAAAGAGCCGGAGGTAGCAGCTTTAGTTTATGATACTTAGGACTAAACGGAATCACGAGTTCCTCGTTAAATGTATAAGTTTTCAGTTTTGCAATTGGAAATTCTAAAATAAAGTTTTTAGAGTTGGTTTGTCATATTGGTCTTATAGTGATCTTGGTGACTCGAAAGTGGTGTTAACAAAATAGAATGAAATAGGTAGGTAAGTAGAATTATGGCAGTGAGCATATCCTGTTCAGTGACCCAAATAGCCCTGCAGTGCGCCACCGTTTTGATACCATAAACTCGTTGGACCTATGGATTTAATAATATATGATGAGGGATTCATGAGTTCCTATATGCCTAAAGTGCCCTGTTTAAACTGGTCGAATACTGCAGACTAAGGGACCTACAGATTAACACTGCGAAATCTAAGGTCATGGTATTTGCCAAAAATCTCCGGAAAAAGAGTTGAGAATGAAGTTTGGTTTCTTAACAACGAGAGACTTGAAGTCGTTCAAGAATACAAATATTTGGGAGTGACTTTCACTTCAAATCTGAAATGGAATAATCACATCAATTCAGAATGTTCTGCAGCGCCATAAACACGATGTGGAAGAAGTTTTACGGCAACACAAAAATTGGCACTTCAGCAAAATACAGTCTTTGATGCCAATGTGAATACATGCCTGTGCTATGGATATGGAAGTGAGGTTTATGGTTGCACGCCAGTAGAGGAGTTTGAGAAGCTTCAGAGATTTTGTTTTAAGCGCTTGTTTCGGCTTCCGAATATACGACCCCAACGTACGCAATATATGTAGAATCTGGGCTGCGAAACATTTTTCTGCGTAACTTAAAGAAAAATTCAGATTACATTGTGAAAACAGTGCAAAAGAACAACGACAATCTACAAAAAAGTGTAATTTTATCATTGCTAAGGTCAAAAATGGGATCTTTGAAGACTGGTTAAAATTAGGAGAAGCCCACAATCACTCGCTGTACCTAACGGATAACTTTGGTGAATAGCAAGGTAAGTTCTATGAGTTGATTGCAGCTCTTGACGAAAGGATCTATCTGGACAATCTCAACAAAGTATCTTGTTAATTGTCCCGTTTAACATGTTGTTTAGGCATAACACTAACAACATGTGATTGAGTTAAACTAGTATGCCCAACAAGGATGAAAAACGAATAAAATAATGCGAATTATAAGGGGTATAGAAATAAAATACGGCAATTCTCCACTTTAGTTCAGCCACCATCCCTGGAGATAAAAAAAAATCTGAGACAACCACCTTCAGTCTCAGAACATCGTGCCACACATCTTTCCTATCCTTCTTTCTCTTCCGTAACTTCACGCCCACGCTGTGTTGGAATATTTGAAGGGTAATCATATTCCCTTGAGCGTGAGTAGATTAAAAAAAAAAAAAAAAAAAACCATCGACTCGGGGCTGATAATTACTTCAAATTATTATTGAGAATATAAGTTTAATTGTACGTGCTAGGACAGAAATCCTTAATCTAAATTTTATTCCTTACATGGAAGATATGTCAGAAGGTTGTGACCTTTGCAATTTCAACGAACGAGAGGATATACTCCACTTTTTGGGTGTATGTCCAATTTTGCAAGAAATAAGGAAACTTTATTTCGGAAAAAGTGTGCTGACTGGAAAACGCTATCAAATTATAGCCGACACGCCTTTTGCTATCAAAATAGCTTTTTGTAAATTTAACATTTCATTAAAACTTAAAACTGAAAGAAACAAAGAACATGTGGAAAACATACGAAGCAAGAACAACGAGCGACTAGGGGCGCTTGGTATTAATAAAACCCTCATCTTTGAGTGGATTAAAACCCACTTATGCTTCGAGTGCTCTCCTTTGAGACATTTTTGTTATGATTTATAATTTTATACTTCTTGCAAATTATTTTAAATTCTCATGTCTATATACTTTTATAATTAAAATCAATTTATAACGTTAATTCTGGCAGACGGAAATTCCATGCCATATTTATTTAAAACAATTATGGTATGTATGTACAAAAATTTAATAACAATAAATAAATAAATAAATAAGTGTCTTAGTTCACTGTATTAAGATCGAGGAGTACCCATTACAGAAGTTATATAGGTTCGTCCCAGAGCCATTTGGTTGTTTTAAGAAAAGAGAACAAGTTTTTGATCTACAGTTCATCAAGGTCGTTGGTCGTATAAACTCAGTTGCCCACTTAAAACCCTGAAAAAGCTAAATCAATCCCCTGATGGACCAAATATCTATCAAAACTAAGATCCAAGGCAAGGAAACACTTCAATGATGCAAGAAGGACCTAGAGAGTGGAGAGCTGCAAAGAAATAAGGAAAGCCAAAAGAAATATCTTTATGGTTTTCAGTGAGGGCATTTCTTCCATCCCTGCAGCAGCTATACTGTACAATGTACATGTACAAGGCTCTAGCAAAAGAGAAAGCAATAACTTCATTAGGACTCTAGCAACCTGATGAAAACTTCAAGGAAGATGCGACGTAAAGGTTCATTCTGCTACTAAATACTCATTTTCTGAACAATTCCTCAATAGAGAAAATACCTCTCAAATGATACCGAGAGGACTGGAAGATAGCTTCAACTATCTGCTCAAGGGAAAGGATTGAATGAGCAATAAGCTACTTTCAACCTTTTAAATTGGCGGCGGGTGTAGATAGTATTTTGCAGCTCTTTCAGAGAAATGGGAAGAGAAATAAATGCCCTATCTTTTTAGCATACTTGGAAGTAGTATTGCACTTGGGTATATACCAAGTCTATGCAGATAAGCTTAACATAATTTTTACTGAAGACTCTGCAGAAAGTAATTGATAGCTTCATAAGATCGGAAGTATTAAAAAAACGCCTCTTTATCATAATTAGTATGCTTATAGGGCGGGTAGATCTACTGAGACCGTCGCTTATGCGTGTTCTTAGTTATCGAGGGTACTTTTGATAACATATCTCATGAGACTGGAAAAGGGCAGTTTGAAAAGTTCTCGGCCTGACCAATAAAACGCAATAAATTTTAAAACTTTTTTTTAATCTTTTAACTTTAAGAAAAATATTTTTTTTTTTTGAGTTTTGAAAAAAAAATGTAGAATTTGTTTTTTTTTTGGAAAATTCAGTATCTCGAAAACGGCTCAATATTGTTTTTGTAAATGTATTTTTGTTCAAATAATAATAAAAACTTTAAATTAGCGTACCAAATTTTTTTCTTAAAAATGTTTTAAAATTTTTTTAAATAAAAGCTTATTTTTTTAAGAAACCAATACAAAGACTTATAATTTTTGTTCTTGTATAAACTTATATTTACTTGAATCACATGGCATCCTATTTTTGCCTCCAACTACTAAAGAAGTTGTTTTAGTCATTTAAAAAATTTATTTTATGCTTATGAACAGTTTTTCTCTATAATAACATTCATTTTTGAAAGTCTTAGTCGTTTACATAAGGGCATTGTTGTTCTTTTATAATTTGGAAATCTTTGAGTGTGCGCTAATTATAAAAAAAAAATATTTGAAATTGTACTTATAACCTGTATCTTGAAAATTAAACATGCATACATAGATACATATACATACATACATACATACATACATACATACACTTCAAAAGCTTATCTACAATGACAACCGGATAACTAGCTCTTCGGATAAGGCAAATGTACTCGCAGTTCATTTTGCTGCTAGATCTTTGTTGCCTGACAGAAATATTGACCCTCCTGTACTTGAGAACTAAAATCATTAAATGGGACAAGTATATTTCCGCACTCGTACAGTTGCAAGAGCCCTTCGAGATCTTGTAATAAACAAAATCCGCCGACCCTGATGTCCCCATTTTTCTGAAGAGATGTTCTTCATCGCTAGAAAAATCATTGTTTCGGCGGAAGTAAGATTATTGTGTTGTGAATGGCTTTTACATCGAAGAACCCGAAAATCTCTCGTTGAATAACATTCTCGAGACTGCCAAAAACGCGGCTAAATGCTTAGGATTTTAGGAATTATTTTACCCCTCTGATCTTTGGGCAGGTGCACCCAAAACTTCTTTTCATTTATTGGATGGAAACCTTCAGAGCGTTAAAACTTCCTTTCCTGAATCAGTTCTATAAATGCTCATCAGTTCAGCCTTGAGGCTTATTTTGGATGTACCGTCATATATACAGAGATTCGTTTTTTATTAGCACAACATCTTACCCGGCATGGTTTTTCCATGCCATTTCAATTTTGAAAAATTCAAGAAGAATCATCAACACATTTATCCTCTCCCTCTAATTTCCCCAACGCTCTTACTATGTTTATGTTGAAAGTTGAAATGACATCACAATAAAACCTGGAGCGCGAGTTACGAACCAATATATGCAAGCTTGCACTTTGCAACTTGTATCAACATAAATTCATATTTATTATTATTTTATCTTTCTTAAATGCAAGATTGCACTTTGCAACTTGCAACAATGTAGCATTATAACTTTGTAAGCACCTTCTGTGCATTTGATATCTTTGGCTTTTCCAAAGAATATTGTAATTTAAATCTTTTGTTTCTATTTAAAATTCCTAACTATTGTTTGGCACCTTATGTGCAAAGAAAAGATTACCGATGTATTCATTCTATGTTGCATATTAAACCAATAAAGATCTTTTTTTTCAATCGCTCCGCGTTGAAGTTCTTAAGTGGCGCAGTCGGTAGGATGCCGGTCGCTGTAAACTGAAATAAAGATATTTGTTATCGTCGTGTATATTTAATCGTGTACAATACCGAAGGAATATTGGTATAAAGTGGCGGTAATCAATTAACTCAAAAAACCAGTTACAGTGTTCGTTTTTACGATTAAGTCCGGTACTCGAAATATAAATCTAAAACGAGAGCAAATCGTTGAAGAAAAATCGAGAATAAGAATCTTTAAACGAGAACAAAAGGAAGGATTGTGGAAAAAAAATCAAACCATAGATAGTGTGTGTTACGTTTAAATAAATAATCTAAATAAAAAATTTTTTTTCTATTCAATTCCAAAACGAGAGAAAATCGTAGGAACAAAAAAAAAATGTATACCATAAAATTACACTGAATCAATTATGTGTTACTTTTAAATAAATAATCTCAATAAAAAAAAAATTTTCTATTCAATTCCAAAACGAGAGAAAATCGTAGGAACAAAGAAAACATATCATAAAAATTATATTGAATCAATTTGTGTGTTACGTGTGTAATTAATGGAACAAAAAAATAATAATAACTAAAAAATTTCAATTACTCGAAACGGGAAAAACCTTTTAAATAAATCTGTGAAAAAAAAAATCAATCAAAGAAAACTTTAATTAAACTTTAATAAAAAGTATAGAACAATTTTAAAACCTGTTATTATGGATCCTGCTATTCTTCGAATTGTGTAAGTCTATGTGAAGTTAAGAAATTTCCTTTATATACATACATATATCCTCTTTATTCCTATTTAAAATTTCTATAAAAAAAAAAAATTTTTTAATTCCAATAAATGCCAAATACATATAAATTTAGACTTAGATCAAAACCTTATCGAAAAGAAACCAATAGTGAAAGCGAAGAAGAAGAAAATAGTGAAATTATTAATAGTAAAGAATCAAATTGTAAGAACAGAGATATTTCAAAAGATCTTGATCGTTCTAATTCAAATAATTCAGACAGTTTGGCAAATCCTTCTGCAAACGCTAACCAGATGGAAGCTCTTAATTTACTTAAAATTCCGGATGCCATAAAGGATTTACCAAAATTCGATGGCAATCCCCGCCTCCTTTATGATTTTATTACGAACGTTGAAGAAATACTTCTTATCGTTACTTCTATAAACAATCCAGGATATGGCAAAATTCTTCTACGGGCAATCCGTAACAAAATCGAAGGATCCGCAAACGAAGTCCTTAATATGTATGGGACACCATTAGAATGGTCCCAGATTAAAGCCAACCTGATCCTTCATTATGCTGACAAGCGTAATGAAACTTCGCTTATAAAAGACTTGCATAACTTACGACAAAATAATAAAACCATAGAACAATTTTATAGTGAAGTTGTAGAGATTTTCTCTACAATTCGAAACCATGTTCAGATCCACAATACCCATATGAGTGTTATACAAGCGAAAGGGGAACTATACAGCGAAATGTGCTTGAATGTTTTCCTCACCGGTTTGAGAGAACCAATGGGTTCCACTATAAGGTCTATGAAACCCACGACATTAGCAGAAGCATTCGCCAACTGCATTAAAGAACAAAACATTTCTTATATCAAACATGAGAACAAACAAATACCAAAACACTTTAACACATCTAATAATACTCAAAACAGAAACGTTAATTATAGATCATCGCAAATTAATTCCAACTATCCCTCTCATAATTTTAAATTCGGACAGACAAATCCACAATATTTTCAACCGTTATATAAACCAACCACTTTCCAACAACCAAACTATCAAAGACAACAATATCCACCCCAACAATTTCCTCGACAACAAGTTAATTATCAGAATCAACCGTCCTTTTCCCGACAATTTAGACCTCAACAACAGTCATCCTTTCAGAGACACAGTATCCAACCAAAACCCGAACCAATGGAATCATCAACTATCCAAACCCTGATAAAGAAGTCCCCCTCTGGGCAAAACAATGCTTTTAGACAAAACGCTCAAGTGCATAATATCAATGAAGAAAAAGAAGAAACCCCAACAGATGAAAATATCTATGAGCCACCAGAACCTGTAGATCCTATTGAATATCAAGACAACTATCCACAAAATTACTATCCCGAACTTGATGCATACTCCCCAAATCACTCTGAGGATTCGGGCGAAACAAATTTTCATATTCCTGCCCCGACAATCCCATTTACTTAGACATAAATAAACACGGTCACTCTCTACCCTATATAAATATATCTTCCCCTTTTGGAAAAAATTTAAAATTCCTAATTGACACAGGTGCTTCTGCCTCATTTATTAACCCAGAGTACGTTCATCCTGACGATATTAAAGTAACAACCCCTACAATAATTACAACAATTTTGAAAAAACATAGTATAGACCGACATGTAAAACTTCCCATTTTTATTGAATTTGATCAAAAGGGAGAATTTGATTTTTTAATATATAAATTCCATGGTTATTTTGATGGGCTTCTAGGACTTGATGCCCTTAAACTCCTTAAAGCTAATATTGATCTACCCAATGAAACTCTAATTACAGCAAACGCGAAAATTCCACTTTTAACTAAACCAAATTTTATGTCACAAAAATTTAAAATCCCAGCATATTCAAATCTTTTTGTAAAACTTCCTGTAGATAATGAAATTGGTGACATCCTTGTACCCGCAATGAAAATTCAGAACATAGATATTATCGAAGGTATCTATTTAGCAAAAAATTGGCACTCTGAAATAGAAGTTCAGAACAATACATCACTAGATAAAATATTTTTTTTACAACATCCCCTTAAAGTTCAACCACTCTCAAATTTTGAGACAAGAGAATTAAATAATTTAGAAATAGAATTCGAAGACTACTACAGTCAACATGTTAACGATATCTCTGACGAAATCCGCTTAGAACATTTAAACACAGAAGAAAGAAAATCAATCGTTAAACTCTGTCGGAATTATTCCGATATCTTCTATAAAGAAGGAGGAAATCTAACATTTTCCAACGTAATTAAACACCAGATAAAGACCAAAGACGAATTACCAATATATACCAAAACTTACAGGTACCCGTTCATACATAAGGTAGAGGTTCAAAAACAAATATCAGATATGCTTACCCAAGGCATAATAAGACCAAGTTTCTCTCCGTGGAGTTCCCCAGTATGGGTAGTTCCCAAAAAACTGGACTCCTCAGGTCAACAAAAATGGAGGGTAGTCATAGATTATCGCCGTCTTAACGACAAAACGATAGATGACAAATACCCCCTTCCCAACATAAACGAAATTTTAGATAAGTTGGGGAAATGTCACTATTTTTCAACCCTTGATTTGGCAAGCGGTTTTCATCAGATCGAGATGGATCCGCGAGATATCCAAAAAACGGCTTTCACGGTCGAAAGTGGGCATTATGAGTTCATAAGAATGCCCTTTGGGCTGAAAAACGCCCCTTCCACATTCCAACGAGTGATGGATAATGTTCTAAGGGAATTTATTGGAAAAACCTGCCTTGTCTACTTAGACGACATCGTCGTTTATTCAACCTCGCTACAAGAGCATATGGAGAGTTTACAAAAAATATTTGAAAAATTAAGGAAGGCAAACCTTAAACTACAACTGAATAAATCCGAGTTCTTGCGCAAAGAAACAGCGTTTCTCGGACATGTTATTACGAAAGACGGGGTTAAACCAAATCCTGATAAAATAAGAGCCATAAAAGAATTTCCTATCCCTAAAACAACAAAGGAGATTAAATCTTTCCTTGGTTTAATGGGATATTACCGAAAGTTTATTCGCGACTTTGCGAAACTTACCAAACCCTTAACCAGATGTTTAAAAAAGGGTGCAGAAATTACTCTAAATGACGAGTATAAGAAAGCCTTCGAAGTATGTAAGGACATTTTATCAAACGATCCCCTCCTGCAATATCCTGACTTTTCTAAGCCTTTCGTGCTTACAACCGACGCAAGTAACGTTGCGCTAGGTGCAGTCTTATCCCAGGGACCTATCGGAAGTGATAAACCGATTTGTTTTGCCAGCAGAACCCTAACAACTTCCGAACTCAATTATTCGACAATAGAGAAAGAACTCCTTGCTATTGTCTGGGCGACCAATTACTTTCGTCCTTACCTTTTCGGTAACAAATTTAAAATAGTAACGGATCACAAACCATTACAGTGGCTAATGAGCTTAAAAGAGCCTCACTCCAAACTAGTACGTTGGAGATTAAAACTTGAAGAATATGACTACGAGATTGTGTACAAAAAGGGAGTTTTAAACTCTAACGCTGACGCACTCAGTCGTATTAAATTGCCCAACAAAATCGAACTTAACCTCAATGAAACGACAGCTGCTACCATCCATTCAGCTGAAGAAAATTTGGACGATGGTATCCCTATATCAGAAAGACCCCTAAACGAGTTTAACTTACAAGTAATATTTCAAAAGTCTTCAAATCAATCACCTCAAAATTTATTAAAACTAATTTTTAGAAACAAACAAAGGCGAATCTTTAAAAAGGAAACTTTTTCTAAAGACGACATAATTTCCTACTTTAAGGAATACCTACCAACAAAAAAACTAATAGCAGTAATGACCGATGATGAAACATTTAAATTAGTTCAGGAAGTGTACTCAACACACTTCTCAAGGTGCAAGACATTTCGTTTATTAAGATGCAAAAAATTCCTAACTGATATAACAGAAAATGATGAACAGGATAAAATCATCTCTGAATACCATATTAATTCCAACCACCGAGGTATTACAGAAACATACTTACACCTAAATAGGGAATATTACTTCCCGTACATGAAAAACAAAATAACTCAAACAATCAATAATTGCCTCACATGCCAAACTCAAAAATACGAAAGACGACCCCCTAAATTAGCTTTTGAAAAAACGGAAATTCCATTAAAACCCCTAGATATAGTACACATAGATGTGTACAGTATAAACAATAAAAGTATCCTCACATTATTCGATAAATTTTCAAAATTCGGTGCAGCCTATACCTTACTTACCCGAAACAGTGTCAATATTGTAAAACAAATCCAACACTTTATTAGCCTCCACGGCATACCCCGCAAGATCGTATGTGACCAAGGATCAGAATTTACATCTAACCTTTTCCAAGATTTTTGTAAACAATTTAATATAGATTTACATGTAACTTCCTTTCAACAAACTTCGAGTAATTCTCCCGTTGAACGAATGCATTCCACACTAACTGAAATATATAGAATCATTAATGAAAAATATAGGGACAAGGATCACGAAGACTTACTTTTTGAAACCATTATTACATATAATAACGCAATTCATTCGTCAACCAACTATACCCCATACGAACTATTTTACGGACGTACTTATGACTTTAACAAAAACTTGACATACAACGACAAACACGACTACTTACAAAAACTTAATTCCTTTCAAAGAGACCTTTTCGAATCTATTAGAAATCTGTTAGAAACAAAAAGAAATAATGTAATAGAAAAAAGAAACAAAAACAGGGAACAGCCTCCTAATCCTGAAGTAGGAGAAATTATATTTAGGAAAGAGTGTAGGCGAAATAAATTAACACCAAGATTTAAAAAACAAAAGGTCCGAACGAATAGAAAGGTGACAGTCATTACTAACGATACAAAAAAGGTCCATAAAGCAAGAATAAAAAGAAAAAGAAAATTTCAGGTTTCTAACAATGATGACCACGGTACTGGGACAACGACTGGAGATTCATAACTTGACGGACAACTATGGACTCCTACCTCTACGATTAGGCCAAGCAAAAATAATAGAGACATATAAAAAATTCATACATATAATAAAATTAAGCGACTATGAACGAAATATAGGCAACATCCGTAAATCTCTCGAAATTCTAGAGACAGACGACACCAATACCGACACAATAGAAATAGCAAACGCTAAATTTAACCAACTGGAACTTAAATACCAATCAATTTTACCAAGACGAAAAATCAAACGTGGCCTTATAGACGGACTAGGGACAGTAATAAAGACAATAACAGGAAATATGGACGCAACTGACGCAAAAGACATCAATGAAGAAATCAAAAAACTAGGACAAAATCAAATTATTTTAGAAAATGAGAGTAACCAACAAATAAGTATTAACAAGAACATGATACAGAGATTTGATAAAATAACTCGACATATAAACGAACAGCAACAGATAATAGAATCCTTTTTACACAACTATAACTCAAACATAAATAATGCAATTAGAACAGACCATGAAATTTTGAAACATCTCCAATACGTTCATAAGATAATTTTCAACATAGATCTATTATATAATCATTTAACAAACATAGCTGAAGCAATAATTCTTGCACAACTTGGTATCATTTCCAAACAAATTCTAAGTAAAACCGAACTTAAGGAAATAAAAGATCTTCTTAATTCCCAATCTATTGATTTCTCTTCAGATGAGCAAATTTATGAGATTTTACAATTACATGCATATTTTAATAATACAAATATCGTATTTAGTATTGGAATTCCTGTCACATCTCAACCAGAATATACCTTCTTTCACATTATTCCCCTTCCTATAAACAAAACCCTCTATATATCCACTCACCCCTATCTTGCTTTACATGAGACCAACACACTTTACTTCGAGCAACCATGCGAACTCCTAGAGAATATTTACCTGTGTAAAACAAAAGACCAACGACCAGCCGTATTTCGAAGTTGCGTACCAGAGATCATAAAAAATCAGCCAGCTAAATGTAATATTTTGGAAGGACTAGAAGCAAACCAAATTCTACAACCCGAGGAAAACTATATATTACTAGTAAATGTACAAAACACCAGCATAGAAACAACCTGTGGCGTTAACAAGTACAACATCTTCGGCACCGCACTCCTTCACTTTGAAAGTTGTGCGATAATCATCAATAACATAACTTACGATTCCAGACCCCACATCTTCTGGGATAGTGTCGTGATACATCCCCCTACAAGAAATGAAATAACGTCCCCAACAATAAACCAACATCTTTCGCTGAAAAAGCTCCATCTAGGACAACTTATAAATAGACACAAAATCAATTTACTTACGACAAATTCAACTACGCACTTTATCTCAACATGGGTCATATTAGTCCCAATAATTACGATCATTATATTGCTGGTATGGTTAAGATTAAACAGTTCGAAGAAAGGTCAACAAACACAAATACAAACAGAGGCATCACCATCAACCGCTCCTTCAAGAGACAACGCCCTTTGGAAGTCGCTGCGCTAAGGGGGGAGGAGTTACGAACCAATATATGCAAGCTTGCACTTTGCAACTTGTATCAACATAAATTCATATTTATTATTATTTTATCTTTCTTAAATGCAAGATTGCACTTTGCAACTTGCAACAATGTAGCATTATAACTTTGTAAGCACCTTCTGTGCATTTGATATCTTTGGCTTTTCCAAAGAATATTGTAATTTAAATCTTTTGTTTCTATTTAAAATTCCTAACTATTGTTTGGCACCTTATGTGCAAAGAAAAGATTACCGATGTATTCATTCTATGTTGCATATTAAACCAATAAAGATTTTTTTTTTTCAATCGCTCCGCGTTGAAGTTCTTAAGTCGCGTGTGAATTATAAAACAAAAAAAGCAGGCAGGTCATTGTGAGATGAACGAGGGCTCAATGAAGATAATAAAAAGGACTTCAATGTAACTCTGTGGTTTCTCTAGATGAAGGCCGTGCAAATAGCAACAGACCCCAATGTTTTTGAAAAAGCTCCGCAATAACGCCTGTTCTGAAAATTCAAATAGCCTAGAATTAAGTGCTTCCGTGCGAAGACTGAGTAAGTCGCTAGTAATTTGGAAAACAGTTTTCTTTAAGAATGTCTTCCCATTTTTGTTTTTAACCTTCAACATATGTAAATAGAATTAACAATTTTTTCAACCTGATGCCATTAACGTTATAAATGATGAAGATAAATGTTGTCGTTCCCTTGTAGCCTTTTGTAGCTTATTGTCATGTACAAGAGTCTATATTTTCTTTGAATAACTGTATTTTCATCAAGGGAAGTGAGGCGAAATATTTTATTAATTTAATTTTGGCTATCATCAGGTAGAAATGTTTGCTGACAGAAAATCATTATTTCAATACCTTGGTTACGACTTCTATTTTTATATTCTTAGAAAGACTCCCATACCTACGGAGAGAGAGAAAGAGAAAGAAAGTTGAAAAAGGCACTTGTGCAATTATAACGCTAGAGGTGCAAAGAGGTATCCTATTCTCCCACCAAAAAAAAAAGTGTCTGTCTGTCTGTCTGTCGTGTGCATTTTGCAGAACGAACACAAGAAAAAGTTTGTTACTTCCTTTTGATATCTCCCATTTTTCTTCTTTATGGACAAATATTAAACCCACATTGCCCAAGGGGGCAGCAGGAACAACCACATTGCTACTTCTGTCTCTCTGTTTCCTCAACGACCGTGGCAGTAGTCATCGTCGTAGTCGGTCGACGTCATCTTTATTCGTCCTGTGAGTCCGGTGCACTTTACAATTTCCACCAGTTGCAAAGTTAAATAGATGGAAGAACTTGCTTCCTATTTCTTCTCCTTCCAGTCATAGCTATTAAAAGAAAATACTAAAATTCGCACAGAAACAAAGACACAATATCGAAGGACGAAGACCAGGATCTAGGACTAGAATGTGATGCCGATGCCTTCGCAAGTATAATAGTTAAAGATGAAACAAAATGAATAAAAAAAGCAGACACAGGACGAACTAATTGAGGTTATTTCAAGGAAAATTCATTTTGAGGACTTTTTCAAAGTGAATGAGGTTAGAGTTGCTGGAAGACCTACAGTTGGTCCTGTTCGCCCACATAAAGTTTTAAAACTCATTTTTCGAATATCACTGCAAGGATAAAATCGTATTGAGGATATGTACGTGAGTGATTACAGTCCCTTCCCCCCTCCCTCAATCACACTCGAATTGAGACTGGTTTTTTGGGTTGAATTTGGGAGGCAGCAATTAGCATTGTTGCGGATGAGTGTACACGGGAGTGGTGTCGGTTCGAGGAGCAGAAAACTTATAGATAAACTGTTTAAGAATTGATTCGTCTCAAGGGATTACTTGGTTCGTTCCCTTTTCTCCCTTCATCCACATCTTCGTTATTGGTCTCATTTTCTTCGTTGGAAATAGCTCGTTGGTTATTCTTAAGTGCGAAGAATTGAGATGTAGTTTCTACAACTTATTTTTAAAAATGAAAAACTTTTCTTGCGATACTTTAATGTTCGTTGAATGGTTTAATGACATAAGGCTATTATATTTGCTATTAAGGAGAGATTTACGAAGCGATTGCTTTTTTTTCTTCTTTTTGTAAAATATCGATTCGAAATGGAAAATCAATTACCAGGAGGGGGCGTTTGGAGAAATGTAAGGGTCACAATAACATCTAGTTCACTTTAGAACAGGGATATTAATTTATGTCCTGTCGAAACTGTGTAAGGTGATATATTGAGTGACGGAACAAAATGATGACATGACATGTAGGCACATTAAATTGCTGTCTTCATTCCAGCAGGTATGAAGTTTGATTAAATTTGGATGAGCCGTTTTAGGAAAATTGGTAGAAAAAAAACCAAAAGCATGAAATTGAATAAATCAATTTCCAGTCAACCGATTTTAATGATATCTTAACGCATGATAAAGGATGGTATAAGGTATCATAGGAGCAAATTTTTACTCCACGTTTTAAAAGAGGTCATCTTATCTTTCAAAGAAATGAGAGAGAAAATTTGAAGACAGTGAATTTTTCCAGTATTTTTGCACTTTTTGAAGCGTTTTTTTCTTTATAAGAATGTTTTTTGGTTAGAGAACAAAAGATGATCTCTCGAAAAGTGAGTGCCGCAAGAGAAGGAAAAGACAGTGAAAGATAAAATAGGTAACAATAGTATTACAGGAATATTAGCTTCGTGAGTATGAAAGATTTGTGAAGCCTATAGTCACGCGAATTGGTAACGGTGATATGAGAAAAGCTTAGGGGAGGGAACTGTGGATATTGAAACGTTTACTGGCAATTGTTGGTTGGGGACCTGCATCGTGCCTGATCAGGAAACTATTGATTGCCTAGAACTTGGACTGGGCCAGTAGCGCAACAACCCGTCACGATGAAGTGCTTCTTTTACCTCCTCGTGGTGGTCCTCAGGCAACTATTTGTGTATCCCTATTTACATACATAAGCCTAAATTACATGTGCGAAAAGGCCTAACTTTCTAGGATAGGCTATGGAGGTTAGCATTCTAAAATAAAATAAATTTGATGGTGCAACAGCTCGGAGTGAACCAGGACCGAGTGACTTACAAATCTCAACCATTCCTGTGTGCGTGTGTGCGTGTTACCAGTAGCGGAGGGGACCTACAATTTTTTGCCGATTCCGATCGGCTAATGAGCAGCACTTTCCATGACAAGAGATACTCTTGGAGAATTTATCAATTCCTCGCAAGAGGCAGTACACCCCTGAAAAAAAAGACTTTCTTGCAGCGGCTGAGAATCGAACTCCAGACCTTCCGCATGACAGTCCAACGCACTAACCATTATGCCAAGGGGTACTAGGTTAGCATTCTTCGTAACCGAAATCAGCCTGCTACCGAAACCAACAATACGTCTCGAATTATTAATGATAACACGTTGACGACTTTTGCCTATTGTACCCGGACGAAGATTGGTTTCTGGAATGTGAAGACGCTTCTTGATGATGGAAAAGAAGGTCCTCAGAATGCCAGATGGACACTTTAAGATAAGCGAAGTTAGATGGTTGGGCTCGGGGAAGCTAAAGTCACTTACCCGTAACACTGTACTATTATATTCCGGAAAGACACACCTGGAAGCCCTCAGAAATCTGGAATTTGATTAGTGCCTTCCAAAACAGCTCTTAAAAGCTTAATTTGCTGGGAGCCTTTAGGTGACAGGATCCTGAAAGCCAGGTTCTGGACTAGAGTTCGTCGTGTCACCATCATACAGTGTTACGCCTTAACTTTGCTCTCTTCTAACGAAGTGAAGGACGCCTTTTATAACCGGTTGAGTGCTGCTTATGATAGCACACAACGAGGATATATCATCATGGTGATGGGAGACTTGAATGACAATGCAAGGTGTTGGCAACCGAAATGAAAATGGTGAACGATTTGTCGATTTCTGCAAGGCCAACGGTCTTGTTGAGTGACCATGTTTGAGTATAAGTCGTGCCATAAAGTCAGTTGGGTGTCGACTGACAGGCAAGCAACTTCCAACCAAATTGATCATTTCGTGATCAGTCAGCGTTTAAGAAGCAGTGTCCAGGACGTTCATTACAGAAGAGGTGCAGACATGGGAATGACACGGGACTACCATCTGATTGTTGCTGCCGTTAGATTACGCAGCTCGGAGATCCCAAGAAAACACTTGAATGCCCAAGTTTAATACAGCTCGGAACCCACATCGATCGAAAACCATTGTAGTGCTTTGAAAAATGTTTGAATATCCGGCGCTGAAAGTAAAGTCGGTCGGGCGCAAGGAAGAAATAGTGCTTGGCTTTCCGAAGAAACTTGGGCAAGGATCGAAGAAAAAAAAAACCTTAAGGCTCGTATGGCAGCTACCCCAGCAACAGGGAGAAACGAACTAGAGTCTAAGTATCGTATGAAGATGAGGGAAGTTCACCGTAGTGTGCGAAGTGATAAGCGTAACTACATCAAAGCATTGGCTAAAAAAGCAGAAGAAGCCGCTAGTAGGTGTGACAGTACGACCGTCTACAGAATTACCAAAGAGCTCTAAACAATACCTGGTGAAAGACACAAGGCGGTCTCTGCTAGTTTCGGATGAGGACCAGCTCAAAAGGTGGAAGGAACACTTTTCTGCAATTCTAAATCGCGTTTTCGCCAGTGAAGTGAACGCTATGCCCAAAGAGCCGTCCGAAGTAACAATCTCCCGAATACGCACCTTACCCCCCAGTAAGGAAAAATTATTACCACCATCAAAGCACTGAAGAACAACAAAGCGGTGGGACTTGACGGTATTCCTGCAGAGCTCTTACGAGCAGCCCCAACAACATCGTCTGATCTACTACAACCACTTTTCATGAGAGCTTGGGAAACAGCGAGAGCTGAAGAGTGAAAAAAGAAATGATTGTCAAGCTTCCAAAGAAAGCAGATCTCATGCAGTGCAAAAACTGGAAAGGAATACTTGTTCTATATGAAACATAATGGCAAGAATAGTATTGGAGCGAATAAAAAACCACCTCGAAGACACAATCGACGCTGAAAAAGCAGGATTCCGCACTGCATCTTCCTGTGTGGATCACATCAACACCTTGCGGATCATCATCGAACAGTGCGTTGAATATCGATCACCACTTCACCTATTGTTCATCGATTTTGAAAAGGCGTTCGACAGTGTCAATAGGAATTTATCTGGCTTGCTTTCCGCAGGAGGGACATCCCAGATGAATTCATTGCTATTATCATGGGTGATATTAGGATGGGTCCAAATGTCACCTCATGCATAAACAAAGGTTGTCAGAGCTTTTTGAATTCCAAAGTGGAGTTAGACAAGGTATTGTGACCAATACTGTTCCTGTTGTTGATAAGTGACGTACTGCACGCAGCTTTGTCAAATGGAAATGAAGGAATTCAGTGGGCTCTGGAATCTCACCTCAAACATCTGGACTACGCGGACGACGTATGCTTACTCTCTCATAGGATCATGGATTTCCATCAAATGACAACAAGGCTGGAGAAAGAAGCCAAAATCGTGGGGCTAAAGGTCAACTCCGCAAAAACTAAAAGGATCAGCCTTGGAATTTCCTCATCAATCCAAGTAAATAGTTCTGGACAACCGGTAGAGATGGAAGATGATTTCCAAAATATCTTGGGAGTATTGTCTCTACGGGTGGCGGAACTGAACTGGACATAAACAGCCGAATCAGAAAAGTAATGTAAATTATACGTAAATTATACGAAGACGAAGAAAATGGCAGTGGATTGGCCATACGATTTGAAAAGGCGATGAGTGCATTGAGGGTCAAGCGATGCAGTGGAACTGACTCGAACAAGAAGGCGGACTAGTGAACTGGCCTAGCAGTACTTGGCGAAGAACGGTCAAGCAGGAGTATCAGCACAACTAGGGAAGAGTTGGAGAGAACTGGTATATATTTCCCGAAATCGCAAACGATGGATGGCGCGTAAGTATAGTGAAAGCCCTATGTCCCATAGGGGAAACATGACGGACTTAATAGATCCGAGGACCTAAGTAAGTAAGTTGGTCAAAAACTTGTATATCAAATGTCTTATTTGATAATTTATTTTCTACTTATTCTTCTTTGGACAAAGGGTTTAATATGGTGGTAGACAGTAAACAAAGCGAGTTAAAAAAAAAACCAAATAGGTTGCTACAGTTACATTCCGGGAGTCTTGCAAACATCTTAGACTAGGTGTTAAAGTATTTTTGGCAAGAAAAATCAGTGCAGCAAATACGGTAATAGTTTCGAACTTGCAAAGTCTGGCACCAGAGATTATGCCCATGCTTTGACGTGAACTTACGGTGTCCACTACGATGAAACCTAGCACTATGTGAGCGTGGAACTCCATTCAGCAAGAGGTCCTCCAGCTCGAAGTGGAGGCTTAGAACAAAAAAAAACATTGATAAGGGTAGGTTATGTAAGGTGGGGTGATGAGCGGAAGGCCATATCACATCAATCTCAATGGATGCATTAAGCTCTTCAGGGTGTGGATAATGTAGGATTGGAAGGGGAAAAAGAAAGGATTTAGTGGAAGTCTTAGGTATGAGGGGTCTCCCTGAATCATCCTAATTTCTCAATAAAATGATGCTTTTTAGTGGCAAAAATGAGACGTCGTCGCTCCGTTCGTGAAAAAAGTATTCTTCGATGGAATTTTTTCTAGTTCTGGCTAGGCTGGGACATTTACAAAGGAAGTGAGATGATCCCTCTTCCACTTTTTCGTCCAGACACCCTCTGCATAAGTCAGATGTGCTGATGCCCATTCTGCTCATGTGTGTTCCCGTTGAGTTCTGACACGTAAGAGTTCCAACCAAGAGGGACAATTGAGGTCTGCTAAGATTCAGTAGGCACTCTATTTTTTTTCTTTGAAAAAGTTTGCTTGAAACTCGACAGGTGGCAGTTGTTGACCATCTGTCATTTGCGGTTTTGAGGAAACCCTCGAGTATTCTATATACTTTTCATGATACAGTTGCCGAAGGGTAACTGAATTTGTTTCACCGAGAAATATAAGTTCACTACGGCAACGAGCAACCAGTTTTGATTTCGTGACAATTGACGAAATGGCTCTGATTACCACCTGACCATCTATGAAGTCAGTTCACATGTGGAAAGATATTTTCCGGGCTCGCTACCTGCAAGCACTTTCACTTGGAAAACAAGTGAGAAGAAAGTTTCTAGGGCTGCTGTTGGCATGGTTCTGATGGCTTACCTGCAAGGCTCTTCAAGTTCGGAGGTGATCTTTAGCTAGGGTGTATTTATCAAATCATTAATTTAGTATATTTGGTAGAAAGCTCTATATGGCTATGGCCAAACTCGGGATCCCGGATAAACTGATCCAATTTTGTGGCGTGACAATGGAAAATATGGGGTGCAATATGCAACTAGAGAACTGCTCTTCTGAACTATTCCAAACCTGCACAGGGTTTCAGCAAGGAGATACGCTTTCATGTAAGCTCTTCAATCCCGTTCTAGAGCAGATAGGTGCGCAGAAAATGCGTTAACACGAAGGGTACTATATTCAACAAATCTGCTCAACTATTGGAGTATGCGGACATTGACATCATCGGCATCATCATCGGTGATTGAAGACCTGTCGACAATTGTTTGCCTTGAAGTACGAGTAAATACACCGAGTGCTGCACTATAAGCAGAGAACGGGTGATTATACTGGGCTCTTTCTAAGAGAAGGAGTTTCGACAAAAAGAGTCAACAATTTTTACAAAACTTGCCTGTCTTGACGATCTTTGATTTTAAGACTTTTCAGAGCTGTATTATGGAGCTTATATGTATAATTAAAATGGTTCAAAAATAAGTGATACATAGCTTACTCCATATATGAAGTTATCTAATAATTCACAAATAATGCATTCAAACATCAAATGAATATATACAAAAATATCGATAGAAGTCAATGAAAAGAATTGATAACTCCTTCTAAAAACCATATAATCTTACCTTGCCAACGAGCAGTTATACCTTTAATAAGACCATTTAATTATACGAAAATGTCGACTGATACGGACAGCTTGATTGAATGTTACGAGTATCAAAGGATTCCGGTTTTGGAACGCCTTCCCTAAGGGTCGTCATCATGAGAAACAAGCTTCAATTCACCAACTGAAATTCAATCTTTAAAAAAAAACGTCGTAGGTATTCCTGGCAAGAACAAAAGGAGGAAATGCTCATAAAATCAATCAAATCCTCTGTGAGGGGGCAGTTCAATGAAAGCTTTCTTCTTTGAGATTATTTTCGGAGCGAATATTGCGTTTCCAATGGATACATCAGAGTTGGCTATAGAAGTATACGCATATACGTATAATACGTAGTTATAGTTGTTGTTTGGACCTTCATCACAAAATACCGACCAAACAAGGCAAAGAAAAATATTCTTCATTTTAGCCGGAAATCGAATTTTATCTCGAAGGGATGTCTTTATTCTTCAGCTGGGAGAATAAACTAGAATGCTTATTACATCAAGTATGCTTACAGTTAATATTCGAACAGAAGTGTCTACTTAAATGCTGAAGGTTGACCCTCGAGAGGACCATTATTAACTGTGTGATTATATGGGGCTCTGTCACTTAAGCCGGAGTTTTCTCATAACGAAAAGCTATTTGTTCGATTAATATAAAATTCGCCTCAATATTTTGGTTTAGGTAATTTCAAAGAAAGTTGACAAGATTTATTGGAAAATTTAAGAAGAATTTCATACCTAAATGTGAAGTCGAGTAAAATGTGTCAGTGTTCGAGATTGATAAGTCCCAGGGCTGACATTTAGAAGGCACCAGCTTAGATGACATATGGAATTTGAACAGCATGTCATAGGTTAGTTAACATAGTAGGGTAAAATAAGTTCGTTTGACGGGGACAATCGCTCCTCGAAGCAGATAGACAGTGTAATACTTACGGGTAAGTTTCTAGGAGCATCTGCTCCATAATGAAATTATTGCAACTTATGAAGACCCTGATTGGGTGCTACGAGTGAGATTTTTGAAAGGCAAATAAAGCGTTTTTCAATAGGGATTTCCAAATTTTGACAATATTTGGCAATATTGTTAAAGCTGCCAAATTAGCTATCATTTATTAAATCTATCTTGCCAAATCAATCAAGATAGTTAAAGCATTCAACAACATATACAATTGATTAGATTGTTTTATGAAAGTAGGTCTTCTGTTCGTGCAACATTTTACGCGCACCGCCCATTTTACGGTCGTCATAATAGTTCTTTCCGGCATTGGCCAGGCCATCGCTATCAATTGCGAGCGCTATCAGTTGCTGATCACCAATTTTTTTGTGGCCCGAATTCAATTATTTGGACGCCGATGACATGTGGTTTTAACAGAGAGTTGCCAAGAACCACACATCCGTGCCGCAATAGCCATTTTGCAAGAGCGATTTCCGAACATGGTTATCGATGTGACCTAGTTAGACTTCTTATTGTGGGGTTTCTCAAAGTCCAGATCTATGCCAATAAACTGCAAATCCTGCAAAAAGCTAAACTAATCTAAAATTACTTGATATTTCAAAAGCATTTGATATAGTTTGCCATCAACTGTCTTGTCGAAAATACGTCCATTTGGTATTAGTACAACTCTTCTTAGTTGGTTTAAAAACTACCTTTTGAGCCGCTACATACAAGTGGTGTTGGACGGTTTTAAGTCTGAAATTAATAAACAAAAAATACTGATGTGCCACAGGGCTCCATTTTGTCTCCTTTTCTTTTCTGACGACAGTACTCTTAGCTTCTCATATTCGTTTCCAGATGCATGTTCTTGTTTTTTGGATGTGGATTTGGAACGACAGCACGTTACCATATCTCATTGAATTCTGATCTCAAATAGAGAAGGTTTTTTCAGTTGGAATTTAATTCAACTCAATGCTGTCTTCTGTCGTTAAAGTAAAATCCACCCCATGCCGCTATCTATCGTCAATTGTCATGAGGTCAAATTTGGTTTCTCATTGCCGTACTGAATTAAGATTGCTTGACGAAAAAAAAATTAAAAATTCAGTCATGGGTCCGGGCTGGTGAACTGTCCAAAACGGTTCATCACTTGTACTTATGCCACTGGAGCAAGAAAAGTGTGTAATTCACCAAAGATTTGTCAAAACCGTAAATGACAGATGGTCAACAATTGACACCAGTCGGGTTTCAAAGAATTTTTGAACAAATATTTCAAATAAGGAACAGAGTATTTACTGAATCTTAGCAGAACTAATTGGTACCTATGCAGAGGGTGTCATGATGAATATGCGGTAGAGGATTTATTCCACCTCCTATGTGAAAGCCCTAGCATAGCCAGAACTAGAAAAGATGTCCTGAGAGAAAACTTTTTCGACGAAAATGACGACGTCTCATTTTTGTCACTAAATAACATCCTTAACTTCATTCAGAAGTCAAGATGGTTCAGAGAGACACCTCATACTTCCACTTAATCCTTACTTTTACCGTTTCCAATCCTACATTACACACACCCTGTGAAGCAAAATGAATTCATTAAGATCCGAGTGAGGTGTTACGGATTGTCCCACAATCAACCCACCGGACCTTTCCTAACCTATCTTGTAGGACTGATTGTTGTTCTTCTCCTCCTCGTCGTCATTTGGATTATTTCCTTAAATTGTTCGTCAGTGATAGCTCGGGCGTATAGATACCTGTCTCTAGGTTCTAGTTGTTGGTGAAAGGCTTGTTGTACTTCTGGCTTTTCCGGAGAGCTACAGAAAATATTTTTCCGGTGTTTTTAATTTTGCTTCTTCGTACAGCTTCTTAGTTGTGTAAGCAGTTAAATTTTTGCTTAATACAAAACTAAAACAATATTCGGTTAAATAAATAAAAGGTCTTTCCTCGTCAGCAGATCCACAACAACTGATCATTTTTTTTATTTTTTTTTTTTACACTATCAGAATTGGTCGAAGAAAGCTTATAGCAAGCTCCGTCTTTCGACCAATGGTTTGCCAACACAGAGAACTGTGTTATACCACCGGCTCATCATTTAGTGCAGTGTTAGTTGTTAGTAGGCAAACTCTATTACAATTAACACTGACAAAAGAAAACATGAAAATAAACAAATAATATTACGTAAGAACAAAACAATAACATAACATGAAACAAAGAACATTTAGGAGCGTGGACCACTGGTTTTGAGAAGGTTTTTTAATTTACATTTATTTATATTCAAATCAAAAATATTTGAATTCCAATTTACAAGTCTACCCATACGTGTCAAGGGCTCATGAATGCCATAGTTGGTCCTGTGTGTTGGGACCTTAACCATATCGAGGCCTCGAAGATTATAACCTCCTCCCCGATAGTTAAAATAAACCGAACATAAAAGATCTGGTGCATCTGTGACGCCTGTTATTAATTGGTGGAAAAATACCAAATCATTGTTTGTTCTTCTTTGTTCCAAAGTTTGCATCTGAAGAATAGATAATCGTTGGTCATAAGAGAGGACATACGAAGGATCATTCCATTGAAGTCCTTTCAAGGCAAAACGAGTAAAGTTTCTTTGCACAGATTCTAATCTCTCAATATGAATATCATAAAGAGGAGTCCAAACCTGCGATGCATACTCAAGATGGGGACGCACCAAGGAGTTGTATAAAGCCCGGGTGACATTGGGATCAACAAATTCCTTAGACCAGCGCTTAATAAACCCTAACATTGAATTAGCCTTATTCACGATTTTATTAATATGAGCAGAAAAATCTAAATTGGGTGTAAAAAGAACTCCAAGGTCCCTTACAGTCATAACACGAGTTAAAATGTGCCGTGAGATAACATATTCATGAGAGTAAGGAGAACGTTTTTTTAGAAAAAGTCATAGTTTGACATTTTGTCGGGTTGAGGTTCAGACTGTTCTTTTCACACCACAAGGCAAAATGGTTAATATCATCTTGCAGTAAAGCCCGATCATTTGAAGATACTATATTTTTATAAATCTTCATATCATCTGCAAAGATTAGAATTTCGCTGTTGCGAACACACAGAGGAGCATCATTAATAGCCAATGTAAAGAGTAGTGGTCCCAGATGGCTTCCCTGCGGAACACCTGATTTGGCAATAAACTCTCTTGAGTATGAATTTCTGAATTTGACTTGATATAACCTATCTTCAAGATATGACGATATCCACTTGATGAAAGGTGGTGGAAATCCGTATGAGATAAGTTTAAACTTGATAATCTCATGAGACAGTTGATCAAAAGCTTTCGAGAAGTCATAGTGTATACACAATCAACTTCTTGACAACTTTCTAGAGAGTTTAAACATTTATTCAAAAAGACAACAAGATTAGTAACAGTAGAACGTTTTTGCATAAAACCATGTTGTTGGTTGCAGATAATAGTTTTACATATAAATGTCAAACTGTCACATACAACTTGTTCGAACAACTTCGGAATGCAAGAAAGTTTGGAAATTGGTCTATAGTTGGTAATATTGGCTTTATCTCCCTTTTTAAATACTGGCGTTAAAAATGCTTTCTTCCAAACTGCAGGGAATTTACCTAATTTCAAGGATAGAACAAAAATATTACGCAGAGGAAGAGCTAAAACAGACTTACATTTCTTCAATAAAGCTGGTGGTATTCCATCGGGTCCAATAGAATAGTCGTCTTTTAAATGTGATAGAAAGACAAAGTCAAGTTATAAACGAGATTAACAGGATAACCGTCGCTTTTCTTTTTGGAATTTATAAATTTCCAGAAGTTTTTCGGGTCTAATTTCAGGGAAAGCCCCATGGTTTGAAGATAATCATTATAACATTCATAAGAGAGTTTTTTGAATTCTTCTGAAAGGGAAATGTAAACTACTTGATTCTCTACTGTCATGAACCTTATATATTTTTTCCAAGCCTTATTTCTTTTATTTCGAAGGCATTTGAGTTCTTTTGTGAACCAAGGATGACAAGAAGAATTACAGGGAATAGATTTTTTTTTAGGGACAGTTTCATTTATGCATCTCATCAAAATAGAATAGAAGCTTGAGACAGTTTTGTCAAGATCATTAGAAATCGGTAAACGTTCTATACCGGAAATAATTAAACTATCTAAAAGCTGTTGAAAATCACCTCTCCGAAAGTCAAAAGTATAAGAACAGTCGTGGGGATTACTATTTTCTAGTAAATGACCACTCAAGTCAAGAAAAATGTCAAGAGGCGGGTGATATTGATCTATGTTAGACAAAGCAGAGATAGATTCTACCACTACTGTACTAACGGCGTCAGATGAGAATACAAGGTCCAGTTGTCTATTCATATTATTTCGTATACAGCTAATTTGCTGTAAATCTGTAGAGATAATATTATCCAACATTTGGAGCTCTTGTTGGGGTGAACTTGTGGAAGCTTCAAAATAGGATTCGTCATCAGAGGGAACCCATTCGATATGGGGAAGATTAAAATCCCCTAATAAAAGAATTTTACTGTCAAGGCTAGCTAAACTGAAAATAAAATCGAGTGCTAAAGAAAGTTCAGTGTATACGGAACCAGGACTTTTAGGTGGAATGTAAACATTTAAAACAAATAAGACTAAAGATTCCTTAGTTATTTTGACGCATAACAGATCAATTGTCAGATTGAATGGGAAGACTATTTGTGTTGAGCAGAAATTACTTCTAACAGCAATAAGTACTCCCCCGCCAACTGAATTTGTAACGTCAACGTGACGGTCCTTTCGGAAAACTAAGAACTCATTATCAAAAAGTTCCGTGTCTAATATTGTTGCGTTAAGCCAAGTTTCTGTAAGGGCAAAAAGATCGTATGGCAAAACTAGGGAATTTTTGAAAGTCTTAGAAGTTTTACTTCGGAGACCTCTCACATTTTGGTAGTAGATGCAGAACCTGGGCAGTTTTTTGAATTTATACTAGGAGACGAATTAAAATTTGATTTCCTTCTCAAGGGCGCTGTAAATTCTTTTACCAATGTGTTAGGAGGCCAAGAAGTATTACATATGGGTTCGAAGAGAGAATTGGGAGCTATTATTTTGAAGGATGCTACGAAGCTGTTTGGTTTGCTTATTTTGGAGCATTTGACGCATGATGAATTGACAATAGCCTTAGTAGCAATCAAATGATCCACAACATCTTCAGGCATCGTTTCGGGTTGGAGACGAGATATAAATATGGCCCTGGGCTTCGGAACTGAAATTAAAGTTTTTGGACCAGTAACGACGGATTCCTGTGTTGGAGTCAAGTCAAGATTTTCGGTGACAGGTTGAGGTGGAATGGGTTCAGAGGAGGTTTCGGTAACATTAGTATTTGGTTCATTAATATGGAGTGATTCGATAGCCGGGTCGGATAGAGTTATTGAATTTTCAACGACTTCGTCGATTTTTGAGGTGCCGGACCTACGTTGGCTGACATGGTGGTCATGTCCCTTCTTCTCTTTTTGCTTTTCCTAGAAGTAGAAGGATTTGATGAGAGAATATCATCCGTTGAAGAGGAGTTGTCCGCTACTAGCACCGGAGAAGGGATGTTATCAACCGTTGTCACAATATTAGCAAAGTTCGAACTTAACTCATCAAATCCCTTGGAGATTTTCGTTAGCTCATCTTTTAAGGAGGATAGCTTAAAACAGAAATGAGCTAGCGAAATCTTTCTACAGTTAAGACAATACCAAAAAGCAATACTCGAAGAATTAATTTTGTCCATTAACGAGTTATTTGTACCGACACATTTGGCATGGAATAGATTTCCACAAGGTCCGTAACACTTGAAAAGAGGGGCTACGCCAGAGCGATCCAGACAATTCGTATTGGCGCAAGACCTTTTTAATATATAAGGGACAGACAAATAAGAAAAAAATTTCCAATATGAAAATATGTATAATATTAAATAATGATTAGAATAAAAAATAAAAAAAAAAAAAAAAAAGTAGAAAATTGGTGAAAGCTGGATTTGAACCTTCGCACTTATATTCAATACAAATTACAGTCAACGCGCAGACGCGCACAACCACCGATCACTTAAGAAGCGAACTTCTGAATTAATATTAATAATGCAAATGATAATTAATTATAATAATAATAAATAGAAAATAGGGACCTCGAGTGGAGAGAAGAAAAAGTAAAGCTGAAAGCTGTATGAAAAAGCTCGTCAAATTAGAATTAGTTCTTTCTACTGAAAGAAGGGAAAGACGGAGTTTAGAAAAAAATTGAGAGGAACAAATGCATATATGCAATTCAGAGTAGAGCTTGACGTACATATATGGGTAAACAAAAAAATGGCAAACAAACTTACGTAAATTGAATCACAAAAAAACACTAATTATTGACGATTTTTAAATTAAAAGTTATAAAGCATGTGTTTACATGCAAGTCAAAAATAATATTAATTAAAACAAACATAATTCTAAATAAACCAAGTAAGAAAAACTTGAAATTAAATACAAAATTGCGGAGAGCAAGACAATACGCGTCAATTAATAACAAGACCAGTGTGACCACACTTTATTCTGTCTCTGTCAGTATATTCTTCTACCTAACCGGTAGTCTCTTTCTATTAAATATAATCATCTTTCTTTCATTATATCTTCTTTCTGAACATTCATTTATCCATTTGTTTCTCTTTATTCCTTATTCTGGAAGTGTTGCCTTGCCACAGTTGGTATGTATATATTTCTTCGTCAGGAGATTGAATTATAGTCCAGTGAAAATGCAGCACATCTTTTCTTCAAAATTGTTAATCTTCTTTATTCCTATCGGTGATAAAGTAAAGCAGATAGGAAATGCGTAAGTTAGAACGGGTCGGATAAATTGTTTGTAGACAAAAAACTTGGTATACTTACTTAGACCATTTCACCTCCTGAGTAGCGGATGGATCAAGTCTAGAGAATAGTTGACTCTCTTTAACATCAAATTATCATGCTTCAGTTTGACTTGATTCCTAAGTACTTCGTGTATGAATTGACTGATACTTAAGTGTTGTATGGAAACTTTAGTTTTGATCACATCACAACGTGCGTTGCAAACGCTCGTTTTCGAATGACAATCACTGGAGTTACGAAGCAGAATAGTTCTGTCTTATCAATGTTTATCTTCAGTTACCATTTTGACATAATATTCCCGTAGGTTTTAAATGTGCTCGAACATTTTTCTGGCAGCAATCTCCGGGGAAAAAGTGGTGACGTATCTGGTGGAGTCGTCTGCATAAGGCTTCGTCTTTGTTCCTGGTATATTGGCTGGTTGATCAGCAGGATAAGTGATTTGGTCTTTGAACCTTGAGGGACTCCAGTGTTGATTCCCTCGATAGATGATACGTGTTTTGCTCTCAAAGTCGGTGTAAAGCTGCCTTGCGTAGAAAATGAATGTAATGGGTGATTGCTTTGCTATTTTCTTTTTGGCAACACTGGTTTTGACAGCTCACGCTTGTTTCGTGTTTTGTGTCACTGTCAAACATCGTAAGTTTGATCTTAATTTAACCATGAATCGTCTTACAAACAAACAACGCTTGCAAATTATTGAATTTAATTATCAAAATGCTTGCTCTGTTAAGAAAATTCATCGCACGCTATATCGTATAATCGACCTACTGAGGTCGGGCTATTGTGACTTAATTTCACCATATTTACATTGTTGGACACTAAAACCACCAGCATGCTTACGTAGAGTGCGAACTGAGGAAAATATGGCAGCTGTATCGGCCAGTGTTATTGATGACCGTGAATTCGACGCCGTTCGCAGCAATTGGGCCTCTGTTACTCCACTGCGTGAAAGATTTCGCTGAAGGATTTAGGTATATTTAGGTAGGCCTTTCAAAATACAGCTGGTGCAAGAATTGAAGCCGATCGACCTACAACAACTCCGAATTTTTGGGGAATGGGCTCTTGAATCGTCAACAGGTCCAGCCAGTTACTAGCTTACGCAGACGACATTGACATCATCGGAAGAACCGAACAAGCTGTACACGATTCCTTCATCCAGATCGAGCAGGCGGCACAAAATCTGGGGCTGCACATTAGTGAAGGTAAAACAAAGTACATGGTGGCGTCGAATGCGAGAGGAACAGTTGGTCAAACAATCAAGGTAGCGGAGCACGAATTTGAAGTGGTGCAATCCTTTAAATACCTTGGTTCAATAGTAGCAGCCGATAACAATATAGAAGAAGAAATACGCGGGCGGCTTCTCAAATCCAACAGAGCCTACTATAGTCTGTCAACGCTTTTCAAATCCAGAAATCTCACCATAACTTCAAAACTGCTGCTGTACAGGACCATGGTCCTGCCAGTACTCACATATGGATCCGAGACTTGGGTGCTTAGCAAAAGGCACTCCGACCTCTTAGCTGCGTTCGAGAGAAAAGTCTTAAGGAGAATTGTTGGCCCCATATGTGAGGAAGGACGATTCCGGAGACGGTACAATCATGAATTGTACGCAATCTACCTAGAAGCAAATATCGTGACAAAAATTAAGCTCGGTAGATTCCGGTGGGCTGGGCACCTAGCTCGTATGAGCGAAGAGGAACCTGCTCGAAAAGTTCTTTGTGGTATATTCTATGGTAGACGACAGCGTGGTAGACCATGCTTGCGCTGGAGAGATGGCGTAGACCAGGACGCCCGAAGCCTTGAGGTGCGCAACTGGATGGCGTCGGCTAGAGACCGGGATAGGTGGAGAGACTTGTTGAAAGAGGCCAGGACCGGAACCCGGTTGTCGAGCCGATGATGATGATGCTCTTGAAACGTTGGCCGAAGATCCACTTTTTTATTGAAAAAGTGTGTTAGCAAAGAAGCTCATTTTTGGTTGAATGGATACGTGAACAAGCAAAACTATGCCGTATTTGTAATGGAGAGCATCGAGAAAAAGTCACTGTTTGGTGCGGATTATAGGCCGATGGAATCATTTGGCCGTATTTCTTCAAAGATGATGCGAATCGCAACGTTACTGCGAATGGTGAGCGCTACTGTGCGGTGAAAACAAACTTTTTTTTTGCGTAAAATGGAAGAGCTTGACTTGAGTTAAAATAACTGTAAGAAAGGTTGAGGCAAGAAACATTACGACGATGTTGGAGTGACGTAAATGAGCCAATGATGTTGTTGTCACCAATCATTTTAAAAGCTCTTCTTTGAATACTGTCCAAAAGACTTAAGTAAGTTACTGGAACACCAGCCCATAGATGGGAGTTATACTCAAGCTTTGGACGTATATAAGTTTTATAGATTGTAGCTAGATCAGAAGGAGAGAAGAATTTCTTGCACCGTCTCAGAAAACCCAAACATCTTGCGGCATTTTGGGCAACATCGCGTATGTGATCGTTCCACAAGAGGTGGTTCGTGATGCACATACCGAGAATATTGAGATGTTCAGTTTCGTTGATGCAAGTGCCATTCATAGATAGTGGCAAGGGGGGTATATCTACCTCTTGTCGAGAATTGATAAATCCTTTAAGAGTATCTCTTGTCATGAAAAGTGCTCCTGTTTGGAATCGGCAGAAAATAAATTGTAGGTCCCCTCCATTTTTTCTAAGACACGGAAACACAAATGGTTGAGAGTTATAAGTCACTAGTTTTGGGCTCTCTATGAGCCGTCGTAGGCTCTATTTTTTTTACTTATATGGAGCATGCCTCCATCCATCATATCAAGGTTGATGATGTTAAAACAACACATCACCACTGTAAGTTAAGAGCCCTGCTTATGGATATGCGGCCTTTTCCAAAAGCAGCAAAATTATTTTATTGCATTGAATTGTAGCTGGATCCATCCTTTACCATAGTAAACGTACCATGAATAGGAACTTTTCTAAAGGAAAATAAGATCATCAAAAATATATAGTCAAGAACTCTAAATTACCTTGTTTTAAAAATCAAAAATTGGGGCCGTAACAACTCGTCGAAAACCAAGGCCACATATGCAACTTCTTACTATTTCAGCGTACATTTTTGCGATAGGTAGGAGGGTTATTTCCATTTTCTACTTAGCCCCAGTGGCTAAGATGAAAGGTATCGTAAGACGACATAAGTTTGAAATCGATTACCGGACCTCTGGAATTTTAATCTAACACACCTATACCATTACGCCATCAGGTACTCCTCTTACTACTTTAATACCTAAATATTTTGGTTTTTCTAGCTGACAAATATAAAATCCGGTCCAGTCAGAGGGCAATATTCCAACCCCCATTATAAAGGAATTCTGTTAAGTCCTTTTTAAAGTCAAAAAAGCAGACATAGCCGCCACGTATTTCCATACAGATGTGGTAATACTCGTAATTGACTTTAATCAGCCCTTCATGACCTCATTTTAATAAGATTCTATTTGCCTCCAACATAAAACCTGTCTCACCATTTGCAAAATGAAACCGAACAATCACACCCAACAATCTGCGAGAAGATTCAATCAGTTGGGTGTGATTTTTGGCACTAAAGTGAAAGTCTAGGCTTTGGACATTCCCGTAAAATTATCTACCGCACACCTTTGAATACCATTCTCATTCTGAAAGCTAAAGCTTTTCGAATAACACATTAAAAACCTGGGATTCTTCAGAAGTAAGCGAGAGCAATATGCCTCTGCCAACATGCAAAACATGTCCTTTATTGAGCACCCGTCTGCGCAAAGGACACCCTAAGAGAACCATGAAATTCTTCGAACTTCTGTGTGGAACGTAAGGATAATACTCATTCAGCAAAAGCTTTCGAAATAAATTTTGCTCATATAATGCCTAGGCCAAGTACCAGGCAGCATCCCTTCCCAGCAACTTCATACAATAAGTGGGACAATCTTTTGCTCCAACGAAGCGCCTCCATGACTATTCTAATATCAGCTCCACCATCCGAAGGATATAGTTCGAAATTTCTGAGAGAGATGCTTTTTGCAGATTGTTTTTTTTTCTCGATTTTGTTTTTTTGTTTTGTTAGCTCGATAGATAGATACCAACAAGAGATTGCTGGGCATCACCGATGCTGCTACCAAAAATTTCGCTAAAAGTTGTCAGTTAAGCTCCGACATCCGGTATAATCGGAGTCAACGGTATTTTCGTTCGAATACAAAAATCTGCTATCGTCCTTGCGTTTTAATGGTCGTCGGTTAGGGAAAAACCGTGCGGGATATGTAATTTTTCTCATTTTTTTTTTACTTCAAATTCAACAAATGCAAAAAAAAAAAACATACAATTCCTAAGGTCCTTCATGTAAAACTGGCGGTGTCTTGTAGGGTCCTCAGGGAAGTACCGAACTGATAACGTTAAAAAATCTATCCTGTTTCATGTGCGGTTAAAATTAATATTTGGAACGAAGGCTAAATGCTGTCAAGTGGAAGAGTTGACAAGTGCGAGTGTAAAAGTCGACTCTTTGCTGGCCTTGAAATTAAAAAGTTTCGTTGAAGTCGTGTTGAAAAAAAAATTAAAAAAAGAAGTCCTTAATGAGACAACTTCACATCGAATATGAGTGGGTAGGCCATCCATGCCTTATCACGAGTGATTTATGTAAATTTTGTAAAACCAGGTCACCAGTGTGATAACGTGAATTTAAAAAATAATAAACAAGAATCCAACAGAGTGCACACAAAAAAAAAAATACGCTCTTCAAGCCCCATTCATCGTCTTTGGATTTTTTTGTCGAATACCTACCATAATCCTTTCCCAGTCTACTGATTGTGACAGAAAAAATTCAAACGGACCTTCCTCGACAATTCTACTAATTCTCGTGATGAAAATTGAAAAATCGCATAAAACATAAATCCAAAAAAAAAATATAATTTAAAACGAGAAATATCCATTTTGTTTGTCCTTATTTTTAATCCTTTTCGTTTCTGTCTATGTCGGTCGGTGCGGTTCCGGTGTATCCTTTTCTGTGCGCGGTGCGAAAAACACCAGATTCAAAGAATCCTCCTTACGTTGGTTGGATGGCTGGCTGTTTGTATGGTTGAGTCATCGCCCACGACCAGAGATGAAGTGAAAATCAGTGAAAAGTGAAAATTATGTTATGATATTATGATTATATGAATTCAGTGTGTCCTTGGAGCAAAAAAAAAAATAAATAAAATAAAGAGAGTGCCACAGATTATCTTATGAAAAATTAGAGAAAAAAAAAATATTATCACTATTTCGCATTATTAGTGGAACGCGCGTTGGAATGATAAACAGGATCTGTGTCCTTTTTTTTTGCTGGCTATTTGCCTTGGGGTTGGTGAATTGTGTGTGTTCTTCCTGATGGTGGAATAAGAATCCTGAGAGTACATGCAACAGGTTGTAATTTGTGAATCATTGAAATTAATTATCGTAACGTTTTGATTAAAGCGTGAGAAGTTCAATAGCGGTGATTGGTGCATGAGGATTTTTATGAATGGTGAGTTGGATTTTAAGTGAATTTAATAGTTGATAGAGCGGCTTTTCAAGGATATAAAGTGGTCTGATGGAATAAATTGTAAGATGTGAATTTAAATTAGGGACGGATCTGTAGGTGAAGAGCGGCGTTCTTGAGACCCTTCTATGTGATATTTTCTATTTTTTGTCAACATAAATAATGGTAATTTTTTTTATCCTAAGAAATAAGATGAAACAAATGAGGAGTCACTTTTCAAAATGCGATATAAACATGTTTAGTGATTAAAAAAAAATACAAAAAAACTAATAGAGATCATGAAAGATGTATGCTCTACAGAAATTAGCAAAGGAAATAACTTAAAAAACTCGTTCAAAAATAATATCCTTAACACCGCCTTCCCCAATTTTATTCAAATTTATAAAAATAAATTAGCTATGCCTACATTTGTCGAGATTTGTGATTATTTCCTCTTGTTCCGAAATGTATTGTTTGTCCCCTCTTGCTGTAGTTGGTTTCAAAGCACACATGGGAGTGTAAAGTTTTTCAGTAAGAACATAAAAATGAAATTAACCATTTTCATCAAACTTTTTCAAATGCCAATTGGAGGAGTTTTGGCGCTTTAATCGAATTGAAATTTAAAAATCTTCAGTTCTTAAATAAATTTTATTTCCTAAGGGTTCATGCTCAAAGCTCTTATGTGATGTAACATTCACATCAATTCGAAATAAAATATTTCCAATTTCTTTGAAAGTTGTCGAATCGACTGATTTGATTCATTTTATACTGACGCATTTACTGATACGATATTTTCGGTACCATCGGTGCGTTGTCCCACTGGTATTAGAACATTCAGTAGTGAAATGTATGTAGGATCGAATTTATTCCCTTTATAATGTACATATACATCAGAGGCTGTCTGGTGTGGTGGGACGAATATTTCGACCGAAACTTGAAGTGAATGCACAAATACACTAAGTTTAAATGTGCTTTTGTGGTATAATAAATCTTGTAATGTTCTTATTAACAGACCTTTAATCTTAAATAAAGATAAAATAAAATGTAAGACTGTGTAGGACGAACTTGCTCTTATGTAAAAGACTAATAATTTTAAAAATTAATGTTACTAGAGAAAACTGTTGGTGGTTAGACATAAGGACAGGACACATTGTGATTTCTACAGAAAATATGAATAAATGCAAGAAAACAAATTATAAATTGTTGTAGCGTCATTTTAGTAAAAAATATTTTTTTATTTACAAAATATTTAAAACATTTTTTATGAAAATATTTTGGTACGCCACCTTTAAGTCTTTATTATTGTACGAATAAAAATTGAACTTCAAAACTTTTGAACTTCAGAACTTTTTCAGATATCGAATTTTCAAAAAATAAATACATAAATATTTATTTTCAAAAATTAAAAAAAAAATGTTTTTAATTTTGAAATGCAATGTTTTTCAAAAATTTTGGAAGCTATAACAAATTTCATTAAAATCCATCATTCCGATAATGAAAAATTCAAAATTCAAAAATGTTTCTATAGTAGGTAAGGTACAGTCAGTAATATCTTATTTTTTTTTTAAACCCAAAAAATATTTTAATATACGATATTATTTTAAACTTAAGGGGGCTAATCCTGAAAATGTTTGGTTAAAATCGTTAGAGCCGTTGATGAGAAAGTCGAAAATCTAAAAAACGGTTCTATGGCATTTTGAAACTTTTTGCCCCATATTTTTTTTTTCAAAATCAAAATCTCGAGTTCGATTTTTTTTTCCAAATGCAGAACTTGCCCATACATAATATCGCAAGTAAATTTTTTTTTTTTTTTTTTTTTATCCAAAAATTTTATTTCTGAAAATGTGAATACACAATACAATTTAAACTATTGGAGAGCTAAAGCATACAAAAATTATCAAAGAGGGTTGAAAAAATTAAAAACAACAAAATGGTTAGATTTTTCGGAATTTTTTTTTCAACCATTACCTAAAAATGTTTCAATTTTTTTTTTCAATCTGTAGAACAGTTTTTGAGAAAAAAAAATATTTACAAAAATTCGAAAAAATCGTTATTTTTGGTCCTAAGAACTTTGATGAAAATCTCGAGTTAAAGTTTTTTAACGAATGAATAACTTGCCTTGTAGTACCTATAAGTGACAAGAATAAATTGAATATGTGCTTTTGAAAAACACCTTTACAATAAATCTTGGATAAGGTATTACAAGATAAAAAAAAATAAATGCAAGAAAACCATCTATTTTTGGTTAAACTTTATTCAATTAAAAATAAAATACACGACTGGGTCGCACGAACTTGCTCCTATGTAATAGACTAAGAATTCCAAAAATTAATGTCATTAGAGAAAAACTGTTCATAAGCACAAAAATTAATTTTTTAAACGATTAAAGCAACTTCTTTAGTAGTTGAAAGTGAAAATAGAATGCCAAGTGGTTGAAGCAAATATAGGTTCTTGCAAGAACAAAAATTATAAGCCTTTGTAGTGGTTTCTTAAAAAAATAAGCTTTTATATACAAAATTTTTAAAAAAATTTTAAGAAAAAATTTTGGTGCGCCAATTTAAAGTTTTAATTATTGTTTGAATAAAAATTAAATTTACAAAAAAAATATTGAGCCGTATTCGAGATATTGAATTTTCAAAAAAAAAACGATTTTTTTTTCCAAAATTCAAAAAAATATTTTTCTTAAAGTTTTGAAACGCAATGTTTTTTTAAAATTTTTAGAAGCTTCTCTCTAAAAAGTTTCATTAAAATCCGTTATGCCGATAATGAGAAATTCAAAATTTTAAAAAATCGCTCTATGGTAGGTACAGTCAGTAATATTTTCTTTTCAAAATTTTTTTTATTAAATTATAGATCTTAAAAATTAATTGACAAAAAAAAATTTAAGTAAAATTCTCGGAACCGTTTTCGAGAAAAATACGATTTTCGAAAACCATTTTTTAACATTTGTATGGAGGGTACCGTTATTTTTAGGTAAAACAATTTTTTTTTTCTTAAATCTTATAATTAATATTAAAAACCTTTTATTTATCAAGTTTTGAAAAAAATCGAGCATGGGGTTTTCGAAATATTGAGTTTTCAAAAAAAAATTTTGAGTTTTTTTTTTTTAAATCCAAAAATTTTTTTTTGAAAATTTGAATACACAATAATATTGAAAATGCTGGGGAGCCTTGACATAAAAAAAAATGATCAAAACCGGTGGTACCGTTTTAGAGAAAATCAAAAGCCAAAAAATGGTTCCAATGGGGGTACCAAAAATAACCATTTTTTGTAAATTTTTTTTTCAACCATTACCTAGGTTTAACTAAAAGAAATTTTATGAATTTTTTTTTTTAAATCTGTGGGACAGTTTTTGAGAAAAAAAATATTTATTAAATTTCGAAAAAAATTCGTATGGCTGGTACCGTTATTTTTGGTCTTAAAAAATCAAATCAAAAAATATCTGGGGGAAAAAAATTAAAACCCATATCTACCAAGTTTGAAGAAAATCGGCCTAGCCGTTTAGCTGCAATCGAACGGACAGACAGACAGACAGACAGACAGACAGAATTGCGAGACCCACTTTTTTGGTCTTCGCTATCATCGTAATGTCAACTTTGATCAAAATCTGGAGTTCGATTTTTTTCCGAATGCATAACTTGCCTTTTAGTACCTATAAGTCGCAAGTAAAAATCATACATTTAGTACGGTCCTTACTTTCTTTGTTTTTATTTATTCAATAAAATGTACAGTACTATGAAAAATGAAGGAAATTTACGTAGTGGTATGAATGACCTACTGGATAAAACTTCATAAGTATTTAAGATTACAAATTCAAATTAACTTTTTTACAAGGCCAATCAGTATGTGCGTTTACTTTAATATTTTCTTATTTTTTTTTTTAATTTTTACAGTAACATTTTACTATCAAAAAGCATGAAATCAATTTTTTAATAAATTGAAATGTGCTTTTTTATTATAATAAATCTTTTTATTCTCTAATAAAAAACATCTCAATTATTCTTTAACAAGAGCTTCTTACAAGATACAAAAAAAATTAAAGAACACCTTCTATTTTTGTTTAAATTTATTAAATCCAAAAAATAAAGTTGTGAGTCACTTACCGCAATGTTTGAGGGGCTTACAATTTTTTTAAATTTTCCTTAGCATGAAATATATTTTTTAAATGGATAAAATAGATCATTTAGTATTTTGAGTAAAACAAAGGTGCTATGTGATTTATTTAAATTTAAATAAAAATTTATTTTATTTTAAATAACATTTCGAAAAGTTGTAACGGTTTCTTCAAAAAATAAATTCTTAAATCATTTTAACAACAAATTCTGATGAGCAAATTTTAAATTTTTATTATTGTTCAAATAAATCTTAAATTAAAAAACCAAGTTAATAACCGATTCTTAAAATATTGAATATTCGAAAAACCGAATTTGAATTCTTTTTTCAAAACTAAGTACATAATATAAAAAATAATTTTTTGTTGCAATATATACTGTAAAATTATACATTCGTAAAAAACGACCTCGTTTTTAAGTTTTAATGAATGCGATTTTTTTTCGAAATTTAAGAAATTTTTTGTAAACAGATTTTTCTAAAAAAAATCAAAATTTTCCTTAAGTTCATATATTGATCATAAAATGGTTATTTATGTTAAACTAATAAAATACACGACTAGATTACACGATCTTGCTCTTACGTAAAAGTACTTTGAAATTTAAAAATAATTATTAAACATGTATTTACTAAGAAAAAAATGTTCAAATGCATAAAATATATAATGTAATAAGCGAACAGCTTCATTATTAAATTATTTTTTATTTATATAAGAAATTTTATGAAATTTTTTCAAGAAAAAAATTTGGGATGCCAATTTTAAGTATTTAGTAATATACGAGTAGTTTGTAAGAAAAATATCGTTCACACGTTTTGAAGATATTGATTTAAAACAAAAAGTTTATAAACCCAAAAAATATTTTTTCGAATATTTTCTTCTTTTAAATTTGGTCTAAATCGTTAGATCCGTTAATGAGAATATTGGAAATAAAAAAACAGTTCTATAATAAATTTTTTTCCCAAAAATTTGATTTCACCAAAATGTAGTCCAAGCAAATAATAACACACTTAATTTTGTTTATCAAAATAATTAGAGCCGTTTGAGGCTGTATGGCTTTGGAGCTAAAAAAAAAGTTTCAATTTCCCCTCTAAAGAATCACCGAAGACCCTTTAAGTACCAAGTTTGAAGAAAATATTCCCAGTAGTTTTGGCTGAAGGTCGAGGTACAGACATACAAACCGACAGAGAGACGGAATAGACGGACCCATTTCTTTCGTGTTCTCTATCATCGAAGTGACAAGTGGCAACTTTGATCAAAATTTCGAATTCGAATTTTTTTTCCAAAAGCAGAGCTTGCCTTATAGTGCCTATGTATATCGCAAGTAAAAATGGTTATTAATGATAGCACAAATAGAATTTTTTTTTTAATTTGGTCATAAATTGTTAAATTGATTTTGATCAATTTATTTATTATGCTTAAAGTACTAAATGTTTTAATAGTCAAATTAATTAAAACTCAATACAGTAAAGCTTCCATAACTCGAATTTTGTATATCTTGATCCAAACTGAGTGTCAGCGGCTTTAAAAGCTGACATTTCATAAATTTTTAATTTGAAATCTTGAACTTATTTATGTATGGATGTATATTTAAAAAAAATGACAAGTTCATTGAGTAAGAAGTCGAATTTTGATTTTTTTATAAGAAACTCAAATCTCATAAGAATTTGAAACTTGATTTTTGTAGGGGAATTCGCATTGGAAAGAAGAATGTTTGCTGATATGCTTAAATTACTTGAATAGTTAAAGATACATTATTTTCCAGCTAATCAAAGATATATAAGGAGGTTCAGAAACAAAAAGTTGCCGTGTAGTATTGAGTTTCGTCTGGTAGAATGTTTACAATATTTATAGAAACAACTGATCAAACAGTAGTCTTTTTTTTATTAACCTAGCTACGTAGTTTGTATATTTGAATCCAAAATATATTGAACTCAAGAAACCTACTTAAAACGTTATTCAGTGAACTGTTGTTAAATCCTGTATGAGAATAAACCGACTCAAAATAAATAGCAAAAATTTCGATTGTGTACTACTAAATCCAATTGAACACCTCAGAAAAACATGGTATTTGGAATGACTACTGATTTTCTTTTGGAATTGACAAACGACCAGAACGATTTACTATTGTTTTTCATATTGCTTGGGGTCATACCATTAATAACCATTTTTCGACAATTTTTTTCAACAAACAGCTAAGTTTTACTAAATGAAATTTTTGATGTTTAATTTCTTAATTTGTGGATAATTTTTTGGGAAAAAAATATTTTCTAAAATGTTGCAAAAAGTTTGTAAAACAGTTACCGGTATTTATGGTTTTAAAATAATGTGTGTGTGGGGTGGGGGGGGGGGGGATAGGGATAATTATAAAAATGATATATACTCAAAGCTTAAAAAAAAAGAGGCTGGGTGCGACCCACACTGATAACTTCCCATTTGTGGTCTTGAAAACTTTATATACAATGACTTCTGTTTTAAAAATCGATGATGCTTGTGGCATACTATGATATTACGAAATTTGCTTTGTTTTGTTGATGATGAGGATACTTAGTCGCTCATTTTATGTTTTTTTTTTACAGAAAATGTGTTTAACTAATTTAAAACTTTTCTATTTAAAATGTTAAATTTCTTGTAATAATTACGAAGGTTGGTAGGTACATATTATATACTGAATTATAGATTTCCGTGTTTTTTAAAATATCTGTGTTCCTACACCTAAGTAAACCTTGAGTAGAATTTTACATCTTTTTCATGGACAAAAAGATAAAAACATATTGTGACGTTTTCTTCAATTTTACCCTAGCTATTAATGGAATTTGAATATGTGGGACTTGGGTACAACTGAACAACCTTATTCATATACATACGTATGTAATCACAGTACATACATTCTTCTAAAAACTAAGTTGATAATAAAATTATGTATTATATTATAGAAATTACTTTATTATTTCGGTTCCAAACATTTTAATTGAAAAAAATTTAAAAATGAAATATTTTTGTTAAAACTGTCAATTCGATACTTGTCAAAATTTAACTATATGTTAATAATTGTATTATGTCGATACCTTCCCGTAAGAATGTACTAAGCGACACTTTTTTCGAAAATGTCTTTTTGATGAGGAAATATAGTACATGTTAAGGGCCACGTTTCGCCAACCTATTATGCATAAAAAGGAAACTAGAGTACAAATAAAAAAATTAATCAACTGCCAGGTTTTCTCATTAAAATAATGTTGCCCCCCTGAAATTCGTATTATCCGCCAAAAAAATTATACTAAGCGACATTAATTAAGATCTCATTGTCGTGAGCAACAAAAAAATTTGTTAGATGTCACTTAGTTTAAACAAAATTGTCTGTTAGCACACTATGATTCAACTAGAACTATCTTCGTTTTTTTCGTTTCCTGAACAATTTTAGAAATGTCGCTTAGTATAAATTATTACGGGAAGGTATCGATGTATAAAACAACATACTTTAGAAGGCACTATTTTTTCGTAGGATATTTAAAACTAACCAAAATTTTTACTTTTTTTTTAAACCGTTATAGTGAAAAAGCTACTCACTGAATTTTGATAAACGCCCTTTCAGCCTCTTTGGAAGTTATTATCTATTAAACAAAATTTATTTGAAGTCGATATCTTTACTCATTCTTGAGATATCGACGAGAAAAAAAGGTTACCAGAACGTACGAACGTACGTACACACACACACACAGACATCTCTCTAAAAATAATTGATATAGCCTCTAAGGACCTTGAAACGTCGAGAAATGACAAAAATTCCAATTTGACAAATGGGACCGATTACAATAACTCCCTATGGGAAGTTAAAAATCGGCCAAACCGTTTAGTCGAACAGACAAAATTGCGAGACACACTTTTTGGGTCAACCCACGATATCTCGAAAGCAATAAAATCCAGAAAGCAAAAATTTCGAAAGTAAAAATCTCGAAAACAAAAATCTAGAATGCATTATCTCGAAACACAAAAATTTCGAAAAAAAAAATTTCGAATGCAAAAATCTAGAATTACGAGTAATATATTAATTTTTGAGACATTGGTTACAATTCGCGCGCGCGGTTTTGTTTAACAAAACCACGACTGAGACTGACTAGTAAACTACCCGTGACAGAGCTTACCCAGAACTCAAATCAGAGTAGAGTCCTGGCATAGGAGGCTTAAGGTTTTAGTTGGAAGGTCGCACATGGCTTTACAAATTATTTGAAATGTTGGCTAATGAGCAGTGTTGCCATAAGATATTTTTGGAAATCGGGAGATTTCCACATCAGAAATCGGGGGAATCGGGGAATTAGAAGTTGAAATAATTTTACTTGACAAGGTCCTCACAGTCAACTGATGAGTCCATGTGAGATCGCCGGGACGAAACGCCAATTTTTGTGAACTAAAGGCCAAAAAAGCTATTTTGAAGAAGAAGAAAGACAATGACAACGACGTTAACAAAAATTGCAAGGAATATGTTTTCATACTAAATTTAAAAAGAGAAAACCATAAGTTAGACACTGCCAAAATTTTTAATAAAATAATAAATTATGTTCATTCAAGAGCGGAGAAAATATCTGAACGTATTTTTAAATTGAAAATCGGGAGAAAGTGCACTATTTACATCAAAAATCGGTGTATCGGAAATAGGTCTAGAAATCGGGAGAAATACGATAAATCGGTGTTTCTGGCAACACTGCTAATGAGTCAGTTCAAGTTAGTTGTCTGGTTGAAAAAATTCAGATGGGCCAGGAAACTAATGTAAGACGGGAGTATTTAAAATAAAATGCACGACTGGGTCCTATGGCACGAACTTGCTCCTATTTAATAGATTAGGAATTTTAAAAACGAATGTTATTAGACAAAACTATTCATAAGGAGAAAATGATTTTTTTAAATTCTTTTAGTAGTAAGAGATAAAAACAGAATGCTATGCAAATATGAATTTATGCAGGAACAAAAATTAAAAGTCGTTGTAGTGGTTCCTTAAAAAAATAGGCTTTTATGTACAAAATTCTTAAAACATTTTTAAGAAAAAATTTTGGTACACCAACTTTAAGTTTTTATTATTGTACGAACAAAGAAAAATACTAAGCCGTTCTTGAGATATCGAATTTTTCAAAAAAAAAATTGATTTTTTTTTTCAAAATTGAAAAAAATATTTTTCTTAAGTTTTTAAATGCAATGTTTTTTAGACTTTTTAGGAGCTTCTTTATAAAAAATTTCATTAAAATCAGTTATGTCGATAATGAGAAATTCAAAATTCGAAAAAATCGTTCTATGGTAGGTACAGTCAGTAATATCTAGATTAAATTTTTTTTTATTTAATTATAGATCGTAAAGATTAATCAAAAGAAAAAAAATTTTAGCAAAATTCTCGAAACCGTTTTCGAGAAAAATACGATTTTCGAAAACCATTTTTTAAAATTTGTAGGTACCGTTAGTTTTAGATAAAACAAAATTTTTTTCTCAAATCTTGTAGATTATATTAAGAAACTTTCATTTGTCAAGTTTGAAAAAAATCGAGCATGGGGTTATCGAAATATTGAGTTTCCAAAAAAAAATTTTGAATTTTTTTTTAAAAATCCAAAAAAATAAAAATTGAAAATTTTAATATGTAAGAATATTAAAATTTTAGAGGAGCTTTGGCATAAAAAAAAATATTTAAATCGGCTGTATCGTTTCGAGAAAATCAAAAACAAAAACAACGGACCCAGGGAGGCTACCAAAAATAAAAATTTTTTGTAAATTTTTTTTCAACCATTAGCTAGTTTTAACGCAACGACTAAATAGGTTCAAGGGTGAATTGAGGAGCATTCCTAACGAAGCGGGTATCATAAGATATTTTTGATAATTTTTTAAATTTAAAAAAAAAATTGTGTTATACGTTTTTCAAATAAAATTTTGTTGGAAAATGTTAACTCTTGTATCTTAGAGCCCTTTAGGATATCCATTTTTTTGGCATTGAAATACAAATAAAATTTTATAAATTCAATATGAACAAAGCATGACCATCTTATAAACTAAGGCAAACATTGGGCGCCATTTTTTCTATTGTAATTTTTGGATATTTAATCGGGAACCCTGATTATAAATGTTGTATTTTTGGAGATTTTTCTAGTGTGGTCTTGCGAAATATCCGATATTCCAGTTCAATTTTTCTATTCAAATACCAGGACTTTTGGTAAAATTTCTTCCCTACGACTGTGTGGTCATTTTTCCAATAGAATATCAAATTCCTGAGCATATTCCGAAGTTCCCTTGGTTTCGGAGCGAATTGATTGAATTCCAGCACTTGGATTAAAAAAAAAATAAATCTGCAAAAAACACAACCAATATGAAATTGAATGCACACATTTTCCAAACTTATTAAAAAGTTAATAAAACCGAATTTACATATCCCATGGACCTTTTCCAAAGAGTTGCTTTCTGTGATATTATGGTTTTGCATTAATGTACGAGTATTTATGTATTTATTGCGTTGCTCCTTTTTTTAATAGATAGCATTATCACACATAGATAAATTCAATGAGTTAAGCTTAGGTAATTAATTAGTTAGAATTGTTCAAATCGTCCTTTGAACAACAAAATCTGCACCGCTAGCATTCAAATTACAGTTTTTCAGATACCTATAATCAAATATATTAAAATTGAATTTTCCATATAGTTCCCATATAATCTGCACTGCAGATAAATTAATTGCGATTAGCCATTCCCATATTTGCTGTTAAACAAAAAGAAAAAAATTATCCTCTAATTAGTAATTCAGATAGTTGATCAAGTTTCAAATAAAACAGCAATTTTCGGTGTTGGAAAAAAAACCATCCGCCATTCTGCATAGTATAAGTTTAATCTTTTATTAAAATTAGCTTTTTTGGTTTTAAAATTCTATAGTGTATAATAATGATGCCACAATACTCGTTTTATAAATAATATTTTTTTTAATTTTAATTCGAATAATATGCGATAAAAAAAAAGAAAAACACACCTTGATTTTGTAATTTAATAATTTTGACATTTTTGTGCGGTTAACTACCACAAACCGATTTTACTCGTTAAATATCCCATCAACCACCTCGTTTAGAGAAAACGTTTTTAATTATTTAATGAAAAGCAAATTAATGTCCGTACATCGTACCTAAGGGTTGTACTTATCCACGGATATAATATTGATGTTCCTTCCCCAAATGGGAGTTTAATTCACATCGCACATACTTTTACACAAGAGGCCGCGGCGGACACGTACTATTGGGAATATTATTGTGTGTTATTTGGCACACGCATACGTTCACAACCGCAGAACTGTTTATGGATTTTGAAATGCTAATTGGATTTCCCTAAGGTGTACGTGTTACGTGTGACACATTGGGACAACACTATGCATCCCAGTCAGATTCTGGGTCCGAGTCGAAGTTCAATCTCCCTCGAACAAATCAAAGATATATGATGCGGTGTGCGACATCATCCCCTGATATTGTGGGCATCACTGGCGCCATATAGGGCGAAGTGGGCAATGGACCAAATTGAAAATCATCTGATCGGGTACAGATTTTATTGCATTATATATGAATGTTGTTGCATACATTATATTTATGGTTTCATTGAACATTTTGTATTTATAACGGGGACATCACAGCCTTGAGTTTCACTTCCGTTATAGATTTTCACTATTTTCTATCTACGACGCTCACCTTGCATGGGTGAATAGTAGGGTTCTACGAATTTTGTTTGTCTATCCTTAATTTGGTAGAAATTTGGACTTTCAAGATGGGTAATCAATTCCTAGAACACTAAATCGTAGAGATAGGTTTGTTTTTTAAGAATTAAAACTTGTGAGTTCAGCTGTCTTTGAATTATTGGACCGATAATATTGATAAATTCTTACAACATATATGTAGGTAATTTGTGGATTTACCTGAAAGGTCACAAAATGTTCATAAAAGGTCATCTAGTTTTTACTTGCGACTTATAGGTATAAGGCAAGTTATACATTCGTAAAAAAAATCGAACTTGAAATTCCGATCAAAGTTGTCTGTCTATCTGTCTTTTCGACTACAGCCTAAACGTCTCGGCCGATTTTCTTTAAACTTGGTAGATATCATTTTTAATTTTCCCCCCCACACGTCTTTTTCTTTTTTTTTAAAAGACCAAAAATAACGGTACCTGCCAAACGATTTTTTTCGAAATTTTATAAATATTTTTTTTCTCAAAACTGTCCAACAGAATTTAAAAAAAATCATTTAGTTAAAGCTAGGTAATGATTGAAAAAAAATTTACAAAAAAATGTTTTTTTTTTGTTTTTGATTTTCTCGAAAACGGTACAATCGACGAATAAGTTTTGTTAAGACTCCTCTAAAGTTTGAATATTATAACGAGTAGGTACATATTCAAATTTTCAATTTTTTTATTTTTTTTTTTGCATTTTTAAAAAAAAATTAAATTTTTTTTTTAAATCTAAGTATATTTCGGAAACCCCATGTTCGAATTTTTACAAGCTTGACAAATAAAAGTTTTTTAACACAATCTACGAGATTTGAGAAAAAAATTTAACCTAAAACTAACGGTACCTTCCATACAAATGTTAAAAAATGGTTTTCGAAAATCGTTTTTTCTCGAAAACAGTTGCGAGAATTTGGCTTAAATTTTTTTTCTTTTGATTAATTTTTACGATCTATAATTAAATAAAAAAAACTTGAAATCAACATATTACTGACTGTACCTATTATACAACCATTTTTTCATATTTTGAATTTCTCGGATTTAAATGATTTTTTGTTTAAATACTTAAAAAAAAATCTATTTTTTTTGGAAAATTCGATATCTCAAAAACGGCTCAATATTTTTTTTCTAAATTTAATTTTTATTCGAACTATAATAAAAACTCTAAATTGGCCTTCCAAAATTTTTTCTTAAAAATGTTTTAAAAATTTTGTATATAAAGCTTAATTTTTTAAGAAACCACTACAACGACTTATTCTATTTGTTCTTGGATCCTGGTTTTAGCTCTAACTTCTTACGTAGTTGTTTAAGTCATTTGAAAAATGAATTTTAGGCTTATGAACAGGTTTTCTCTAAAAACATTCATTTTGGAAATTCTTAGTCTTTTACATAAGAGCAAATTCGTGCGACCACGTCGAGCATTTTATTTGCTAGTAACAGTATTGTTTTTATGAATTTTTAAAAATCATTAGGGAATGTTATCATCTCATAAGCAGACCTTAAAGATATAAAATCTGCTGACCAATAAATTCAACTAAATCCCCTTTATTAGCATTTTGTAAGCTTCTTATCGTTTTTTTTTTTTATAAATTCCACACAATTTGGGTAAACGCCGCCGCCATCATCGTTGTAAGATAAAGTTCTGTTGGTCTTTTACGATAGTATCAGTTGTGGCATTATGGCACACTGGCCGTCTGTTCGTCCAGCTATAAAACGAGATTGAGTCTAAGCAGATAGGCGGATTTGCTTCAAATATTTTAAACAAATCATTTTAATGTAATTCGCTATACACAAAATTTGACTTTTCCATCTAGCTCACCTAGAAAAACAGTTTGCAATAACCGGCTTCGTTTCGTTGAAGTTTTAGAAATACTTTTACGCTTTGAGTGTTTTCGAGAATTGCTCTATGTGTGTGGATTTTTTCCGTATAGCTCATTGTTGGCATGACCGATTCCCTTCCAAGCTCCGTTAACTGGTATTCTTAAGTAATTCAAAAAAATATTTGAATTTTTTTTTCTATGCAAAACAAATCAAAGAACAAATCCAGTTTTAACACTTCCTTACTTCCTTAACCGTTTCCTGATCTATATAGGGTCTCTGCCTGAGACACGGTAGCTTTCCATTCTCTGCGATCCGGAGTATGCTGTTTCTGTACATCTAGGCCAATCGCTAGTACTTGGTCTTTAAACCTGAGACTGGGATTCGAAACCTCTCTTAGCTGGAGCATTGTTTTTCATTTGTCCAATGTTGACGAGCTATTGTAATCGAACTTAGCAATACTCGAGTTGAATTTGTAAATACGGCAAAGAATTTGGGCATATGCTTTAATCGAACGTTAAACTGGAATAACCATATCATCCAGGCCGTAGGTAAAGCATATGGTGCTCTGCGATTGCTTTGGCCAACTAGAAATTTTACCCCCTTAGATACCAGAAAAATGTTAGCGAAAACCCTTGTAGTGCCGATCTTGACATACGGTTGTAAAATTTTTTGTAAGCTCGATAGTGTAAGTAAGAGAAAACTTAACGTAGCGTTTAATAGTGTGGCTCGCTACATTTATGGTCTAAGTCGCTTTGACCACATATCACTTTTTTCTAAAGACATATATGGAATTTCTCTAGATAACCTTTTAAAGCTTAGAACTCTAGTACTTCTATTTAATTTAGTCAAATCGCACCAACCTTCATACCTTTATGATAGAATCCAGTTCACTTTGTCTAGAAGATCTGATAAAATTATAATCCCCCGTTTTTCATGTCTTACTTCACAGCGACAGTTCTTTGTCAACGCATCTCGGTTATGGAATTCTTTACCACGCCATGTTCGTGATACGGATAACATAGATATTTTCAAAAAAAAGCTCTTCGCACACTATTCGACGACTTAGTCTCGTTTAGCTGACATTGTTTTCTGTTCGGTTTGTTACATTTCTATTTCTACTTCTATTTCTATTTCTATTTCTACTATTTCTATTACTCTTTCTCTTCTTTTTACTTTAACTTGTAAATACATTTTATTTTATTTTTATGTTTTAATTTATACTATTTTAACCTTAAGTTAATTATATAACAGTAATTGTTAATTATTTTTAGTCGTAAGTCAATGCCATTTATTGTATACTATGTCCATTTCAAAGCTTTATTGTAAACAAGATGTAAATCTTAAAATTAAGCAAAACAAATAAATAAAATACAAATACAAATACAAATTGTATAGTCGACGTGTTTTGGTTTTCTGATTTTCACATCTTAGTTTACGGTTATATGTTCTCCTCCATTCGACCAAATATCCGTCAAAGTATTTTTATTTCTGCTCTTAGTCCAATACAATAATAATTATAAGTGTTTTCAGGAGCGTGCATTTCATGTTACAAGTGATAAGTTTTGAACCCATTTGTTTTGCTAAACTGAAGTAGCAGCGGCTTCCTAAGGTAATTTTTCCACTAAGGCGTTGTTTGTGGACTTAATATTAACACCGGGGTCGGGGTCCAGGAACTCCTTAACTACTTCGAAGTTTTTGCTATCAATAGTGAAGTTTTACCCTAATCGGTAAACAGATTTTTGTTTGTTTGTTGATAGCATAATACTAACTACTAAGTCTTGTCTTCATTTACTTTAACACCAAAAGGTTTAGCCTGATCTTCAAGAGCCATGAAGGATTCTAATACAGAACGCTGGGAATGGGTAATGATGTCGATATCATCCGCATACTCCAACAGTTGAGCAGATTTTTTTTGATCAAAGTGTCCTCCGTTTTAACACCAGCCCTACGGACCATCGGCTCTAGAATTAGATTGAAGAAATCACATGATGGCGCCTCTCCTTACGAAATCCTATGCATGTTTGTAATAGTTCAGAGGAGTTGCTCCCTAATAGCATCAGTTGTAAGGTGAGGGGCATTCTCTGAAGCGCGAGTATTACAGTTGCAACTGGATAGTTCAATGAAAATAATTCGTTTATAAAAATAACGATAAAATAATGAGAGGCATACAAATTTGCGACGGTGCTCAGAGGTCCAAATGTTTTCGTTAAAGTTCTATCGCCTATCATTTTCAAAGAATTTCTTCGTTGTTTTCCAAAGCTTCTTACCGTAGAAATATATTTTCTGGTTTTTGATTTTCTTATTATCGACGAAATGTATTTAGATTAATTTTTTTACTGGAGCTCCTAAAAAATATTATTGTTGGTAGGTATATCAAAATAAAAATTCAAACAACAAAATTCCTATTTTTTTTACCAAGAACGTACGACTCATTTATTTTGTATCATCATCATGTCATGTAATTACCGTCCCTGCAGACCGCAAAGCTATTTTAAATGTTACCACGTCTTTCTCAGCGAATCCGCTTCTGCTAAGACCTTTGATTACCATGTTGTTCTGGATCTTCCAACCCGCTATGCACCCTGATGATTCCATTCAAATGACTGCTTTCTGCATTTTCCTTGAGATAATAGTCAACAATCAGCGATATAACATCCCCTTGTCTCATACAATGTCGCACTTTCAAAATATCGGATGGCTGACCATGGTGCAAAACATAACTCCTTGCGTTGTTGTAAGACTCTCTTATAATGGCAACAATTTTTGAGGGAATTTCTCTACTAGGGAGTGATGAAATTTCTATAGGGATGGAATCGGCTAAGGTGATAGTTGATTATCAATTTTTTGATTGTCATTTTGACCATAGCTGTCTCATCATATCAATAAGGAAATATGGGGAGAGCGATTGTCAAAACGACAATCAATTAATTTACTGATCACTTTACTCTTACGCAATACCGGCCCAGATTGCTCAAGGAATTCATGGTTAAGCCATCAAGTCCAGTTGTTTTGTTAGTTTTGAGGAGTTTTATCGAAGTTTAGATTTCCACAACTGAAAGGGATTGGATGTCAATACCCATACAGGACTTGCACATCTCCTTTAGCTGGGGCACTTAAGCACTCTACTCAGCGGAATCTTCATTCAGTAGAGCACAAAGGAGATCTTGCCACTTGCGAAACTGATCTTCAATATATACTAAAAGTTTTCCATTCAAATCCTCAACAATAGGTGTTGTTTTTTTCCCTACAACTTCTTGAGATATTTGGTACAATTCTCTGATATCTCCTCCTCTTGCTGCATTTTCGGCATTATCTGCGAAACCGTCTAACCGCACGTCTTTCACAATGACAGACCATCTTATATGTGCCATCCGATACTCGCTTTGCTATTCTGCTGCACGTTGATCGTCTGTTTCGGAATTTATTTTCGTCTTAAACGATTTAAAAAGCTCGATTTTATCAGTTTCGGATCTTACCTCCATAAAAACACTTTTCATTTCACCCCACATCTCTACAATAGCCGAATATTGAATCCCATTTAAGTCGAATCTCATGTTGGGATCAATTAAAGCATTTGTATTGAATTTTTAACTCCTTCTTCGCCTGTTGATCGTCGTTGTACAGCTGCGGTTCGTAGCTTGAGATTTATAAGAAGCAAATGGTGGTCGTTCTCCACATCGCATCGGCTCGCAAATTTCGGATATCACACTTCCAACATCGCTGCTGAATATGATATGGTCAATTTGGTTTTCCAGGTTTGACCAGCTGGGTTTACACAGGTGATTTTGTTGCACAAGACGATTTGCGTTACAAAAATCAACAACCAAAAAGCCATTTTCATTTCGTGACCAAACTGTATTTGTCTGATCCAACTTAGGCTTTGAGGTCTCCCATGTCGATTATGATATTAGCTCTCGGAATACTTCTGTTAACCGAGTTAAGATTGTGATGTGCTTTTTGCTTTCCTGCCGAGGTTCTGCTCGCCGGTCTCGCCAGGGTCGTCCTGAAGAAAACACGAAACTTCAGAGTAAAAGGTCTTCAAACCTTATAACAAAATCTTTATTGAAAATAACTCTTAAATCTATAACACACAATATACTGCTACTAATATTTCACTTATTCCGGGCAGTTGAATAATCTACTTGATCTTGCTGTTTCGTATCGGTCGTACTGGTTGCTGATAATTCGGATCTGGTACTTGGTTACGGGTATTCTCGTTTCTGGTAATACGGCTTCAACCTGGTTCTATCATTCGGATATCGGGATCCAACAGTACAACGCCCCTGGTGGCACTAATCAGCAGGTACCATACGCCCCTGGTAGCACTAAGACAGCAGGCTTAGACGCTCTGGTTGATCAGCAGGTACCGAAGCCCCTGGTGGCAATTATGACATTGAACTTCAAACTAAGACCTCTTACCGCTGGTGGGGGTTGCCTTAATAAGAAATAGCTGGACAATTTCACCTACCTAACTTGTCTCTACGAAACCCCTTATCACTGGTGGGGGAAGCCTCGCAAAAGCAAGAAAAGCTAACGTGACCAATTCGTCTGTACTACTTGTCTACGACTGGTTTTCGAAAGATTTATGCAATCAATGTTCTGTGCCGCCTGACTGTGTATGATCGAAAGAATGATTTTCGTTCACCCAAGTAGGTCCTCATGGTGACTTTTCAGTAAAAACTGAATGTGAACTATGTAGGTGGCGAATGAAAAATAATAATGTTGTTGATTTTCCTGTGACGTCATGCGTCTGCGGTGTGTATGAATTGCATTTGGGTGAAGTATAATTATTGGTTTAAATACTAACGTACTATAGAGTGGGGTAGCATGGAACGCTTCGTTACAAGATGGGTGTAGAACGCGATTTGGTTTTCCCTACCATTGGAAGGTGTGTATATCTAATATCTTGCAACAACACAATGCTAAAAGATGATTTTGACAAGTTGATATTTCTAGTACCCAAAAAAATAATATTACACATGCAGTACTTAATGATGGCGTTAAAAAGCAAATGCAAAAACCTAAATTTTCGTTGGACATCACGACTCCAATACTTGCCCCATTGACCAAGTACAATTTGCTTAAGTACCCTACCACATCAACAACACAATTCTCTTTATTAGTCACTTTCCACAAAAAACCTTTTGAATTCAGATGCAGCTGCTTTCGAATTCCGATCCTTTAACTGGAACTTCTGTAAATACACACAACCAATTTGCATCGACGATTTTAAAACAAAGCACATCGGTCACATCAGTAACAGAAGTGTGGATGTGTGTAGCACAGCCTTGCCCCCATCATGTGAAACTCTTGTGCATAAATATTAGCTCTTGCATTATTTACAAAGACTCGCCCATACTATCAACACAGGCCCGGACACAAAAGCCTCTGTGAACACTTTGTCACTGTGACACCATATCCCTGACATGTTTTCCGATCTCCTCCAAAAGACAGCCAGCTTGCCTGACCCCGATTGGGCTTATTTATATAACTTGTCACCTATATTTTGTAAGCATACACTTCGAAAAAGCTTCTGTGTAGTTTTTTGAAGAGATTCCTAAATGGACATTTTGTTAACGGCAACTGAGCCCTAGTCTTGCGTATAAAATGGGTCAACTTCAAATCAAACAAAGTATTATATGGTCGGTGCGGTGGTTGTTGGTTGTTGGTGTTGGTGTTGCTGTTGTTGGAAGATAAACAAAGGGTATGGTTTATAGTGAGTAGGGTTGGATATTGGTTCTTTGTTTTAACACTTTTCTCTAAATTTTATTAGAAAAAAAAAATAGTGATAGTTTTTGTTTCTATTGCTTAACCTATTTCTCATCTTAAGACCCTTTTCACTTTAGTCTTGTATAGCTTTGAGAGGGAAGACAATTTTGACTTATTCTTGTGATATTACTTTGAAGATTTTGTGTGTCAAGTGTCAAGTTCCATTGAATGACACGTTTTATTTATAAAAGGGTTTGAGACTATTCAATAATTGGGACGGCTCGGTTGACAGAGCCTGTGAAGTTCCAGTGGTATTCATAAGACTCTTTTATAATGGGTTAAATATTCAGAAGAAGACAAATTTGTGGAGATGGTCTTGTGTTGTGGTTCAGAGTTTAAATGTGGTTTGCCATTGAGGATGTGAGGCATTTGTTTATTAACATAAACAATGTCAAAATCATAATTAGGGAAAAAGTTCAAAGTCAAAAGAACCTAAGCAAAGTCGGACACTACGTAGCGTAGCAGGAGTCTTTGAATTTCCTTGTAAGAGCAGTGTTAAGGTTATTCCCTCCTCCTTTGCAGTTATGGAACGTGATTATTTATTGCCTTTTCGACTAAAACAGTTCATCGGTTTGGCTAACTTTTTAAGATTGTTTCTTTGACACGAAGGCTTTTTGGGATATTTAAACTTTTCACTTTAGAAACCGATGGTGAACGCTTATGAGGAGTCCGACGACTATTATTTTTCAGCCTGGGGGAATATTTCACTTGATTCCACTTCCCCACTTTCGTTGCCATCATATTATGTACATAAGTTCAAGTTCAAAAGAAGACCAAATTTGGGTGTTTGACCTGATGGCACTTTACTAAAGTGACAAAAGGCCAAATTGAGACGGTTTATCTTATATAGCTTTTCTAAAGTGTCACGAGGACGAGTTCAAAACATAAGGGAAAATTTAAATTTATTTCTAAAATTTAGTAAATTAGATAAAGATACAAATTTTTGTTACCTCCGGTTTAACATTCCCAACGTGTTGTTTTTAATGGCCGGTGGGTAAACTAAATCATGCGATTCTTGCTTTGTTTACAAACCTTGTGTTCGGTACACTCAAGAACTGTGTAACTCTCCTCTGGGGTAAGCTTGAAATAGCCATCGGTTTCCATGTAAATCGCTACAAAAACTCACACTGAAATGAAAAGTAGTACATGAGCTCGTCGTTGATCATTTCATCTTCTGTATCGCAAAAAACTTTCAGAGGCTAAACATTTTTATTAACTTGGATAAAATGTATTAAGTTACTTATCTGTTTTATATTTCTGCACAAATTACACACTTAATCTATTGAATAATTTTGTTTTATCAAAATGAAAGTGAAAACTTAAAACAATGGTTTTACATCATATCAGTAAAAATACCTATTTCATAAAACAAAAATCACTAAATAAATTCCCTTCACAGACGGAAGGTGTATTTACTCGTAAGTGTGTCTATTTGTTTATTAAATATTAAAAAGAAGAATTCAGAAATTGGTTTTGTATTTTTATTTGCGATGTTGGATTTTGATAAAAATAAAATGCACGACTGGGTCACATGAACTTGCTCCTATGTAATAGACTAGGAATCTTAAAAACGAATGTTGAAAACTGTTCATAAGGATAAAAGCAGAATGCTATGCAAATATGAATTTGTGCAAGAACAAAAATTATAAATCGTTTCTTAAGAAAAAAGCTTTTATATATTAAATTTTTAAAAGATTTTTAAGAAAAAATTTTGGTACGCCAAATTAAAGTTTTTAATATTGTTTGAATAAAAATTCAATTTACAAAAAAAAAAATATTAAGAGGTTTCTGAGATATCGAATTTTCAAAAAAAAATTTTTTTTTTCAAAAATTAAAAAAAAATATATTTTAAAGTTTTGAAATGCAATGTGTTTTCGACTTTTAAGAAGCATCTCTATAAAAAATTTCATTATGTTCCCTTATGTGGATAATAAGAAATTCAAAATTGGAAAAAACAGTTCTATGACAGGTACCGCTTACAACATTTTTCTAATTTTTTTTTTACCAAAATGTAGTCCATGTCTATAGTAGTACACTTAATTTTTTCTTGCGACTTAAAGGTACTATAAGGCAAGTTATGCATTCGTAAAAAAAATCGAACTCGAGATTTTGATCAAAGTTGGCAATTCTGTCTGTTCTGACTACAGCCTAAACGGCTTGGCCGATTTTCTTCAAACTTGGTAGATATCACTTTTTATTTCTTGCCCCTATAAGATTGTTTCTTTTTTTTTAAGACCAAAAATAACGGTACCTGCTTTTCGAAATTTCGTATATATTTTTTTTTCAAAAACCGTTCGACAGATTTAAAAAAAAAAAGATACAAAAAATGTAATTTAGTTAAAGCTAGGTACTAGTTGAAAAAAATTTTCCGAAAAATGGAACCAATTTTTTTGTTTTTGATTTTCTCAAAAACGGTACCATAGATTTTGATCATTTTTTTCGCGAAGGCTCTTCAAAAAATTTAAATAGAATTGTGTATTCAAATTTTCAAAATTTTTTTTTTTTGATTTTTAAAAAAAACTTCAAATTTTTTTTTTCAAAACTCAATATTTCGAAAACCGCATCCTAGATTTTTTTTAAACTTGATAAATAAAAGTTTCTTAATATAATCTACAAGATGTGAGAAAAAAATTTCATTTTACCTTAAAATAAAGGTACCCACCATACAAATGTTAAAAAATTAAAAAAAAAATGGTTTTCAAAATTTCAATTTTTCTCGAAAACGGCACCTAGAATTTTGATAAATTTTTTTCTTTTAATTAATTTTTATGATCTTTAATTTACCATTTTGAAATTAAGATATTATAGCTTGTACCTACCATAGAACCATTTTTTCGAATTTTGAATTTCTCCTTATCCACATAACGGTTCTTAATAAATTTTTTTATAGAGAAGGTTCTTAAAAGTCACATTGCATTTCAAAACTTTAAAATAAAATTTTTTTGAATTTTTAAAAAAAAATCTATTTGTTTTCTTTTTTTGAAAATTCGGTATCTCAGAAAGGGCTCAATATTTTTTTTTTAATTTAATTTTTATTCGAAAAATAATAAAAACTTTAAAATGGCGTACCAAATTTTTTTCTTAAAAGCTTTTAAAAATTATGTATATGAAAGCTTTTTTTTAAGAAACCACTACAACGACTTATAATTTTTGTTCTTGCAAAGATTCAAAAACATTCGTTTTTAAAATTCCTAGTCTATTACATAGGAGCAAGTTCGTGCGACCCAGTCGTGCATTTTCTTCATATCAGTCTGATGATAAAAAAGTATATAATAAGAGTGAGCTCGAATTTGATTTTTTTAATTTAAAATCTTAAGGTTAACAGGATTTCTTCATATGCGTTGAGCTTTACATTGGAGTATTAAAAAAAAAAAACTTTGAGTACCTATACTTTTACATTTAAGTGTTACCATTTTAATTTTTGTGTAATAATGTAAAAATAAAAATACTAATTGATAATAATAAATAAAATAAATGTTGATTGAAGTGTGAATTGTAAAGATCAAAGGGCACGGTAGTGCCCAGCCAAGTTCTGGCACTACACCCTTTTTACAAGAACAAACTCATGCGATTTTTGATCCCTCCCTATCTTCAGTACCAATTAAGTCAGAAACTTAAAATTCCGAATAGTTAGGCACAGGCTGCGCCTCACCAAATTTCAATTTTCAAGCATAAGCGGTTCCTGAGGTATAAGGCCTCAAAAATCACAAAAACCTTAACTGACTGACTGAAAGATCATCAAAGTTATGGAGCACTTCCCGACATCGTAGGATCTTGTAATTTTGCACAACGGTAGGTCTTGTTATGCAAGCAGAGGAATAAATCGAAAATTTGAGGTTTTCCCTTCAGGGGACGTGGTATCCGCTTTCTTTCTGAGAAAATGTTTAATTTGTATGGAGCACTTTCGAATGCTGTAGAATGATGAAATTTGGTAGAGCGGTATAACTTAATGTACATTCAAAGCGAAAAATAGATAATCTAAGATTTTTCATTCGAAGTGTCTTTTTATTGTCATTTTGAAACTATACATGCATCTTGAAAATTTATGACTTTTCTTAGAACTAGAGTCCTCGATTTGGTTCTCTATTATGTGTTAACATGACTGAAAAAAGAAAACATGATTTGCATTTAGTCAGTAATCATTAAATAATAAAATTTCTCTATTACATTGTAGCTGTTTCAATATTATTCTGCTTTAAATATCGGGTATTAAACGTTCATGAAGTACGAATTCGGCATACTTTTAGATCTCAGTACTTTTCACGGCTGACTTGTAACACAAAAGGTTTTTTTATAGAAGAACTTAGCTATTTTTTAACATTTATGTTTTTGGTCTGATCGTTGTTACACTATGGCTTATTTTATTCAACAACTAATTAATTATAGATACGAGTATTCACTTACTTGTATTTTGTCCCTCAGAGAAGTTATATTTTTCTACATGTTACATCCCTGACACAACTCCAAATGTAAAAACATAAGATTTATTCACAATAAGCTCATTTGATATTCACAGTAGTACACATCTCTGTCAATTAAGATTCACCCTACACTATGTTTTCGACTTTTATAGCACTGAACGTTGAACGATACTTGCAATAAGGACCTTAGTTATTTAACAATTCATATTCTAGGTATATCGTTTCAAGGAAATTAAAAGACTGCTTATCATCTTTATTACTTAATTTTAATTTTACCCACATGCATAGAATAAAGACAAATTTATTCCACAAAGCCATTAAAATCCGGAAGGCCTTAAGAGCCCATAAAATATTACTCGGGAACAGCAGAATTAAAATAATGAATCAGACGATTTTTCTTTATAAAACTCCTTCAACAGGCTTTTTCTTTTAGTTCAATTTCCTGCCTGCTCCTCTTAAAATGTTCAATTAATTTTCTTTTAATTTATAAAAAAACCATCTTTCATGAGAATACCCCAACACACGAGCACAAGATTATGCTCGTGTGTATATGTAGGTATCACTCGGCCTTCGCAGCACCTCCTTTCGAATTGCTCCATTATTGAAATTCAAAAGAGGTCCTTGTACCTATTTATATTGAATTAAATAACTTATGCGTGCCTTGCTGGCATCTCTGCACATGTATCTGTATCTCTGTAGGTGGTACATAACCAAATACATGAAATATCCGTTTTTTCTGCTCGATAAGATGAGTAATTGTGTAACTAAATATGTATGGCTGTATCTAGATCTTCACTTTGATTTTTCATTACTCGTGATTTGTGAACACAGTTTGATATTAAAAACGAAGCAATACACAAAAAATTGGAAAATGTTTTTGTCAGCTCACCCACTACACATACATACATACAATAGCAAAACGAAAAGCTCCATATTACCGCATCGCTCCATATAGTCAAAGGACAGAAGAATCGTTTCAAAAAATAAAAGAAGCAAAAAAGTTTGATTATAACGGTGGGTCTATAAATTTTCATTTTGGAATAAATTACATCAAAGATGACATGACACGATAAGGGCTTATATCTCCACCATATGTGTGTGTATCGATAATGCTTGCACAAATATTTGGATAACATTGTGGTATCCTGGCCTGACACAATATAGCCCCCCCAAGTTTCAGATCCTGCATGCATGTAAGGATATCCATAGATATTCCCGTATATATAGGGTAGCGTCACTCCTCGTCCTCGCTTCCTCATCGTCACAACAAAAGGAGAGGACCAAGTTCGTGTTTTGTGTAACATTACAGAATATTTTTTGTTTGTTGTAGCTGTTATTGTTATTGTGTGCTATTTCCTCCTTTTTGTCCTAGGCGAATTCTGCTCTCAGCAACCACACTCTTGTAAACAGGAATTTACTATGTGAGAACAAGAAGTGAATAATGTATTGTAATGTTGATGGGAGTTGGTGGGCGCGAGAGCAAATTTTAATATGAAAAAGCCAGCTGAGATGAAGAGAAAATAACAACACATCCAACAATGGGGCAACTCAACAATGGAAACAGGCCCGAAGGCTCATCGGGCTTTCGTGTGGTGTTCAACCAGAGGTTAATTTGTTTATACATATTGCAATCTACATTTTATGAATTTTATTTTTATTAAATTTATAAGCAAAATATTTTATTGCAGAAAATTCCATTTTATTTTGACTAAGGGACTACCTCACTGCCTTTACAGACTTTAGCAAAGCTTGTGATAGCTAAGCCATAAGATACTTTTAAATAAATTCAAAAAACTTGGATCGCTTTGTTTTGTGGATATCTTCATACCTTAAGGATAGATATTATGAAGTGATCTTCAAAAATATTAGCTGTATTTAAAGTTAATTCTGGTGTACCTCAGGCAAGTCATCTTGGCCCTTTGCTGTTTGTTTTATTCATAAATGATCTTCATTGTGTATCACAATATTCAATGGCATTCATTTATGCTGATGGCATACAAATATTTCGATTAGTAAACTACATCTCAGATTGTATGATTGTGAGCAACTACAAGAATATCTGAAAAAATTTTGGGACTGGTGCAATAATAAATATTGATAAGTGTAAGACAGTGGTTTACACGCGCTCAAGAGTTTATTGAGGGACTCTTAAAATGTTAAACAAAGAACGACCACGAGCGATGGGGAAATTAGGGTGGGGAGAGGCGGTGGAGAAAAGAGGTGAAGATGAACCTTTATCTTGAATATTTGCGCAATTGAAATGACAAGGGACAACCGAGCTGGGTAAATTATTCCATAGGCTTTTTGCGCGACTATAAAAGGAATCTCTGTATTTGACGGTACGACCAAAAATTAGGGTGGAGGGTGAACTGATGAGCATTCCTAGCGAAACTGATATCACGGGTGAACTGATTGATGGGGAAATGCAATTGGCTACTTCGAGTGAGCATTGAAATGATAAAACAAGGAAAACATGAAACATTACTACAGTGTTCAAGAGATGGGAATGATTCCATGATCGCTCTGTTTCTTATCAGGCTTAACGCTGTCTTCTGAATTTTATCCAATAAATGGAGAGAATTTTGGGCTTCATCTGCCGAAAGATGTGAGTTGTACTCTAGTCTTGGACGAATAAATGGCTTATAAATTGTAGATCAAAGGGGATGACAAATTTCTTAAACCGATGGAAAGATGCCATGCATTTAGCAGCCAAGATCATCGTTGACACACATACCCAGTATTGACAGCTTTCGGCTTATTCGATGCAAGTACCATTCACGGACAATGGTATAAGTGTTACATTTTGCTTCAACGAAAATAGCTAGACAATAGACATCGAAGAATTAAACTCCACCCGATTTTGTATACCTTGTTTAACAATGCTGTTACGATCGGAATTTTATGAGCTTATCATACGGTACTGCTTCATTTTCACTTCAGTACGTGAATTTGAGAACTAGTATGAGAACCTGAGGATAAAAGCTGGTTGGCAAAACAGTGAAGTGGGTTTGAAGTTTTAGACAAGAGATCATTTCTAAATATGAGGAAGAGAGTCGGAGATAAGACGGGGCCCTGAAGAATACCAGTATTTATTTTGTGAAGATTAAACATTGAAAACGTCCAATACAGCATGTATTGAGCGATTCAGAAGGTAGTTTCTAATCCAAAGAATAAGGGTTTCGTTTATACCAAATGCACGTATTTTTGATAAGAGAGCCTGATGCCAAGCTCTATCAAATGCCTAAGAAATATCAAGCGAAACAATCTCACTTTCTCCAAAACAATGTAAAGATCTGTTCCAATCTTCGGTGAGATATACCATCAAATCACCAGTGGAACGATTGCTGTCAAATCCGTATTGCCGGTCATTAAGAAGCTTTTGATCTTCGAGATATTTCTTAAGCTAATGATGTAGCGATTCCATGAAGAAGGGGGAAGAAGGATCGCTTTTGTTAGGAACAGGTTGGACAAATGCTGTTTTCCATCTTCTAGGGAAGATTTCAGAACAGTAAGAGCGATTGAAAACCTTACACAATGGTATTGCCAGTGATAAAGAACAGCGCTTCAGAAGAATAAGAGGTACTATAAGGAAAAGCGGATTTGCTTATATCAAGATCTCAAAGGGCTCTTAAAAATTAAATTAAATTTGGTGGTGCAACAGCTCGAAGAAAACCAGTACCTAGTGACTAACAACTCTCAACCATTCTTGTGTTCGCCAGGAATGGGGGGACCTACAATTTTCTATCGATTCCGAACGGCTAATGAGCAGCACTTTTCATGACTAGAGATAATCTTAGAGGATTTGTCAATTCCTCGTAAAATGCAGTACATACTTGAAAAACAGGACCTTCTGCATGACAGTCCAACTATTGTGCCAAGGAGTACACTCGAAGCACTCTTACAACTGTGCAAAGTGCGATAGTATATCTGCACTATTATTGAATGATTTAAGTTCTCAAGGGCAGGAGGGGCTAGTTATCGGGTTGGCGTTATAGTTGAGCGTTCTAACTTAAGGTTAAGTTAAACTTTGTATATTGACAAATGACCATACATTTTTGCTGCAGTTGAGACATTTCATGATTGTTTTCCTTAATTTTTTGTCATGGTAGGAATTTGGTTCTTTTTATAACAGCGTTGAAATGGTGTCGGACTTGTTTTTACTTTTTCCGATTGTCCTCAGATGGGTTGGCTTTTTAAGTATAATCGTTGAACACCACGGTCTGTGTTTTGTGTTCGTTTTTTTGTTGTACATGAAAAAATCTGTGAGTTGGGAAATTTTGGAGCATTATTACCAAGTAATTAGAAAGTCAAAGTTCCGAGAGTTTGAACAGTAGTCTCTATATCCAAATGCTTTCGAAAGCTTTTTCGATGTCCAGTCGTTTAATTTTTGTTGAGTCCAAGTGTAATGTTACTTTGAAGTCTCAGAAGTAGTTGCGCGCTTGTCTTCGAGATGCAAACAGCTTTTGCGTTTTCCAGGTTGCTGAGAAATAGGTCCTGTTAATACAGTAATTGAAGATTATAGTCAGAGGAAGAATAGCATAATTTGGTAGCTTTTAAAGTACGTAATTAGAAATATTTTCATTTATGCTGATATTTTGTAGTTTCTTCCTTCACTTTCAACTTCCTTAGGAGAAGTGAGAATATCTGTTAGAAGTGGCTCCGATTAGAGCTTTTTTGTTAAAAGTGATCACAGTCTCGTTGGTAGCTGATATCTTCTAAAATTCTATTTCTAATTCTTCGATAAAGTCAAAAAGGTATATGGGATGACGGTATTTGAAACTATGCTCAAAGTGGTTGACAATTCTACAAATCGAACTCGAGATTTTGATCAAAGTTGACATTACGATGAAAGCCAAGATTAAAAAAGTGGGTCTCCCATTTCTGTCTGTCTGTCTTTTGACTACAGCGTAAACGGCTCGATTTTTTTTAAACTTGATAGATAGTATTTTTAATTTTTTCCCCCCATATGCTATTTGTCTTTTTCTTAACCACAATAGCTCAGAAAAAGTTTTAATTCATTTGAATTAATTTTGTATTTAAAAATTATTCAAAAATTCACTCTGTTTGTTTATTTTTTTGTTAATTACATTTAGTATTCTTTTTAAGAAAAATAAAATTATTTTTTTTTAAGAAAATAAACTGGGCTTTAATATAAGTGAAAAAAAATAATACTTATGTTATTAACGTGTTTTTTTTTTTTGAATAAAATGATATCAAAGTGAAAAAACTACTTAAAAAACGAAAAAATTGGGTTTGATGCAAAATTGCGGAGAAACGGTTGTCCGCAGAAAAAAAAGTTCTTGAACAAACTAAAACTGTAATAAAATTTTGATTGGTTTTAAAAAAAATCTTACGAATCGGACGTAGTTTGGCAAAGATAAAGCCAGTTATGGAAAAAATCATAAAAACTGTTATAACTCGAAAACGGGACGAAAACGAGAAAATTACCTCTTAAGTTTTTCGACTTAAAATGACCTCTGGAATACATGGTTTTCATTTGGGGCGGTGACTGTGGGACACCCTGTATATAAAACGTGTACGCAGAGTAAAAAGAAAAAAAAAGTACTCATACGCCCCGTAACACCATCGCTTGTTATAATGAAAATATCGAATTCTGGGTTCTAATTTAATTCCATTATTGGGCAGAACTGCTAAGGCTAATGCTTTAAGTCTAGATAAAAGTAAATGCTTCAGGGGTAAGGATAAGAGAGCTGAAAGGAATACATATATCAACATGAGAAAATGGCTTAATCGGTACCTGTTTGGTGTCATGTTGAATAACATTTGAAAATAAGACCCAGACAGAGAACTGTAGAGACCAAGTTGTAGAAGAGTGGGATCAATGGTCTTGAAAAACTTGGTATCGTTGGCGTTAATAATAAGAAGAAAAAGCAAAGATCCTAATTGGCTGCCTTACAGTTAAGAAGGTAGATCTGAATCTAACTTTGTAGTAATATTTTTTCAGGTAAGAAAAAATCCATCTTAAGAAGTAAGGTTAAAGCCCAAGGGCGGACCGTTTTATTAGAATAAGCTTATGTGAAATTTTTTTCAAAGGCCTCACTAAAATCGGTTGCGACAAGGTTGACTTTCTTTTCGCTCTCTAAGGCTGAGAGGCTTAAGGATACAAATTAAATGAGGTTAGTTGATATGGACCAGTGAAAATGAGAAAATTACATCGAAAACTTGAAATCTCATACAAAATGTAAAGATTTTGGGAATATGTGAAAGCTTAGCAATTGAACGATTGATTATAACTTCACACTTAGGGCCCTTTATATGTTTTGGGATTATGAAAGAGGTCTTCCATATCTGAAGGAATCTGCCTTGAGATAGGGATAAGCCGAAGATTTTTAAGAGGGGACGAAATATGAAATGAAATATTATGGAAATATGTTGTATATTGTTCACATTGGATTTTTGTCAAAAAAATCAATTAACTATGAACTAAATTTAACAAAACTTGAATATTGACAAGACCCTCACAGTCAACATATGAGTCCTTATGAGATCGCTGGAGCGAAACTTCAATTTTATGTGTACTAATGGCCAAAAAAAGCTATTTTGAACCATTAATCAGGTTTTAGACATGGCAATACGTCTTCTATAACTCTCGTAGCGAACCCTTTTCTTAACCAACTTAAGTGTCCTTCTATGAGACACTTGCCATCCAGGTAGATGATGGAACTTTAGTCTGTTTTGGGAGGAATCTGCATCAGGTGATTTTTTTATGAGGAGTTGTAAAGAAGACATTACAAAGAACTGTTGTGAACTCAACAGGGACACTTATCTTGTCAAAAAAGTAAAAAGCCAACATTTTAAATGGCTAAATAATCAATCTTAAATGAACAAAAATGCTCTGGTCCAGTAAGTCTTTGAATTTAACCCTTAGGATTAACCCAATATAGGAGTTATATAAATGGAAAACGATATTTTAATTATTGTATTACAAATAAAGTATTTTAAAACCAAGAAAGTTCCACGGATACTCGTTCGATTTGCAATTACTTTGCTGATTTTTTTTTTCAATGGGTATATACGCCATGCGTCAATCTAGCTTCGTATGAGTGCATGAATAGAACCTTAGATATTGGAACATTAAACATAAACATGTTTTAGATGTATCTGATGCTTTGCGTAGTCTTAGTCTAGTCCGAAAGTTCTCTTTGTGTACTTTTAACACTTTTATTTAACGTTTCACTCAATAAGGGTGAGTTTTTTAAGGATTGGAAAATTTCTTTCATAATTCATATTCATAAAGCAGGTCCTAAACAAGATGTCTCAAACTACCGTCCAATTTGCAAGCTCTTGATTAACCCAAAATTATTTAAAAAAAATCATTTACAATAAATTTTCTTTTATTAACAAAGAAATTATCTCACCATACCAACAAAGATTTGTCAGTGGAAAATCAACCTCGACAAATCTTATGATTTTAAGTAATTGAATGTTAGTTGTTTGGAAAGTGTATCTCAATGTAATGTCATTTACACTGATTTCGCCAAAGCCTTTGATCGACTAAAACACAAAATCTTGATGCAAAAATTTGTAAGTTTAGGTTGTTTTGAATTGACTTCAATTTTATTTATGCGATAGTGTTCAAAACGTTCATATAAATAGTTTTAAGTCTCACCAAATTCATGTTATCTTTGGTGTTCCTCAAGGAAGCCACCTTGAACCCCTTTTATTTTTAATTTTAATAAATGATATTCCATTTCATATCTGACTTTCAGAAAAATTTTTGTTTGCTGATGACTTGAAAATATTCTGTTGCATAAAATCTATTTCTGAATGTTGTATTCTTCTCTTTAAAGATCTTTATAGGCTTGGAGAGTGGTGTCAGAAAAATCACTTATTTTTTAACATCTCAAAATGCCAAATTGTGTCCATTTTTCGTTACCAGTCTCCCATCGTTTATTCTTATTAAATTAATGACATAGATAGCTCTTTGCAGAATAGATGAAAAGAAAGATCTTAGTGTTGATGATTACGGAGTAGCCAAAGCTAGTTCTATGATTTTCTAGAAATTTTAAGGAGTTTACTGATCCTTACAATCTTAAATCTCAGTTCATTGCCTTTGTTTGTTCTATTTTAGAATATTGTTCTATTATTTGGAGCCCTTTCTATAAAACAAGTTCTCTTAGAATTGATAAAATTCAAAAGCGTTTTATAAGAATGGTAGTCAAGCGTTTACATAGGAATATCAGAATGCCCACGTATACTAATAGATGCCAACTTATTGGTTTACTTAAGCTTACTGATCGCCGCGCCGTAAGTATTTTTCCATTATATTTGTTAGAGACATAATGTTATAACATAAATTGCTCCTTTCTGTTATCTTTCATTGGAATCTATGCTTCTTCAAGATATTTGCGAATAAGAAGTTTATTTTGTGAACCGTTTCGTAGAACAATTTATGGGCTTAATGAGCCTCTTACAAGATGTTTAAGAGAAGCTAATTCTGTTTGTAATCATGTTGAGATTCATTTGACAAACAGTTATTTTTTATTCTAGGTAACCTCAGTTAAAAATTAGTCTTTAAGGGATGTATCTAATAATCATAAGGTACTTATGTATAAATGTAAGATCCGTTTGATGAAATAAAGAAATAAATAAACGAACAAAAAAATCTTTTTGCTGGTTCTGCTAAGTCGATTTTCTTAAACTTGATAGCCAAAACAAAGAGTTAAATTTACTTAATTCAAACAAGTTAATGCACGAATTGAAATTAATTGGAAATGTATGTCCTTTAAGGCCTAAACTTGCTTGTCCACACATTAAGTCCACCCAGTTGTAGTAAAATTTGATTCAACATTTTATCTGTACTAATATTTGATATGAAAGTTAAACATTGGAATTGGCAACATTAAAAACATTTGTCTGTAAGCTTTTTTGAGCTCACACATAACAATTAAGATAAAATGCATTGCTCACATTGTACACACTCATTTCCATCCAGCTTCCGGCTTGATGTATACGTTAATATTTATTTTAGGGTTGTTAAATAATTCTCATCTCGCATCATAGCTGAGCAAGAAACCAGATTGTCTTGATGTGTTGAAATAGACCTTTGCCTTTATAAACCAGTAAGTACAATACGAGTACATGGATATATTCCTGAAGGCATTTTATTCTGCAAAACTACTTCAAAAAAAAGGTTGGAAATGATCTCCTTATGCCTTGCTTTATTATTTCTCCGCCTTTTATGCCATATTCCCCGGTGTAATTTTCTAACAAAAAAAAATAAACTAGGAAGTGTTTTGTATAATAAAGTTTTATCACCTCATTGGCGCCCCTCAAAATCATTTTCCAACATTTCCTTTCACAAACAATATTTGTCTGGAATTAACTTTTGGTAAAAAAAAAGTAATTTGCGTAATAGAAAAGCAGCAATAGAATAGCAAAAAAAAACAACAATTGCGTTTTATGTTTTGTGTTCAGGGAGTGTTTTTTCAGTTTCTTTTTTAATATTTTAAGTCTTCTAGATTATTTGCTTAGCCCATTAATTCTATCATCAAGCCAAAAAAAATCATTCCGAGGTTTTTTTTTTGTATATTTTGAAAACACTTCGACAGTTAGCAATCTTACACGATACAACAGCCAAGAAAAAAATCTATAAAAATTACAAATCTTACAAAGTTGCTAGTTTCAATTTATCTATTCCTCTCTTCCTAAATTGATATCCTTTTGTGAAATTGCTCACAGCTATAAAAGCAATCAAGCTTTTCTCAACCATATCTTTCGCACTTTAACAAAACATAAACAATTTTATTCCTCTATCCCTTTTATCTAACCACCACTGAATTGCCAAACAGGGTTGTTATATTTTTTTATATATTTTTCTTTTCCACGTTGACATGAAAATTTAGTTTTGAGTGTATTATTTGCTAAACTGCTTTTTGAAACACTTGGTAAAACAAATTCTTTAAACTTTTCGATTGTTAAATTTGAATCGATGGCTTTTCGCGAAATCAGGTGTTTGTCACATTTTTACCATGACGTATTGGGATATCTTAGGTTATGTTAGGTGGATGATGCAGCAAGCCCACTGACCCAAAAAGGTACACGATTCCAAGGAAAAACTGCATGTTTTTAAAGAAAAACTTCATTAAAAACGGGCCAAGATTCGAGTTCATTAAAAGAAAGAAACCTTAAACATGCGTTTTATGAATTGTTCATATTTCAAATGTAAAGTTTCCTACTTGGAATTCGCAACAAAAAAATGTTTATGAATGTGGTTTCATGCATTTTAAGAAATTTTTCATAAGACTTTACAATAAAATTTGTATGAACTGTTCATACTTCAAATGTAAAATATCATAATCTGATTTTCCAACAACAATTCTATTGTTTTGGATTTTATGAATGGTTTTTCTTGAAAATTATGACTTGGTCATAAAACAAAAATTAATTTTTATGAATTCGTGCATTATTCATATGAATATTTCTTAAAAACAAATGATTTTGGCTGAAAGATCGCCATTCATAAAAAGAATGTACAAAAATTTTTTCAGTGCCCTATCTATCAGCTCACTCGGATGTCAAAGGATCCATTGTACTTCCTATGGTAAGGGTAATGTAGGAATATGAAGGCCAAGAGGAAGGATTTATTAGAAGTCTTATAGGTACTCTTATGAATGAAGTTAAGGATGTTTTTAGTAACGAAAGTAAGACGTGTCGCCCGGTTCGTAGAAAAAGTATTTTCCGAGTGCATTTTTTCTAGTTCTTGCTGGGTTTCAAAAAGGAAGTGGGATGAGCACATCTTTTTCCTGAAACCCTCTGCACAAGTCAGATCTGCTGATGCCCATTCTGCCCATGTGGGTTTCTATTGAGTTGTGACACGTAAGTATTACGACCAAGAGAGGCAATTAAGATTTGCTTAGTTTCAGTAGATGGTCCCTTTCTTCTTTGAAATATCTGGCCAAAGATTCTTTGAAGATTCCCGACAGGTGTCAATTGCTGTCAATTGTGATCTTGAAGAAACTTTGGTGAATTCTAAACTTTTCCTGCTTCAGAGGCATAAGTACTAGAGTACAATTGGGCGCGGTTCAAGTGATGAACCGTTTTTGGCAAGTTCATCAGCCATTCTATAAATGTCACGGTGTCCCGTGATATCTTAGGAGTTACGAGTATTACCTACTATTTGAAAAAAGTGACAATGCATGGTTATTTTTACTTGCGACTTAAAGGTACTATAAGGCAAGTTATGCATTCGTAAAAAAAATCGAACTCGAAATTTTGATCAAAGTTGACATTACGATGATAGTGAAGACGAAAACAGTGGGTCTCACTATTCTGTGTGTCTGTTCGACTACAGCCTAAACGGCTCGGCCGATTTTCTTCAAACTTGGTAGATATGGGTTTTGACTTTTCCCCCCCACAAGTTTTTTTCCTTTTTTTTTAAGACCAAAAATAACGGTACCTGCCATACGAATTTTTTTCGAAATTGTTGAAAAAAATTTTCCGAAAATTGGTTATTTTGCCAAGGCGCTTCAAAAATTTAAATAGAATTGTGTATTCAAATTTTTTAAATTTTTTTTTTTTGGATTTTTAAAAAACACTTCAAAATTTTTTTTTTAAAACTCAATATTTCGAAAACCTCAAGGTAGATTTTTTTAAGCTTGATAAATAAAACTTTTTTAATATAATCTACAAGATATGAGAAAAAAAATTTCATTTTACCTTAAAATAAAGGTACCCACCATACAAATGTTAAAAAAATTTTAAAAATGGTTTTCAAAAATCGTATTTTTCTCGAAAACGGCATCTAGAATTTTGATAATTTTTTTTTTTTGTTTCAATTAATTTTTATGAACTTTAAATTATTAAAAAAAAAGTTGAAATGAAGATATTACAGCTAGCACCTACCATAGAACCATTTTTTCGAATTTTGAACTTCTCATTATCCACATAACGGATCTTAATGAAATTTTTTATAGAGAAGTTTCTAAAAAGTCTAAAACACATTGCATTTCAAAACTTAAAAAAATTGTTTTTTTTTTCAAAATTTTATGCTTATGAACAGTTTTTCTACATACATTTTTAAAATTCTTAGACTTCTACTTCTAGTTCGTGCGACCCAGTCGTGCATTTTATTATTTTCACATACCTACTCAAGGGATTATGACTATCTTTATAATGTTATGTTATAACAAAGTGAGAGCGTTAAGGTAAAGTGGAGAGGATTTAAAAGGAGATCTACATTAGTTTTGAAGAAAAGTATGTGTATCACAATGAGGGGGAAAAGTCGAGAGGGGAAAAGTATTTTACATTCTTGGAGTGTGTTTAAAGAAAGAACCTCTACATTTGATGTTATGCTCAAGGGTAAACTGATGAAATGATTTTTTTGTGACATTTTGGTTTGGAATACCTTTACAATTTCAAATTATGCATGCATCATATTGACATTTTGAACAAGTTATACTTAGTGCTTTTGCTGCAATATAAAGTTAGAGTTCTTCACAACTTACAAAAACGAGTCTACCAGGTTTTAAGACCAAAAATATTGGTAGCTGCAACACCAATTTTTTCGAAAATTTATAAAATACTTTCTTTTAAATTTAAATTAGAATTAAAAAAAAAAATGTGTCTTTTTTTCAAAAATTCAAAAAATATTTTTTTTTAAAGTTTTGAATTAAACTAATAAAAACAACTTAAAATAAACTAAAACTACTTAAAACAAGAACAGCTACAGCAAGTTTTTTTATTTTGTTTGGATTTTTTTTATGCCACCCTGACTGTTCCTAAATAATTTATTCTACATTTGAATCTTCTTAAGTCGGCCAAGACATCCATTCTAAATCAACTTTTTCTATCAGATAACCAGAACTGGTTCTCCTGTCTCAACACAATCCTACTGAACCGAAAGCGATCTGCTCCGCTTTGTGCAAAGACGTATGGACTATTAACTAACCGGCCTATCCATAGTTCTTTGGCTGAGTGGTAGACTAGTGGAATCGCCATTCTATTCTGCACCAGCCCTTGTCTGCCTAAGTAGAGGAATGCATCGGGCGCGATGAAGCTGCTTAGACGCACACTCTCATAATACTCATCATTAAGGTATAGTAAGCCCCAAAAATTAGCCTGCAATTAGCTCTTGCAATATGACCACGAATCAACTTTAACAAAAAATTATTATCAGTTCTGTTTATATTGGCCCTGTTGTATTGAATCTAGTTGGAATAATAATGTTTGTACTCCGGCTTATGTGTGATTCTATAGACAAATTCTAAGACACTGCCTCTGAAACACCCCAATCTTTTCTATTTAAAATATGGCACATAGGCAATCATTGGTCGGACAAGGGACATGTAGCAAACCACCTTCACCCTGCTATCAAGCCGTCTAATAGTGCGGCCGAAAGCCGATTTGTGCGGCCAAAAGTCGAAAAACGTAGAGAATGATCCACAAATTGGTATATAGGGGTTTTTGGGGTCGCTGATTACGAATCTGTTATCAAAATCACCAAATTCAAAATGTGCCGACCCAATATGGCGTCATGTCATACGAAAAAACTTATCAAAAATGAAATAACTTTGTTACGAGTAGTTGGTTAAAAAATTTTGTTTTGATATTATTAGAGCTTGTACTTGAAAATTTATTGAAAATGAACAAATTCAAAATGGTGGAATGCTATATGGCATATTACCTATATAACAAAAAAAATGGAAAAAAATTATTTATATATTTTTATTGAAATCGAACACAGTAATTTATAAATCATAAATTTAGAAATACAAAATGCAATATGAGCAAACAATATATAAGTTTATCCGATATTTACATGAAAAAGTTTTCATTGCCCATCTCGTAACAGTCACAATCATCTACATCTGTATCTGTTTCCGAAGCGGAAGAGCTGTCAAAAGATTGTTGTTCATCTTCTGTTTGAATATTTACAAATGGAAGTGCTTACAAATTGATACAGTCTTTAGACAAAGATTTAAGTGGTTTTAGAGGTAATTCCCGACAACTAGATATTAATGGATCGGATGCGATTAGGAATCTTTCAAAAACATCCTCCATTATCTTTTGACGATAATGGATTCTTGCGAAATTAGCTTGATAGATTTAAAAAAATTATATTACATGCTTCTTGTGCATCTTCCGACATTTGACAGATTTTATTATTTCGCAGCCATGAATTAAAAGTTTGTGAACTAACGTGGGCATACAATACGAGGGATATTGTTGTAAATTAAGGTACTAGTACGGTCTAGAACGCCAAAAAACGATTCGGAAACTTTATTACTCGTAGATAATAACATAAGTTTTTCTTTAAATAATGAATACATGCGTCAAGAGTACAAGAACATTTTTTTGTCTTAATTTTCTAATTTTGGCCGAATTATAGAGGGCGCCAACGTCGACTCTTCAAAAAACACTGTCCCATTGCGGACAGTTTATCTCCGGATCTACTGAACCGATTTTCAAAAAACTTGTTGCGACTTGATTGTTTTTATGTTTTCTAAGACAATTTACCACAATTTGATCAAAAAGTTATGAACAAATAAAAAAATGGTGACCCAAAAATGGCCAAAAAAAGTTAAAAAAAAATTTATTTTTTCAAAGCTTGACATTTTTTTATTTTTTTTTTTTTGTTTTACTTTTAAAACAAATTGTAATAAACTGTCTCGTAAGAAACCTTCCTTTAAATAACCCTGTTTTTTTGTTTCAGACCAGCCAATCCTGAGATTAACTGTCCGCAATGGGACAATGTAGTTTTTGATGAGTCGACGTTTGCGCCCTCTATAATTCGGCCAAAATTCAAAAATTTGAAAAAATTTATATTCTTGACGCATGTATTCATTATTTAAAAAAAAAATTATGTTATTGGGGCCTTTTAAGAACAAAACTTCCCTGGGAATCGTTCCCAACTTTCAAAACTGTCATCTCGAATAATGTCGAAAATTTCCCTTGCAATTAATTGATATTGGGAATTAAGTTTCATAGTGACTTTAGCTCTCATTTGAAAAGGCCAGTCGCCAGCTTACAATGAACAGTGCAGAAGTATTGACCTTTCCAATTTTCGAAGATGGGGAAAATTCCGAGGGAAATTTTGTTCACGATAGTCCCCATTATCTACGAGTAATAAAGTTTCCGAGAAAAAAATTCCCAAAAATCTTGCGTTTTTTGGCGTTCTAGACCGTACTAGTACCTTAAAAACAGCACCTAGAATTTTCATAGAAATTTATTTACTTTCATAATTCAGTAAGAAAATTTGAATTAAGATATTATTGACAGTTAGTTAAGTTAGTGCTGTGGATACGAGATAGAACTGGCCAAAACACAGTCTTAGGCTGAATGTGGCTGCTAAGTTAATGTAGTCACGCGTCGTTAAGATAGGCTAATTGACACTTCCATAAAAACACGTGTTAAAGTTTTTATTTCCAAGCAAATCTATTGCAATAAAATGGATTCAACAGCTGCACGTACGTAAAATAAGTTAAAGAATTTCTGAATAAAAATTCCTAAATAGTACATTGTTAGACAGAGATATGTCAACACTATTTATTTTTATTTACTTCAAAAAAAAAAATATTTGTTTATTTAGTTTCGTGAAAAATTTTTTTTCTTGCTATTTGTTGTTCTCAGAGCTATTTAAGATAGTTATTAAAAGTATTGTGTACCAAATAAAATAAAATTCAGCTGCCCGTTCAGTTTTTTTGTGCATTAAAACCCTTTCGATCCGGAAAGCCGCTATCGCAAAAAAAATATTTTTGTTGCGTTGCGCCATCACAGTAGCAAAATTCAAGACGTTTTATCTTTTTAAAGTGAAGAAAACCGTATTTTTCAATGGGACCGGGTGTTATTTATGGACACAAATTTTAGAAGGGTAAACGAATCTATTTTGATACATAAATTATTTTATTTTATTATTATAGTTAGTTTTAGTATGTAGTAAGTAGGAACATAGTAAGAAATTAAAAATATAAAAGTTCATTGAACAAAAATAATAAGTTATCATTTATTTGTGATAAGCATCAAAGCAATCACCACACAGAGAGATTTGACATTCTTCGCAAATAGTTTTCCTCCGAGTTGAAATTGTAATTGGTAGGTGTCCTGCAGATATTTTTCTTTTTTGTCCAGATATTTGCTACGTTGAAAAACTGCTGTCTTTTTCCCTTCACGGGGAGCAAAGTACATTTTTGAGGACAACAGCTGAAAACGATCTCGTGAAATAGCAGACTTTATTGCATCGTTTCCCATATAAGGGTGTGTAGACCAATAGTTCCTAAAAGCTGGAAGATGGTTGTACGATATAATTGCGGATAGCTTTATATTTCGGTTTCCTTGCTTCGATTTGCGTAAAATTTCAATTCGCTCGTTGGTGCATTGGGTTATATATACAAACAAACTTTCAGGGAAAATTTTACTAAATATGCATAGCGGATCATCAGTCCTTTCAAAGTTCGGGCTTATGTTAGGAAGTCCAGAATTACTTACGGTTTTTCTTGGAGTGAAATCGACTTTTGGTGTTGACCAAACCGTTGAAATATGTCTGGAAGTGTTAGCAGCGGGGTGGACTTCTTCTAGCTCCGGTCCTTCATCCTCTTCGTCAGCTGTTTCTTCAGCTTGACTATCGCGATGTTGAACGGCTTGACCATCATCAGAATCCATTTCATCTGCACAGCTCTCGTTAGATTCGATTTTGTAATCCGTAGCCTCATAATCATCACAACTGTCGCTTGAGAAGTCATCATCCTCATCAGAAGCCTCATTAAAATTGGATGTGGTGGGCTGATTTCGTGGTCTTGGCATATTGAAGGTTCTGTAAAGTGTTTTAATTTTTTTACGCAAAAACCCAACTGGGACACTTATAGCCCATACAAAAATACTGACGGGACAAATACGTCCCGATCACATAAATAGGCAAATAACTTTGAAACCTAAACAAGAAAAAGGTACCTACCAGTCTTAGATAATGAGAAGAACATTTGCGCTGTTGTTTATGTATATTTTATGTTGATTTACCACTTCTTAATAAATAAAATTAATGCATTTTACTCGCGCACTGAAACTCCACGTATAAATGATCTCTTTGTTTATACGAATACAACAATAACCAACCGCCAAAATCACCGCCAACTCGAAATAAAACCGTTAGATATAATATAATCTACTGAGTGGGACCCATTTGTCCCATTTTTGCAGCTAATTTTTAGAGGTAGGTCTTTTTGAAACTATATCGGGACACATGTTTCCCGGTCGGATCGAAAGGGTTAAGAACAATAAGATTTTTAAAAATGATTTTTTTAACATTTATATGGTGGGTACCGTTACTCTTAGCCAAATTAATTTTTTTGTTTTCAAATCTTATAAATTATAGTATCGTTATTTATGGTCTTAAAAAAATTAAAAAAAAAAGTTGGTCTGAAGTCGTATAGACAGACAGACAGAATAACGAGACTAACTTTTTTCGTCTTCCATATTATCGCAATGTCAAGTCTGATCAAAATCTCGAGTTCGATTTTTTTACGAATACAAAACTTGTCTTATACAATGTATGTCGCAACTCGTAAGTAAAAATATCCAACAAATGATTAATAATGGGATTATTAACAGAATTAGTTTTGAATTTTCTCAAAAATGACAACTGTATCTGATCAATTTTTTAAATGCTACAAAGTCTGAAAAGTATTCATATTTGTTTTGGATATTGAAGACAAATTTCAAAATTTAGTTTTGAAAACACAATATTTCGAAAACCACAACGTTGATTTTTTTTAACTTGCCAATGTACCGTTTCTTAATATTATCTACAAGGTAAGAAAATAAATTGTTTTAACTTAAAATAACGGGAGCCAATATACGAATGCTAAGAAATGGATTTCGAAAATCCTTTTGTTCTAGAAAAAAATATAATTTTTTTTTTCAGTTATGATTAATTTTTACGATCTATTATTATTAAAACTCGAAATTTTAACCATAGAACTATTTTTTCAATTTTGATCATAACGTATTTGAAAAAATCGGAAACCGAAAATTGGAAAAAACATACTTTAAGAAAAAAATCATATTATTTTTTTGGAAGCTTGACTTGTGGGCTGAATCAACTCAAGTTTTTCAATTCTATAGCCAAATTATTTCATATTTGTTCTCCTTCACCTTTACAAGACTCATTTTATATTTAAGACGTTTTCAATTAAAACAATATCTTTATCTAACACCTGCTTATTTATTCAACATGATAAGTTGTGTGCATAAAAAATTGTTCAAACTTGACATAACCTTAATAGGAAAGCCAAAAAATTGTCTGAAAATTCTGTCTATTTATCTGTTCAACTACAGTCCTAAGGGTTCTGCCGATTTTCTTCAAACTTGATCGATAGCACTTTTTTTTTAAACCAAAAAGATTAGTACCTGTCGAACAATTTATTTGAAACTCAAGAAAATATTTATTTCTCAAAAAATTTTCCATACTTTTTTATAAGAAAATTGTTTTGTAAAACCTTACATAGTTTCATCAACAAAAGTGCCACTTATTTGGATTAATTCTTAAACAGCACTTTAAACATTTGAAGAAACAGCTGGAAATTGTAAATCGAATTTTGCATCAAAACTTTAAAACAATTTTTTGATAAAAAAAATTAAATTTATTTTCTTCTCAAATTCAATATTTCAAAAAGGGATTGATGTTCCCAATTCGATCTTAAAGCCGCACGTACCTTTCTTTTAAAAAATAACAACACTGCTCATGAAAAAAGCATCTTCAACAAAAAGAGTACAGAAAAGAATTCCAAAAGCGAGGATGGGTGAGTTTTATAAAAGTTTAGGAGTAGGAAAATTTTTATCTCAAAAAGTACTGCAGGCGGCTTAAAATGTTAGGAGTGTGTGAGAGCACGTCTACCATACAAATTTATATGAATATAGACAAAATTTATTACCTCCCTAAGGGAAATTTGTGCACTTTTAATAGACTAGCAACAATACAACTCAATAAACAAAAAAGATATGTTGTCGTTGTCGTCTTAGTTCCTACCAATAAAAGCAGAAGTAAGTGTAATAAAACATCACTGTTGCACACAAATGTAACTCCCTATATATTTTTATGATTTTTAGTTTATTTTTGCGTAAGATTTTGAAAGACAAGTTTCGAGACTTGAATCATAGATAAAGATAACGATGATAGAGAGACACTCAAAAAAGTACTGTTTGTCATTAAACTTGGGAAGGAACGTTTTAACTCGGAATGGCGGAAAAGTAATGTCATAAAGTGAAATGGCAACCATTTTGAAATGGGCCTCTGTTTGTTTGAAGATAGAAAATTGATGACATTACGTTTAAAAGATTATATCGGTCAAATGACCATCTCCCGAATTGATGCACACATTTGTGCTCGTTTACCTAAAGTCATTTTGAATTTTACTAGAGAAATATAAGGTTCCAAATTGTCGATTTCTTCTTCTATATTAGCTTTCAACACTGGCAAAGTTTTTGGTTTTCTGTGATAAAGGCAAGATTTTCAAAAGTCCCAAAGGAAGAAATCTGGCATCGCTGGTAAGATGCGTTAGATATGGTAGTACTGTCAGCAATTACAGAGTAATTGTGCAATATACTCGTAGGTTAAGAAAACAATGTATCACAGATTTTTGCTGCAGTAAATAAATTTTATAATATTTTTATTTCGAGTTCCTTTAAAATAAACTTTTGAAAACTACGTTCAAAATTTTGACTTGATGTTTCAAGAAATTTAAAAATTTTCTCGGTATACTCGCTCCACCAGAGTAAACTTATCCATCAGTGTACATATTATTAGGTACAGATTTCTTTTTCACCCTTACTACGTGAATGTGAAATTGTTTAAAACACTCCATTTCGTTCTCCTATTTCAATATCTTAATTTTGTGCTCTCCCGAGAATATTAAATAGCCTAATAGATGTAGTATCTCTCATAAAACTAAAAAAAAAAAAACAGAATAAAAGATCCTATTCCGAAAAATTGAGCTTAATCTGAATGAACTAAGATCCCAGAATCATTAGGCTTGGAACTTTACAAAATTCTAAAGAAAAAACTATGAAGGAACCTCTATTAAAATAAAGGAAAAAGAAACAAATTGAACTTAATATCGAAGGGTTCAGGACATAATTCCCGTTTAGGCGAGAAAAAGGTTATCCAACTTTTTATTTTTTTTATGGTGTGCACATTTTCAACGAAATACAAAAACAACATACAAACTTAGATTATTTTTGGAGACCTATCAGCTTACAAACTCAGACCCGAGGCGGAGTATCATCTCTCTATTAATCTACCTTTACCTGGAAATATGAAGAAGACACACTTTCATTTCGACTCTGAAACAAGAAAATTCTTTTGTTCCTTCGACACAGCACGGCGGAGCGGATTTCTCTTTTCCAGTTGGTGATGATAATCTCTTTTGAACTTTCTGATGACACCAGAAGAAAAACACACTAGGTGCACCCTATGCGAGTATGTATTTAATGCCGCCACCCTCAAGTAGAAATATTTGATCCTCCCTTGCTCTATGTGTACCCAGGATACTGTACGTATAGAGCTATCGATGTTTAAGGAATCTTTCTCGTGTGCTTATCATGATCTCTCGTTGAGTTCCGTCGCTGCAAAGACAAGTGGTTCAATTAAACCAAGAGCAAAGGCAAAGTGAATGATGCTGTCTGAAACTTTGGAAAGATCTCAACAAGGATAAGCCACCAGGACGCGAACGAATGCCATCTACGCCAACGCCACCAACGCCGCCAACTTCATCCGCACAAGAGCAGCGCACATTATAAGGCCATCGAAATATTAAAAGACAATGGAGAGTGGAGAAATCTTCTCTGTGAGAAAAAGTCCTGCAAGGATACTCGTATGTATAAACTTATCACTGCTAGATGAATTTCAATCTTTAAGTGACATCAAGTGAAGTTGAAATTTCCTTTGTGTTGAAAAACGATTTGAAGCTTCAACATATCTACTCCCATACAAAAAAGGCCCGCATCATAAAGATATAAAACTTATTACAACAACAAATGCACTTGGAACATAATTAAAGCATCGTCATCATGCGAAAGCGAATATACTCACAGAGACATTCTGGCGTGTGATGAGAAATTGATTTTCAATTTTATTGGCTTCCATCCAGTTTCACTAAAAAGGACTCATCCCATAGATAACCGCCAAAGGACTCTGCACTTGTAAATTATTATGCTAAAGGAAGTGAGCAAAAAAAAAATAAGTATCCATTAGCAAACATACTTCTGCGCTCTCACCGTAATAAAGAATGTGTTTTTTACTTGCCTGGATGTGTTTTTTGTTGTTGCAAGGATTCATTGCGATGGATTCATGCCAAGAACTTGGTTCTGTTATGTCAATGAACCACATACCATCACACCAAAAAATGTTGACATACTTTCAGAGCTGGGAAAGTTTTATTTTTATTTTTCTATTTTTTTTTTTTGTTTGTGGAAAATATCCTGCTGGTAATTAACATGATAAAAGATTCATAAACATATCTAGAGCTAGAATTTTAGTTTTTTTTTCGAAATGTGGGATAGATGATGTTAATGTATATTTCATGGATGATAGATGATGTCCTGAATGTTGTTGCTGAAATTTAATTGAAATGCTTTATAATTTAATTGTTCGGTTGTTTTGATGCAGAGAAAGTTTTGTGTAGCCAAAGAGTCAACGTAAGCCAACCAAGTTCAAATAATATTGTAAAAGGAATTTCGTGTCTCTGGATACCAGAATATTAAATTCAAGAATAACAAAGTACTATAAACGGGGGTAGTTTAAAAAGTTCCCTTTCCGAAGCAAATAGATAAATATAGCTCCTATATATGACCTGACCATGGTATAAAATACAGTTCCAGGAAAAACTTTTTGATGGCGCTGTGAAAAGTTTCGGAGTCCGGTTTTGTAGGAGTAAGGTTTATTTACACAAATGTTCATCTTAATCAAATGATTAACCTTAAAGCTAGTTTTTAGGAATTAATTTTAAAATTAACAATCTTTTTTTAACAAGATTTGCAGTAAAATTAAATACATATGTATTTGAATGTCAAATCAATTAACCCAGGATTAAAACAATCATTTGGAATAACATTTCAAAACGAAACCACTTCGAATCATTGCGAAGTGAATATTATTATATTTGATGGAATTTTTATACAGCGTGCATTTTTTGTTCGAGGTCAATTTTATTTGGCTGCCATTTTTTTGTGATTAAAATTTTCCAATTGATATTTGACAGTTGAAGAGAGTGCAATGTGGCCTGCCCTTCAGGTTCCTAATACACCTGCTTGTGAACTCATGAATCACCTTACTTCCAATTACCATCCCTGACTGGAGTATGACATCTACCCACATGCCGATTACCCTTAACCTCACTCGCTACACGTTGTAATATACCACATATATCCATTAAGCTCAGCATTGTAATTTGAATAAAGTAATTGAATTAATAGTAAAGTTAAGTCTATTATTTACATGGTGCCGAAACCAAATCTATTTTTCAATAAAAATACTTAATTTAAATAATTTAATAAAATTAAAAATGACTGCGCCACAGGCACAGACTGGGCCAGATAGTAATCTTTGCCAATTTCTTAGACCGCCAAAACCAATTGTCATCGAACATGACAAAGATATGGCTAATGAGTGGAAACTTTGGAAGCAGCAATACGAATTTTTTGAGATTGCTACTGGTATGGACACCAAACCTCAAAAAGTGCAGGTAGCGACTTTTATGTCCGCAATCGGATACTCCGCCCTCCAAATATACAACTCGCACCCACAACCGAGCACTCAAAGAACACTCGCCGAGGTAAAGAATCTTTTCGAAGTTTATTTTACTCCTAAAATTAACACAACCTTTGAGAGGTACAAATTTAATAAAATAGCCCAAAAAGATGGTGAAACTATAGATGAACTCATGTCCAGACTACAATTACAAGCCCAAAATTGCGCCTTCGAAGGACTTAACGACAGCCTACTGAGAGACCAACTCATACTTGGAATCCAAAGCGATGACCTTCGCACAAAACTATTATCCCAGGATATCGATCTGGCAAGGGCTATTCAACTCTGTCAGGCTACAGAATTGGCTCAAAAGCAATCAGCTCAAATCGTTAACGAAAGCGACAAGACAGTAAACTTTGTAAAAAAGGGCAATTCCTTTAAAACTAAAAGATTGGACTGTCGAAATTGCGGGAAAAATCATGAGATTCGCAAATGCACCGCCTATAATCATGTCTGCAAAAAATGCAAGAAGAAAAATCATTTTGAGAAATTCTGCAAAAATAAAGCGTGGCAAAATAACCACAAAAATGGTGACACATCGTCCAAGCAAATAAACATCTGCGAAGAATCCGACGATGATGATGAAGATTCACTCTTCATTGGTACAGTATCCGAAATTGCTAACCAACAAATCGATAACTTTACCGAAAAACTCTTCATACAAGATAAAACTTTCAAGATAAAATTGGATACAGGCGCGCAGTGCAACGTGTTGCCGAAATGGGTTATTGACAATATTAATTCTAGCCTCGAACCAAGTCGAGTAAGACACCTTGTTTCATTTAGCAATCATCGAATGAAAGTAATTGGTGAAACACTTGTGCCATGCTCAATCGCAGGACGTCAGTGCAAAATATCTTTCAAAGTAGTAGCTGAAAACATCAAACCAATCCTCGGAGCCAATGCTTGCGAAAAACTTGGACTAGTTACCAGAGTTAGCCAGGTAAAAATAGACGACAGTATCTTTGAAGGCCTAGGTTGCCTCAAAGACTACGAATATGACATCGACCTAATAGAGAACCCCAAATTCGTAATCACACCACCACGACGAATCCCACACAAAATTCGCGACGAAGTGAAGCAAGAACTAGACAGAATGGTCAAATTGGATGTCATCGAACCCATGAAAGAAGCTACTCCATCGGTATCGCCTATGGTTGTCGTCCGCAAAAACAACAAAATAAGAATTTGCATAGATCCTACAACTGTCAACAAAAATATAATGCGTCGTCATCATCCAATGCAAACAATTGAAGAGATATCTGCCCAGCTGAATGGTTCCAAATATTTCACCCTTCTAGACTGCAAACGAGGATTCTGGCAAGTTCGAGTCTCCAATAGAACCAAAAACATACTTACGTTTTCCACACCTTGGGGAAGATATGCGTGCAAGAGGTTACCATTGGGCATCTCTGCCGCCCCTGAAGTGTTCCAAAGCATAATGGAATCTCTTTTATCACATTTACCTAATGTAAAAATTTCAATTGACGACATTCTGATTCATTCCAGATCATGTGAAGGACTTCGAAAAACCACACTAGAGGTCATCAAGATCCTGAACCAAAATGGTCTAAAACTCAATAAAACAAAATGCGTTTTCGAGCAGCGGAAGGTCAAATACCTTGGGCACATCATAAGCGAGAATGGAATAACAGCTGACCCAGACAAAACGGAGGCGATTGAACGTTTGAAGTCACCAAAAAATAGAAAAGAACTTCAGAGAGTTCTTGGAAAATTCACTTATCTGAGTAAGTTCATCCCAAATTTTTCAGCCTTAACAACACCACTACGCGCACTCTTAGAAAAGTCAAACCCATGGGAATGGAAAAGTGATTAAGAGGAAGCGTATACAAAATTAAAAAAAGCCATAAGCACAACTCCCGTATTAAAACTTTATGATGTCAATGATGACGTCAAGTTACAAGTCGATGCCAGTTCAACTGCACTAGGAGCAGTTCTCCTGCAAAAAGATCAACCGGTCGCATACGCGTCTAAAACAAAAATATTCGCAATTGGAAAAAGAGGCTCTGGCGATTAAATTCGGTTGCGAAAAGTTCCACCAGTACGTCTGGGGAAAAAAATTGGTCATCGAGTCTGACCACAAGCCTCTGGAAACAATTTTCCGAAAACCTCTTCACTCGTCACCAGCCCGCCTACAACGAATTCGTTTAAGTCTTCTAATATACGATCTCGAAGTCATATACAAAGAAGGTAAACAAATGTTTATCGCCGACCCGCTAAGCCGAGATTGCGTAAACAACAAACAACCAGACGAAAATGACTCAGATTTACAGGTTCAACTAATTCTATCCATCTCTGATCAAGAACTCGAAAAACTTATCCAGCTAACTAAAGCGGACGAAACTTGTAAGCAACTGAGTGAATTAATAACTAACGGGTGGCCGAGAGATGTTGATTCTCTTCCAAAAAATCTAAAATGTTATTGGAATTTCAGAGAGGAACTTTCAATTTACGATGACATCATATACAAAGCCCACAAGACTCTCATACCTTCGGCAATGAGAGCTGACGTATTAAAGTATATACACAATGGACACTTTAGTTACGCAAAGTGCGTACGCAGAGCCAAAGATGTTGTGTTCTGGCCGCAAATGAATCGAGACATAAGAGATTATGTGCAAAAGTGCCCCGCCTGTCAAGTCTTTCAACGAAGCAACAACAAGTTACGCTTAGGTGAACAAAATATACCTAACTATCCCTTCGAAGTCGTAGCATCTGATTTGTTTTACTTGACTATGTCGTAGTGACTGATAGTTACTCGGGTTTTATTAAGTTCGAAAAACTGAAAGAACCGACTGCTAAAAATGTAATTACATCTTTAAAAAATATTTTCGCGTCGAATGGAATTCCTAGAGTCTTAGAGACCGACAATGGCCCACAGTACTCTTGCACAGAATTTAAGAAATTTTCAACGGACTGGAAGTTCAACCATGTTACAAGTTCCCCGTATCATCCTAGAGGAAATGGGTTAGCCGAAAAGGCAGTACAAACATCCAAAAGTATATTGAAAAAATTCAACTACGACAACTCCGATTACCAACTGGGTATAATCAATTTTATGAACACCCCGAGAGGAGATCTAGGAAGTCCAGCACAACGTCTTTATTCAAGAAATTTGAGAGCCCTGGAACCAACTACCTTATCGTCACTCATAACTAAAAACAATCGGATTGATGTCAGCAAAGAGTTACAAGCCGAACGTCAAAGACAAGCAAAGTACCCAAACAGAGGAGCGAAAGAGAGTACCCAGCTAGCAAAAGGACAACAGGTTGTAACGAGAACAAATCCCAACAATGAATGGAGACCAGCTGTAATAGAGAGCAGAGTGCATCCACGATCCTTCATTCTCAGAGATGACAATGGAAATAAATATCGTCGAAACTCCACCAACATCAAACCAACAGAAGCTCACATACAGAATCCTCCATCCTGCAGTTTGGGTTTTAACCAAGAGCCGACACAATCTCAACCAACCCTAGCAAACACTCATACCGATTCCCAAAACCAAACTTTACCTAATCTTAATCAATCCGTAAACTTAACTAACTCTTCCAATGTCTTAGTAGGTAAAACATCATCCTCAGCAGTACCAACAACAGCAAATATCACTACGAGATCCGGAAGAATTGTCAAGCCACCAGAACGACTTATGTATTAATATCTTGAGATCTGATGCTTCAAGAAGGGAGATGCAATGTGGCCTGCCCTTCAGGTTCCTAATACACCTGCTTGTGAACTCATGAATCACCTTACTTCCAATTATCATCCCTGACTGGAGTATGACATCTACCCACATGCCGATTACCCTTAACCTCACTCGCTACACGTTGTAATATACCACATATATCCATTAAGCTCAGCATTGTAATTTGAATAAAGTAATTGAATTAATAGTAAAGTTAAGTCTATTATTTACAGAGAGTAGTCAAAACAAATTTATTATGAATCATCTAACATCATCAACAATGTGTTAAAATAAATAAAATATTATCTTCAAATACTGTTCAATATTGTTAATATTTGGTGCTTACCCCCTGATTTGAAACTTCTCAATTTCTTCTTATAGCAATATGTGAAGGAATAGATGAACATCAACAAACCAACCACAACCCCGATGCTTAAGGACAGCGGCGACGCGTGCCTAAAAAATGTAGTCGTTCAGTTTCAAAATTCTTATTTGCAATGCCAAGAAGTCAAACAAGTCTTTTTTATATAAAGGTACATTATAATGTTTTTATTTTTATGCCAATAATAAATAGGTATGTGTTGATTAAGTAGCAGCTAGCCGTTTTCCTCATTTCCTTCATTCCACAGTAAAAAAAGCTTTCCTCGTTCAAAACTGATTTGAACGAAACCGTCCCTATGAACGACGCGCTTCTCATTTCTCATATTCGAAAAAATAAAAAAATTAAATATTGGAATATGTACCTAAATAAATAAATAAACTACTTACCTACGCCCTAGCTACCCGTTTTCCTCATTTCCATCATTCTATATATTAAAAAAAAAGCTCTATTCGTTCAAAACAGATTTGCACGAAATCCTCCCTACAACGAGCGAATTGTTTTTTTTTTCTTGTACATATATGGTTTCTATGGGTTCATTTCGTTGCCAAATCGTATGAACGACTTGGGTAGATACTGATCGGTTGAGTGAAAACAAAACAGTAGCAGGTAGCTAGTTCGTTTTGTTTTGTTTGGGTAGTTCAGAGAAGGAATGCACGCGTTGGAAAATGGAAAATATGTACGTATACATTAGATATAACTATAAGGAATGAACGAACAGTATGAGTATGAGGTGTGGGTTAATTAGATAGAAATTAAAATAAGCTAGTCGTTCATGCACGACTTGAACAATATGACGCCTCGCCACTGCTTAAGGACAACAAAACAAGCTTGCTGAAATTACAACGGAATCTCCGAAATTGTTATGCACAAAAAAGCCTTGGTGCCGCAGCCAGGGGCTCCCACTTTACCGAAATTATTATTCCATACATAATATTAAATACCATTATAATCAATCAATAAGACATAAACTACTAAAATTATATTTCATTTAAAAGTTATTAAAATAAAAAACATTGACCTAGAACATAAAACACACTCTGTATAAACAAAATTTCATCCCGGTCTTAGAATTTACGAAGTATTTTTCTGTATAAATTAAACTGGAAAAAAGGGCGATCGGAATGGCATTTCATAACAGCGTCAGCAGAGACCATAGCATAAAATAAATGCACAAACGTGGACACGAATTTACTCTTACGTCTTTAAGACACTAATTTTGAAAATGGATGATAAAAGAGAAAAATATTTATAATTATAACAATTTTTTCAATGGTTGAAAGCACTCCATTAGTAGTTTCTAATCTAAAGCATATCTGAATTTATGCAAGAACAAATGTTTTAAACTTTTTTTAAAAATATTTTAATAAAAATGTTACTACTGTGCAAATAGATATAAATTCGAAAAAAAATAACTGACCACAATTTGGAATATCGAATTTGAATTTTTAAATAAAGAAGTTTAAATTCTTTTTTTTTTTTCAAAATCCAAAAAAATGTCTTTTGAAAGTTTTGATATACAATGTTTCTTAAATTCTTAAGAAGCTTTTGTATAAAATATTTTATTAAAATCCATTAACCATTATTATTGCCGATAAAAAACGGTTGTGTGATAGATCGTAAAAAAAGAAAAAAGAAAAATAAGAATTTCGAAAACTATTTTTTAACATGTGCATGGTGGGAACCATTATATTCCTATAAAAAAAAATAATATCGTGTTTACATATTGCGGATAGTATGATAAAGCTGTTACTAATAAAGTTGAAAATGATTTTTTTTTTCAAATTCCAAAAAAAACTAAATTTGGAAATTTGAATACATAATACTATTCATTTTTTTTTATATGTTGGCACAAAAGAAAATATCGCAATGATTAGTTCTTGTTTTGAGAAAATCGAAAGTAAAATAAAAATGGTTCTATGAGGAGTAACAATAATAACCTTGTTTTGGAAATTTTTCAACCGTTTTGTTTTCATTATTGAAAGTCTTTGAATTTTCTTAAAGACTGTGGAACAGTTTCCGAGAAAAAAAATTATTATAAAATTTTATTTCGAAAAAAAAAATTCTGTGGCACATACCGCTAATGTAGTCCTTTAACCCTACAACCCATACCTTATTTTTTGTTGCATTAACCTATTTGGGGTTCCCCCACACCCCGCTTAATTTAAAGCGGGGTTTTGTCAAATTTAAATAACAAACGATATATGTATATTTTTGATTTTTATTCATTACTTACTCATTTTTATCAAAATAAACAAAAAATAAAGCATAAATATTACAGCTATAGCGACAAAATTTCATGTTTTAAATAAGGGAAAAAAGTAGAATGATTTTGAGGAGCGTTAAAAAAAAAATAAAAATAGTCCACAAAAATTGGCGTTTCCTCCGGGTGATCTCACATGGACTCATCAGTTGACTTGTGAGGACCTTGTCAATACAATAATTCAACAAGTCCAATAATAGTGCTAAGTCTTCTACTTGGCTGATTTATTTCAGTAGTATATAGAGTTTGTATTATAAAAACCTTCATATAAAAATAGTCCTTATGGCCGAAATTCAGAATAATTATTGTGGAATCTGAAAATAGACATACAATTTAACATATATTCGTACAAGAAATAAATATTTTCAAAATATTGCCAGTATATTTTTAAAGATTGTTTTTGGTCAAAAAATTGCAGCTGCTTCATTCTTCCATGCGATGTTCTGCGCTGTGTTGTCCAACGAAAACCTTTCTTTCCAAGAAGAACTCAATCGTCATGTGTTCCTTCTGGGCTTTCCTCGTCATCTGTCTCAATGTGTTCAGTGCTAGCTTCAACATCTTCCTCATCACTTTCGAAAAGAAGTCGTCTGAGCTCATCTTCGTGTTGAGACATTTTGTAATGGCTTATTTTTTTCTCTATTATTACTTTAAATATTTTACTTTCAAAAACTTGAAGGAACAACACTTTTAGACTTTTCAAAAACGCCAAAAAAATATTTTTTACAAAACTTTTTCTTTAAAAAAAAAATTACGCAAACCCATACGGGGTGCCAGTACACCCCACTGACCAAATTATTCACGCTCTGGAGAGAGAAAATGAACTGAATTGCTCCGGCCCGTAAAAATAGCGGCTTTTTTAAATAAAGATACAACGACTTTTAATTTTAAGTGGCGTTCCTACGCACCCCGTATGGGTTCTAGGGTTAAAGAAAAATTATTTTGAAAAAATAAACAAAAGTGTACCCAGTTTCTCAACACGTATGACTATTCTTAACGTGAATAACGTGGAATGTCGTAAAACAGCATGAACAATTGGTTTCTACTGATGAAGCATAATTTAATATATGTATGAACATGAGATATTGATGAAAACCATCCTAAGCATCGCCATCAAAGATGTTTTCATTTTCCAAAATTGACGGCTTATTTTACAATTTTTATACGAGGGATTATTGGGCCATAATTTTTAAACCAGAACGACCGTAATTGCTGAATGACGATGTTTTGGTAAATGCTAGTGTGTTTCAGGGTTCTGTTTTGTCTCCGAATTTCTTTATCATATTTATCAATGATCTGATCTTCTGTGTGAAACTTTTAGTCCATTAAATTGTTTTGCTCACATTACTTACACATCTTTGTCGTTCGGATGTGATAGTTTAAAATGTACTACACAGTGTGTTATACATTTTAAACTTTTTTCGCTGTCACGATTCATTGCAATGTTGTATTATCAATCAGTTCAAAAGACGGGAAATTAATACCTAAACAAGTAAAGAAGAACGCTTTAGTTCTTAAAAGTTCTTTTAATACTTAAAATACATAAAAGTCAGGCTCATTCTAATTTCCACAGCATTGTCCAATATGTAAACCTCAGTGCCGGCTCCTGTCATTGAAGCGAAGTCCATTCCGTATGCTGCTATCCATTAGCGGTACTTGCATTGAAAAAAAACTCTTTTCAGCACTCGGTGTACTCAAAAGCCAACAAATTTAAAATTTTCCAAGAACGCTGCTAATTGTTTAAGTTTCTTTTAATACTGTAACTTGGAACTTTTCTAGCATTCATGAGTCCAAAGATAGAGTATCACTCCCATATTTGGGCAGGTACTCCTTTAAATTACTTGACTGTTGACTCTCATAAATAGAATTCAAAATAAAGAGTCTAAAAGGAAGGGTGATTCAACTATAAAAGAAACATTTGCTTCTCTCGGGTACCAATGCTCTGTTTCATGTCTCTAATTTTATTTGATCGTTATTTATATAAAAAATTTTCTAATGAAATGATGTTTTATAACTACATATATGCATTCCTCCTCTCAAATAATTCCACTGTAAAACTCGTTCTAGGAGAGCACAAAAATTTAGCATTAACCATTCCAGATGAACTGTTAAAAACGAAATTTCTTTAGATTTTTTTTTAAATTCAAAATTTTTTTTTTAAAGTTTTGAAATGCAATGTTTTTTAAACTCCTAAGAAGCATCTCCATAACAAATTTAATTAAAATCTGTTATGACGATAATGAGAAATTCAAAATTTTAAAAAACGGTTCTATGGTAGGTACAGTCAGTAGGAAATATCTTGATCTTGATTTCAATTTCTTTTATTTTTTAGTAAAATAATTTTGTTTCTCACATTTTGTATTTTATATGTATTAAAAAACTTTTAGTTATCAAGCTTGAAAAAAACCTAGCATGGGGTTTTCGAAATATTGAGTTTTCAAAAAAAAAAAAAAATGATTTTTTGTGAAAATTTGAACACGCAATAATATTCAAATTTCTGGGGAGCCTTAGCATGAAAAACTAATCAAAATCGATGGTACCGTTTTTGAGAAAATAAAAAACACAAAAAATGGTTCCATGGGGGGTGCCATTAATAGCCATTTTTCGGACATTTTTTTTCAACCATTACATAGCTTTAACTAAACGAAATTTTTAGATTTTTTTTTAAATCTGTGAAACCGTTATTGAGAACAAAAAATATTTATAAAGTTTAGAAAAAAAATATCGCTATTTTTTATATAAAAAAAAGAAAAAACATGGGGGGGGGGAATTTAAAATGATATCTACCAAGTTTAAAGAAAATCGACCGAAACGTTTAGGCTGCAGTCGAACAAACAGACAGACAGAATTGTGAGACCCACTTTTTTAGTCTCCGCTATCATCGAAATACCGATTCTATTTTTTCCGAATGCATAACTTGACTTATATGTGGTACTCAAGTAAAAAGGGGAGGGGTTAGAAAGGAGGAGTCAGTGTACATTGGTTTTGAATTTTTAAACATTGCAATGATAGGTTAAGACAGAGGTAATACGCATTCCACGTTCTCGTAGTACGACTAAAGAACGAATCTCTGTACTTCACAGTAAGGCCGAAATTGGACTTAAAGGTAAACTAATGGACATTTCTGGAAACGCGAGTATTTCGGCTGAACTGCTTAAGAAGGGGAATGCAGCTTGCTGATTCACTTGAACGCTTTTTATTTTGTGCGATCTGTTTTGATTAAAACATGATCCACTTTAAAATATTGTTTAATTCAAATTTATTAACATGTTTGTATTTTAATATTTCACTATTATGGGTGATGAACTTTTTCTGATTTTTTTTTTTAATTTATTTCTTGAACCTGAAGTCCAAATTCTTGCATAATGTCGCAATAATATGAACAGGTTCTTAGCCTTGAGGGAAGCAAGAGCAAGTACGTGCGACCAAGTCATTTATTGTATGTTTCTATTTAAATTACACGTTTTGATTTTGCAATTTTTTTCTCAGATCTTCATTTGCTAACTTGAAGGTTTGGCAAGTGAGAATACAGTAAATATTATTGGATATGTATATTATCGGTACACTCAGAAAAAAATATCTAATCGAGAACATTTTTTTTCGGTTGGTTAGAAAAATGATTTAAAAAGAACGTAGTCTTGAGTAAAAACTATACAGTGTATGCAACTAAAAGTAATAAAGTTAGCTTGATTAAATGAAATTGCTTAAAGTTAAGAAATAAAAGGTTTGTTTAATCGAAAAGCTTAGTTATATCAATCGATAAACGATTTAACGATTAACATCCTTAATTTATTAATTTAGCACATTTCTTACTTATTTTCAAATAATATGCTTGGCTAAATTAAACTATTGTTTTGTTGTTTGAATCAAATTGTAACGAAGCGTTACAATCCTACATACCCGTATTCATATTAGCGAGCAAAACGTTACGACACCAACGAACGACCCCTAATCATATTTCCGAGCGAAAGGTTCCGACACCTTCATACCGCCTTATTAAATGATCATATTACACATACACAGTGTGTTTTCGAAGTCATGTGATCGATACCCACTTTGATTCAGACTCAATTTTGTCATTTATTTATTTCAATTCACATTAACTCTTAGCCGTAGATTCAACAAGTGGAGGTTGGGAAAACGACAAAATTGTCTTTTATTCTCGTTCAGTGTGGATACCAATCTAGTGTATAGAGATTTTAAGATCGGGCCGCAAACAAAAACCTATGAAAGCCGTTTCGGTGACAGGTAGGCATTGCCGTAATGGTGAAGCTGATCTTAATTTTTTTATAAAATAGTAGGGTATTATTAGCTAGAGTAGAGCACAGCAAGCTTTAGTATTATAAGGAGTATTAGCTAGAGTGGGGGAATATTTATTATTGCTATTATTAAGAGTATTATTATTTACTAAACCAACCCGTTTCTTTCCTTTGATCTCCTCTTCAAGGTAGCTCATTGGACGGGTTCTCTTTTTAGAGTACCACCAGGGGCGTATTTACCCTAGGGCTAAAAGGGCTACAGCCCGGGGCGGCAAGGCTGCTAGGGGCGGCTTGCGCTTGGCCAATTCATAATATTTTTTTTGAAGCGATTGAACTTTCAAAACATACAAGCAAAAGGGCGCAAGCCGCCCCTAGCAATTGACCAATTTATAATATTTTCTGAAGCAATTGAACTTTCAAAACATACAAGCAAAAGGGCGCATGGCGCCCATAACAATTATCTAATTTACAATATTTTTGAAGGATAAACAAAAAATACAAAGATTTAAAAAAAATGCGATTTTTTGAATTTTTCAAGCATGACAATATTTTCAGTGCCGTGAGCATCCGGCTGTGAGAGAGTTCACTGTAATATGTCACTCACTTTTTTCACCATTGACTATTCTTATTCTTATTCTTATTCTTTATAAACGATTTTTTTATAATGAAAATTCATAGAAAAAATATTTACAGACATGTACCTATTCTTTGGAACAAATTCCAATGAAACGAAAACATTATCTAAAAAAAAACACTTGTTGCTATGTAGCTCTATAAAAATGGGCTAGAACGGATCTTAATTTTTTTTTCTAAGCCATCTACAAAAAGTCCCTTTTTATTAAAAAAAAATGTATAAAAATCCATCAAGCCGGATTCTAGACATAAGGTCACACACAAATTTTTAATCTTTATATACCTAGCAAATCATGCCTCAATTTTTTTAGTTTTGGGTGACTCGTGTCCCTATATACAAATATCCTTCCCTTCGTCAATAGTTTCGAACGACTTAAGAAACAATATAATGATTGTTTTATGTACAATAGTTTATAATGATGGATAAATAAAAGGATAGGTATTATTTTAAAAACTATTGGCGCAAAATTTTAATCAAATTTAGCATCATGCTATCTCTAACATTTTACTAATGTTAAAATCGTCGAATACCTATTTTATCTTTTTAGTATCGTGCTCACTTGTCCCAATTGAAGTCCCTTGACACAGAAATATTGTCTTTATTTTGGGGTTCTATACTTAAGCAATTCAATATTGTATCAAACAAAATTCAAGGTGTGGATACAGACGTTGAAACTGTGTCCAGGCTGCGTATTGCCAAACTGTATATCAGCACAGATCTCCTTAGTCTGTGCTCAGCCATTTTCTGCTCACCGAATTTGAAAGTATTGTAGAGCAAACTGTTTGCTACCACAGAGCGCTCTGTGGTCACATGCAGTTTGCTTGTAAAATATTAAAAAAGCTGAAGCAAACTATATACTATTTCAGATCGAGCAAAGTACCTGTGATTACAGAGCCATCGTTCACGTTGGTGTGGTTATTGTGTGTGGTGTGTGGTGCCGTGACATAAGCCCAAGTGACAAAAGGCCAAATTTGTTTGTGATTTAAGGCCAAACATAAAATGTTTTGTCTTGGGCAACAGTACCTTGGGTGGCCCGCTTCGCGGGTTTTCAGGATTTTAACTCCCTTTTCGGGGCTCACACGCGCTCACGCAACTCCGTTGCTCCGCTTAGGGTATGTTCAGTCGCCAGGCAGGCGCCTGTAGCAACAGTTTTGTATTTTACATTAATTGGAGTAAACAACTAACAGTAATGTACTGCTGCTCATGACTTGGTATTATCGAATAAATTAACTTTGGATACTATCGCATATGTAAGTCGAAAGTTATTACATATTTGATAAGTCTCATTACTAGTTCAATTCCCACAGTAAACATACCAGATCCTGGGCCCGTATCGCGTCAGAGTAAAGTGATTAATGGATTGTCGTTTTTACAATCGCTCTCTCTATATTTCTTTATTGATATGATAGAGACAGCTATATTTAAAATGACAATCAAAAAATTGACAATCAACTATCACCTTACGCGATTCCACTCCTGATACCTAAAATAACACCAAATTGAATCGAGTAAATCATGGTTAATCGAGTTAACTGATACTAAAGATCGAGACTCATTGAAATGATTGAGATTGAAATAGAAAATCGAGAAACGAGAATCATCTAAATGATTGAAGAAAGATCGTTTTCCGTATTGAAACGAGTAAAAACCTATTTAAGGTCTCGCATTAGCGCCTTAATAGTTTAGCTTTATTAAATATAGAAGCTGAACTGACAAAAAATTTAGATAACGAATCTATTGTTAATGAATTTTGTAATGAATATACAAACAAAAAAAATCGAAAACATCAAATATTACGCATTATTATTTTCATTGTTCTAAAGGGCGGCAAAATTTATCAGCCCGCGGCGCCAAATCCTTAAATACGCCTCTGAGTACCACCCGTTTATTTCCCTTGATTGCGTGCTAGGGACACTTTATGTATATGAAATACCGTGTTATTTATTTTAAGGAAAACATAATATTCTATTATATGAAATACTGTGTTATTTATGTTAAGAAAAGAAATATTATTGTTAATAAAAGTATATGAAATACCCTGTTAGAAATACGAAACCACGAAATAAATTAATTGAAAGCTTTGCAGTATTAAAATACATTATTTCATTCCAAACCCAAGTTTGTTGCTTCTTTGGGAAGAACCCTGGACACTGACGAGTTTAACCTTAGCCACGAAGAAAAAGCATCACAAAATAAGTTTCTAGATTATAAGAATTTACTAGATTTATTTAATTATACTTAGTTGATGGTTTAAAATTTTAAAATCAAAATAATCTTCTCGTTTGATTTAACCGATCGTGGTAAAATAACGCATCCAAATTCAAGTGACTTATGACTGTACAAATTGAACCCCATTTTAGTTAAAATAATCAATTAGTTATATTTAATTGATTAATTTAACGGACTCGTCTAATTTTAACCGGGTAGTTTTCCTGTCTCGTTTGTTTAATTTTACACAGTCTTACGTTGTTTTTAAACGATCATTTTTCTGCGTGTATATGTTGTTTAATAAAATACAGAACTAAAGAACGATTTAACTGAAATTGTTTTTCCAATTAAATCCTTTTACTATTTCAAAGGTCTGTCCTTTTATTTTGTGTTAATAAGGAAAAGGGTAGGTAGGTCTTGATTACCGAGAAGCTTCAATTTCAGATTTGTGTGTATACAAAATGTATTTACCTTATTCTGACTGTTCATTCTATTCATTTAATTTGTAATAATTGCTTCATACCCCTTTCTTCCTCTTTGTATGTACAACAAAAAACATTCAATTTAAAATATAATCATCACTCTTACCATCGAAATCCTCTTCCTCCCTCCTATCATACATAGATTGCAAGTTTCTTCAATAACCAAACGTTCGAAGAATAAATCTCAGTTCTTGACCCTTTCCCATAAATCCAATTTACCCCCAAGTCTCTAAAAACTGACAAAGCCACCACAATTTTATTATTCCTAGCATGTCCCTGTACCTACCTATAGGCTAGGCCCATTCCTTCAGGGTATGGGATAAAAGCATAAAAGGTACATCTATAATATTATTAAAAGATATATGTAACTTCCTCAAGATGATCTAGGAACCACAAATAGGGATTTGATCCTGAATTTGCAGGAAATCTCTTTCTTTTACACAAAATAATGGGTATGCCATACTGATATACCGACATACATATCTGATGGTCCATACGATAGGCCAGATCCTAAAGTCCTTTCCATGTAATAATTTCCTACATTGTTCCACTAAATAATGATGATTATTTATCTGAATATTGTGTACTCGGCACAGCATTCAGAGTATACTCGTAATTAATCCTTTTTACGTGGCTCGAAAGGACCTTTTTTGCATCACAACTAGAGCTACTTTCTGGTAGACGAATATTTCATGTGACCCTAATCTGTCATAAAAATGTCAACTTGAGAATCTTAGATGGAGCGGAAAATTCGACTACACAAACATACCTAGTACATATCTGGCAGCAATAAAATGTTTCTGCTTTAATTTTAAGTGTATCTGACAGATGTCGGTTGAGTATTCCAACTAAAGTATTCATGAGTGTGCGATGAAGATCTTATGTGTGTGTAGCTGCGTGTATCTCGGTCAGTCGAATGACGAGATGGTCGTCGCCGCCGACGCCACCGACCATTTACAGTTCACGCACGTATATGCTTACGCAGGAAAGACCACCCTTCCGGGCTCTAACCACCCATTTGTCAGGTCCCCATATAACATAGATAGAAATTTGCATATGTGTCCGGATGCCTATCGGCCCAGACGGAGATATTAAAAAGGGTTGATGCTTGATGGGTTTAATTTTAGGCAAAACCTCACTATTTTTTATTTTTATTTTTTAAAGAGGGAGAGTGTGGTTGGTGAAATAAACAAAAATACCAAGCCGGATGCTCGTAGCTTTACTTAGCTTTTCCTTTCCCTTTCAATTGATGTTGGGTTCTTATTTATTTATTTATTTATTTATGTTTTTGTTCGTTGTATAGTATTTTTATTTCTTTTTAGAAGAAGAGCAATTTTATTGAAAGAAACATATTTTTTATTCGTGTGGCTTTTATGCTGGGAAATATGTTAATTTTAACCTTTGGCTTGTAACAGAATAATGAGGGTGCCTCGGCAGCAATTTGGTAATTTACTATTTATCTTTGTTGAAAATCGCTAGCTACACGATAAATTGATGGAAATAAACGAGGGTGAATAATAACGTTAACCTACATAGATTTTTTGTGGTAGATAAGCTCCACTATGAGAGTGTTAATACAATAATATGGATGTAAGAGAAATAAGAATGAATGTGTGTGCTTAGGAAGGATGCTACATGTGTATATGTACAAAATTTGAATTTAATTTCATTTTTAAAAAGCAAACTTTGAGCCTTGTGAATAAAAAAAAAGCTAAAGCTGAAACTTGGATTTTTAAGTAAAAGCTTGATTTTTAGTGAATAAAAATAAGCTTAAGCTAGCTAGTTAAAGATGTTTTCTAGTAATAGCTATTTAAAAATAGCCAAAGCTAAATTCATTTAGTTTTAGCTTGTTTTCCTAGCTTAAGCTGCAATTTGTGTGAATAAAAATAGCTTAAACTAGAATATTATAGTTAAAGCTACAAAAATTTCAAGATTTTTTCGACCTGTCTAGAAAGCTTTGACTAGGTCTTATTTTCAGTATTAACTTGTGCGAGTTGTTAATTAAACATAAGGGAATATCTCAAAAAATAGGACTGTGAACGTATAGACCCAGAAACTGACATACGAAATGTTAAAAACATTTTTTAGCCGAAACCAATAGTTGCCCTGTAAAACAGATAACAAATTGAGGCAAAAAAAACTTCCTTTCGGTCATACATGTACCAGTTTTAGCTAAAGCTAACTAGCCGAAACATGTGAATAAAAAAACGAACACCTTAAATTACGAAGCTTAAGCTAGAATTTTCCAGCATAAGCTATTTAGCGTTATGATTTTTTTATTCACATAAAACAAAGCTTAAGCTAGTACTGTCTAGCTTTAGCTGCTAGTAAAAGCTATGACTAGTTGGCTTTAGCTTCCTCCAAAAAAAGCTTTAACTTTTTTTTTATTCACAAGACCCTTTATTACAAATAGTAAAACCCAAGAACTTGAAGTGACTTTTATAAGCTTGTAGTTCAGTCCTGTCTTGGCAAACGCCTTGTGCATACGTATTTTGCTCATGATGAGGAGGAATATCCAGGATTGCCCGCAATTCATAATGATAACAATATTCCGCGTTAAATAGTAGTTACAGGAATGGAAAAATGAAGTGATAATCTTTGCCCTCTTTCATCATATGAAGTCAAAGCAATGAGGTCAGGTGATTTGCTCCTTAAGGTTATGAATGTCCAAACAGCAGAAAAATGTCTCACTTCAAAACAAATTTCCTCAATCCCAGTAAAAGTTTCTAAACACGTTTTGGGATCCTTTCAATACGAATAGAATGAACAGCATATACAACAGTATTCCAAAACTGATCGAACAAAGCAGAAATAAAGTGAATTGAGGGTAAAAGGATCCGTAAAATCTTTTGAGTTACGATATATAAAACCAAGAATAGAGGTAGCTTGAGCGACGACATCTAGTCGATGTGACTGGAGAAAGTCAATTTTATGTTGAAAATTCTTCCGAGATCCTTTTTTTCAATAACTCTAGCTAATAGAGTTCCACTTATGTTATATGAAATAAAATGCACGACTGGGTCGCACGAACTTGCTCTTATGTAAGTAATAGACTATGAATTTTAAAAAGGAATGTTATTAGAGAAAACCGTTCATAAAATTAAGTTTTTAAATTCTTTTAATAGTACGAAACACAAACAGAATGCTATTCAAATATGAATTTATGCAAGAAAAAATTAAAAGTTGTTGTAGTGGTTTCTTAAAAAAATAAGCTTTTTTATACAAAATTTTTAAAAGATTTTTAAGAAAAAAATTTGGTACGCCCACTTTAAATTTTTATTATTGTACGAATGAAAATTAAATTTTCAAAAACAGTATTGAACCGTTTTCTTAAATATCGAATTTTCCAAAAAAAATAATATTTTTTTTTTTTAATTTCAAAAAATGTTTTTTTTTTAGTTTTGAAATGCAATGTTTTTTAAACTTTTTCGAGGCATCCCTAGAAAAAATTTCATTTAAATCCGTTAAGTCAATAATGAGTACTTCAAAATTTGAAAAAATGGTTCTATGGTAGGTACAAGCTGTAATATCTTAATTTCAAATTTTTTTTATTAAATTAAAGATCGTAAAAATTAATTGAAAGAAAAATACGATTTTTGAAAACCATTTTTTAGCATTTGTATGGTGGGTATACCTTCATTTTTAGGTAAAATAAATTTTTTCCTCACATCTTGTAGATTATATTAAGAAAGTTTTAAGTATCAAGTGTAAGAAAAATCTAGTATGGGGTTCTCAAAATATTGAGTTTTGAAAAAAAAATTTTGATTTGTTTTAATTTTTTTTTAAATCAAAACTTTTTTTTGAAAATTTGAATATACAGTTCTATTCAATTTTTTTTTTTGGGGGGGGGGGGGGGGGTTGCTTTAGCAGAAAAAAATTTATCAAAATCGGTTTTACCGTTTTTGAGAAAATCAAAAACAAAAAAGCTGGTTGTTTGGCGGGTACCCTCAATAACTATTTTTCGGTAATTTTTTTGAATCATTACCTAGCTTTAACTAAATGAAATTTCTTGTATTTTTATTTAAAACCTTTTCGAACAGTTTTCGAGAAAAAAGATATTTATAAAATTTCGAAAAAAAATCGTGTGGCAGGTACCCTCATTTTTAGTCTTAGAAAAAAAACCTCTGGGGGGAAAAAATTAAAAATGATATCTACCAAATTAAAAGAAAATCGGCCGAGCCGTTTAGGATGTAGTCGAACAGACAGACAGACAGACAGAATTGCGAGACCCACTTTTTTAGTATTCGCTATCATCGTAATGTCAACTTTGATCAAAATCTCGAGTTCGATTTTTTGTGCGAATGCATAACTTGCCTTATAGTACACCTATAAGTCGCAAGTAACAAGGAAGCTGTAGGCTTTTCTACAAAACGACATGCTTTCACTACACCAACCTGATAAGCGAGATAGTACTTCCTGAAGATTTATGCAATCAAGAGTTTTCTTTATAGATACATACAGAGGTATAGTTTAAGGTCAGTTTAGGAATTTCATTTATAAATATTAAAAATAGAAGTGGTCCTAAATGACTTCCTTGGGGTACACCGAAAGTGACTACTAGGGGATCTAAAATGTTCTGATTGATTCTAACATGCTGAATTCTACTATATAGGTATGATCTTGACCATTTTAGAATATTGGAGTGAAATTCTAAGTTTTTTAGTTTGGCTAATAAAATTGCATGATTAACTCGATGAAAAGCTTTCGAAAAATCGCTATAAACATCATTGCATTGATTACCTTGTTTGAGAGTTCAACATACAACATAGTTATTAAAGACAGCGAGGTTAGTAGAGGTAGATCTACTATTGATAAATCCATGGTGTAATGGTGAAATATCTTTTTTCAAAAAAAACAAAAACTAATTTGTTGTAAACAATTTTTTCAAAAAGCTTGGGAATCGTAGATAATTTGCAAATTGGACTGTAATTAGTTACTTCACTTTTAGTACCTGACTTAAATATTAAATATTTTTCCATACCTCCAAGAAAACACCTTCACAGAGAGAACGGCTAAAAATTATAACCAGTCGAATAGCCAATGCGCTTGCACATTTTTTTAAAAACAACTGTAATTCACCAATGCTTATCAAGTTGAGTGAACAATCTATGTTAAACATATTTCCCACACCTGAGGGTTTATATACCGAGCGAAAAAAAAACTAGAAAAGGTTACAGATCTTTAAAGGATCACTAGATGTTTCGCCTTGGCCTTGGTAGTGGAACAAATTTGGAATACCAGTGGATCGTTTCTTGTCATTTATAAATTTCCAAAAACACTTACTATTTTTCTTGAGTTTTGATTCAATGCTTAAAACATAATGCCGGTAAAGAAATTTGTTTAAAAAATTGAATCGGTCATTAATACCGCATATTCCCAAAGATTGGCCTTGTGCATTATTAATCGTAATGGCAAAAGCAAGTCGTATAGTAAACTGCAGACGTTTGAAATCGAATGATAAATCGGTTGGAATCATTGGAATTCTCGGAATTAAGACAACTTCGCCTTTGTATTTCCCTTTTAAAATTGTTGCTTTGATCACATTGTTAAACAACCTTTTTACTGCAAGTCTTGTACTCGTACCATTGCAAAGCCGAGGTTGATTAATATTGCGTAGCCAACTTTTAATGC